>CM062078.1:16139640-16735466 GCA_031163375.1 Conogethes punctiferalis
CTTGATTTCCTATAAGAGCATTTTCGTTATTTTAATTACTCTTTGTGTTATTCCGAAACCTCTATGATTTAATAATTCCTCTTTTCTTTTTCAAAAGAACAGTTATTTATCCCAATTAACTTCTAATTAGACACTAAATATAATTCATAACAAAGAAGGTAAATTACTTTTGAAAAGATTAAAATGCCGGTATAATAACGAGGAAAAAATTTGTTTGAAATTTCTTCGGTAAACATACCACCGCGAGGTGAATATAAAAATAAGCTAATCAGGAAAATTTGCTGAGCCCAGTGTGTTTAAGGGTGGTTTAAGGATATTTTGTTTTGTATGAAAATGCTGGTCTAATTAATTGCATTACTTTTTTTTTTTTTTATAGTAGCTCGACATAATGGCTTCCCTACGCCTGATGGAAAGCTAAAGAGAAGCCCAAGTCGCTGTGACAACTGGCAAGTAGCTGGTTAGTTACCTGTCAGTTGCCACTGCCATGCCGGCCCAACCCTAACCCCCCACGAGCTCCGGAGACCCTACTCACCAGCAGAAACACTACCCGGAGGTCATTAGGCTGCGGTATTCTATAGGGTGGAGGTCCTTCCCCGGACGGGCAGCTCAATACGAGCGAAGATTCGCTATGCCCTACCTCTCTTTTTTTATAGTAGCTCGACATAATGGCTTCCCTACACCTGATGGAAAGCGAAAGAGAAGCCCAAGTCGCCGTGACAACGGGCAAGTAACTGGTCAGTTACCTCTCAGTTGCCACCGCCATGCCGGCCCGAGCCCAACCCACCACAACTATAAAAAAAAAATTCTACTATAAAAAAAAAATCGATAGGTTAGCCGGATCACTTCGTTTATTTACGGCGCGATGACACACGCACGTGTAGTTAGAACGGGTCGGTTGCTTTAACTTGACGTCTGACCGCCTATTTTGTGTGGGGAAAAAACACGCGAGTGTAGAGCCGGCTTTACCTTTACTGCGTGAAGTAGACAGTCACGCAGAATCACGTTAACACGTACATTATGCATCACGCGTTCCATTCGTATAGACCTCACAATCCTAATTGGGCGGGCCCCGTCTGGCCGGATCGGGTGCTGCCGTTGTAACGATCTCATCAATTATTTATTTGAACCCTGCGACTGAAAGGATATGAGTGATGTATGTTTTTGCAAAAGTGTAGACGCATACACCAGTCAGACTTGGAGTCAGAGCCTCCCCCTACAGCCCGGGTCTAAATATTATTTAGAATAATTGTGCCAAGTTTCGTTAAAATCCGTCCAGTACTTTTTGTTTCTATAACGAACATACAGACAGACAGACAAAAACTTTACTGATTGCATTTTTGGCATCAGTATCGATCACTAATCACCCCCTGGTAGTTATTTTAAAAATATATTACAAACATTATAAACAAACATATGGTACAAACATTTGTGTTCATGAACATACATGTTCATGAACACAAATGTTTGTACCATATGTTGTCTTTCTGTTTGTATTGGTCTGGTGTTTTCTATGTATAATAATGTATTTATTTACAAAAAAAAGTATCTAAGTAAGTTTATCAGTTGTCTAGTACCCATAGTACAAGCTTCGGCTTAGTTTGGGGCTAGGTGGCGCTGTGTGGCCCAGCGTGGCATGTCTTGGGTTATTTATTTATTTATATTTCATGTACAGAATTGACTTCTCTACAGATTTATTATAAGTATAAATAACTCTTGTTCTAATTCCGGAAACCACACGAACGTACATAGTGTATGATAGGTCATAAACTATGTACGTCCGCATAGGTAAATCTCTTCTCCGATTCCCTCATTTACTTACATAAGACTGTGTCACGTCTTAGTAAAAGGTCCCGACCCCGTCCAATAAATTCACATTTAACAGATCGGTCCGTGATATCCGCAGTCGCACAGACGTCGCATAAATTCACTTCTTATCGCAGCTCAAGGTAGCTAGGTGTATTCAGACTTTCATTTGACAGTGATTCATATCATATTTTCCATAAAATATCTATTTTTTTTTATGCGAGAGGCGGCAGACGCAACTCAAATCGAGTTCTGGGGTCGCTGCCGGCCTTTAAACCGCTCGTTTAGTGTCCCAAGTCGTAGCTGTTTGGAAAGACTGTGGCAGGAAGTTGGTTCCACAAAACCGAAGTGCGAGGTAAGAAGTTCCTCATAATTTGTACAGTGAAGGATCGCTAACCATTGAGATGATGGAATTGCATCCTGTTACGTGTTGGGGTGCCCAGAAAGACATGAGATGCAACCCTCTACAGCGCGGCGACTAGGAAACCCCGCAAACCACAGACTTTCTGTAGACCGGCAGTTTGGTTTGGTCGGTCTCATAATGGTTAAAGAATTTTATTCTTAATAAGACAATTTACAGTCACTTACATGAGAACATTATTAACATTATGCAACTAGATATAAAAATAATCAGTACGAATATGTATGCAAGTCCACATACTACGACAATTTAGTAACGGATAATCTTCATACTGATTATGAGCCCGAACAAACTATCGGCCGACAGAAAGTCTGTGATTTGCGGGGTCTCTAAAAGGGCCTATGTCACGCTGTAAACCCCATGCCACAGGAGTGTGTGATCCAAGGACCTCTTGCGTAGTGTCCAACGCTGATACGGCTGCCACCAATCTATTATTCACCATCAATGTTTGCATCAGATACGATATTTACCCGAACGTCAATTAGGTAACTGGGCTAAGTTGATTGCTCCCGATTCACGCCCACTTAAATTGGAAATAGTTTGTCAAACTTTACTCGCCCCATTCGCACTTGGTGCCAAACGAGATTGACACGTATGTGCTGGTGTTAAAGCTTAGGACGCTGTACTAGTTGGAGGGTTATGCAAGACTTGACATAATCCTCTGCGTACACAACTTCTTCGCGTAACAGGCTAGTAATTTGTGTCTAATTGCACGTGTATCTTTGATAGTACTTCGGTAATGTCCACGTTTTGGGAGACACGTGTATTTAAGGGATTTTTATTACTAAGACTTCACTGCCTGTCTGTCCATCCTCCTCTATAACTTCAATATACACGAAATCATTAGTAAACTAGCTGTGCCGGCGGCGTCGCACGCGTGGATATCGGGTTTAAAAAAAACGGACTTCCATAAACTGGTACCTAAATTTTAAGTTAGACCTCTAGCAATACATTTGTGAAAACCACATCTAATTCCATGCAGTAGTTTTCGCACGATGTGCGATCAAACATGCAGACAAAAATTTCTCCCGTTTTCCCAACACTTCCCGTCACTGCTCTGCTCCCATTGGTTGTAGCGTGATGAAAAGTATACTATAACCTGCCCAGGAGTATGAAGAATAATTGTACCAAGTTTCGTTAAAATCCGTTAGTAGTTTTTGTTTCTATAACGAACATACAGACAGACAAAAATTTTACTGATTGCATTTTTGGCATCAGTATCGATCACTTATATCACCCCGAGATAGTTATTTTGTAAATATATTTCATGTACAGAATTGACTTCTGTACAGATTTATTATAAGTATAGATAGATTTAGCCTTAAGCTGAACTGGGCGATAAAACCAATATAATACTAACTTATAGCAAACACGTAATGTGTGGTCAATAAATTTGGTTAACGGCAACTTTACGACACCTGTCAAGAAAGATTATTGATGAATGAGCACTGTTAATTGATTGAACACCCCGACATTTGGACGGGTCTTTTTGAATATTATATGGTAATGGATTGTCGGTATAGCTTATCGTGTATTTGGACGGCTAATGTCGTTACATTGTAAATGGTCATTATATGCTCTGGAGGTCACCAGGATCATACAACCCTGCTATATGGGGCATAGAATCTCCCCAAGACATTACATGACATGCCACGCTGGCCACACAGCGCCATCTAGCCCCAAACTAAGCCGAAGCTTGTACTATGGGGACTAGACAACTGATAAACTTACTTAGATACATTTTTTTTTGTAAATAAATATATATTATAGGTACATAGAAAACACCCAGACCAATACAAACATGTTCATGCACACAAATGTTTGTAATGTGTGGGGATCGAACCCACGACGCTTGGCTCAGAAGGAAGTTAATAGGGATACAAAGCATTTTCCCGTTGGTTCTGTACCCGATCTTTCACCGGCCGTGTCGTGCCGATTCTATCGGATTATGAGAGTGAATGAATCACTCCTTGAATGAGCAACACAATACTCGAATCTGAAACATAACTTTACACGCGAACGCTGCCGGCGAGAGCACATTTCAAGTTTTAAATGTGTCTTATAAGGTAGAGAGCGGTAGGGCATAGCGAATCTTCGCTCGAATTGAGCTGCCCGTCCGGGGAAGGACCTCTACCCTATAGAATACCGCAGCCAAATGACCTCCGGGTCGTGTTTCTGCCGGTGAGTAGGGTTTCCTGAGCTCGTGGGGGGTTAGGGTTGGGCCGGCATGGCAGTGGCAACTGATAGGTAACTGACCAGTTACTTGCCAGTTGTCACAGCGACTTGGGCTTCTCTTTCGCTTTCCATCAGGCGTAGGGAAGCCATTATGTCGAGCTACTATACTCGTATTTAAAAAAAAGTCATTTTTCTGCTTCAAAGCCAAGACTGAAGGCGATACACGTGAAATTGTGACACTCCTGTACATACTTGTATTTCTTAGTTAATTAAGAAAGCACTCGTAAACCCACACTGGCATACTTAGACTTTAAACGCGGTCCAATCACACTCCCCTTATGTCCTCAGAGTTGCGTACACTTCGTAACTTTACCAATTAACTTGAGTTACGTCAAGTTCTGTATGTACTGTTTACGTATGTGTTAATACATGACGTATTTACACATCTTTTAATGATAATAACCCAAGACAAGACAAGACGCTGGGCTACACAGCGCCATCTAGCCCCAAACGTGTACTAATGGTACTTGACAAATGATAAACTTACCACAGTCCGGTGATGATTTTTGGGGGCACATTTTACCACTTTGGTCTCTCACGCAAACTATTCATTTGAGAAAAAATTATGTTAGAAACCTCTATATCATTTTCAAATACCTATCCATAGATACCCCACACGTATAGGTTTGATGAAAAAAAAATTTTTGAGTTTCAGTTCTATGTATGGGGAACCCCAAAAATTTTGGATTTTTTCTGATTTTATTTTAAAATCTTAATGCGGTTTACAGAATACATCTCCGTACCAAATTTCAATAACGTAGGTCTTATAGTTTCGGAATAAACTGGCTGTGACATACGGACGGACAGACAGACAGACAGACATGACGAATCTATAAGGGTCCCGTTTTTGCCATTTGGCTACGGAACCCTAAAAAAGGGTAAGGGTTGAACACCTGAAGATTGTATGTGTCGATGAACAGAGAGACAGGCAAGGAGGTACTCGTACAAAGAATCCTGTATGTTAATTTATTCAAAAGCAATGCTTTACGCTTAATCTGCTCGTTCTCGAGAATTTCTTACTGGTTTCAATTAAAATGAGCTCTGTCTGTGAATATTCTCGTTGACAGATTAGGCAGCCGTGGTGCGTGTGTCAAAGGAGTAATTTATCTAATTCTACTTTGCGGTAACCTTTACTGAACTTGAACCCTTAAAAATCTTTACTTTCGGTGTAGGTAAAGGTTCAGATGTAGTACTTACTTAGTATAGTATTATTAAGAACACTTTATCTTAGTCTAAAAGTATTTATTTACACAATCCAATTACACTCATTCAACCAGAGAGAGAAAAGTAATAATCATCGGCGGGAACTCGATGACAGCTGTCAGTGTCACCGTTACGTCAAACTTCAACTGTCAACGTTAGTGCGGTGACTCTTGAGCGTGGCGAATAGTGCTGTGCAGCTGCGGTTGATTATTCTCCTCTAACAGTACCTACTTATTGTAGTCTAAATACTAAATTACGAGTACTAGCAGTTTAAGACTTCCATCGAGTGTCAAATTGTCTTCTGATTATTTTATTTATAAACTAGCTGCGCCCCGCGGTGTAACCCGCGGTTCCTCGTTGTATTTACCGCCGTAAGAACCATCCTTGGAATTCAACGAACATTTTTAAAAAAAGAATTGCGCTTACCAACACATTTTGCGATTCATTTTTATATTAGACTAGCTAAAACTCGAGGATTTGCCCGCGTGAATATAGGTGATAAATGATTAGTCGATCTCTACCTACTTTATTTAGTGATTAATAGTGCTATCCTTGATACATTTCTGTGCTCGCTACATAACAAAACACTTGTTTATTAATTCACGAACCACGTCGCATACCTAATTGAAGTATATGATATCATAAGGTGCCTTACCACGAGCATACGAGTATGATATATAGTTGATTTTGCCAATTCACCCGCGACTCGCGTTAAGTGAATTGCTTTGATGATATAATAACAGCTATTTGTGTACGTTGTTTAATGTAAACAAAGAGATTCTTTGGAAGCTCCAACGATCTATAATACCAGTTAAGGTGAGTATAGACTAGATAAGTTTAGCCAACTAATAGGTACGTAAAGGAGCGACCTATCATTTCCTTTCTTTTACCTTTCAAAGCCACCCTGCTCGCGATGTATCCTGCAGGATAACAAACGAGGCTCTGACAACCGTCCAATGTACTTTATCTGTATTTATTTTTTATTTATTTATTTATTAAGAAACCAACGGCGTAACAAATTTTTATGTTGATGGAATTACATTCAGTTAGTAAGGCTAATTATAGGTTTCCTTTAAATTACAACTAGTATCTATAACAATTGCGGAGTGGATATAAATAGATACATTAAACAAAGATTAATATGCAACAAATAGTTGGTTAAAACACACCAATCTCAGCTATATGTGTCAACAATAGATAGCTCCAAGTAATACACACACTCGTGATATCTATAGATATCAATATCAACACCCAGTTTAAAATTAAAATATTAGAGATATAGTTTAAAATTAAAATATTACTATCAGCTATCAAAGACAAATTATGAATTATGACACCTCACCTCACCCGATATTTAACGTGGTAACAACGAGTATGGACACAAGGATCACCAAATGAGCCACCGGGCCGTTTCAATAAAATAAAATATGGTTTTTGACTGTTATGTATTTGTAAGCTGTAGCTACCTACAGTCCTACATACTAAACATTGACAAAGACGAGATAAGTATAAGATTTGAAGGTCATACCTGACCCTTCACGCTATTAATTATTTTAATTTTGAATGAGCTTTTTGTGGAATTAAAAATGTCAATGTCGCCAAACTTTTGGTTATATGTGCGTGCGATACGAGTGAGGACAGAGTTGGCAGAATAGTTGGTCGTATGACGAGGGACGTGCAGCAGCGGCGTGTGGCGCGTGCGGCGCAGCGGTGTGCAAAATGCCATGCTGGCCAACAGATCCGGGCAGTCAAGTCTGCCGTTCAGAATGTCGAACAGGATAGACATATCCATCAGATCGCGTCTCTCCTCTAAGGTTAAGAACCCATGTCGGCGACAGTTTTCTAAATAGGACCCTGGGCGGATTCGCAGGCGGTAATTCAGATATTTGATAAATTTAACTTGGACACGTTCTAATCGACTGATGTGTTGTTTATATTGTGGAGACCAGATAGGACTCGCATATTCAACTGTGCTACGGACGTAGGCATAGTACACCGATCTAATGGCGCTCATATCTTTAAAAGGTTCGCATGTACGAAGAACAAAGCCAAGATTCTTGAAAGCTTTATCAGCAATATAGTCTATGTGGTTATTAAAAGTCAGTTTGGAGTCGAGTAGTACACCGAGATCGCGAATTACATCTACTCTATTAATTGGAACGTTATTAATTGTGTAATTATATAGGATGGGATTTTTCTTGCGAGTAAATGTAATGCATTGGCATTTCTTAGTATTTATGCTTATATTATTATCATTATAGTATTGATTAAGGTTATTTAAATCCCTTTGTAAATTTTCCGAATCGTGTAAATTTTGAATTTTTAGAAAGATTTTTTTATCGTCTGCGTACATTAAGTGATTGGCATTTTGAAAACAGTGTATAATATCAAATAAATATGCGTTATAAAATAACGGACCAAGATGCGAGCCCTGAGGGACACCGGTGGGTATTTTAGTAAAGTTAGATCTATAACCGCCCAGCACCACCGCTTGCGAACGATTTGATAGGTAAGACTGGATCCATCTATGTAAGTCCCCACGTATGCCGAGTGTATAGAGCTTGTTGAGCAGAATGACGTGATCTACGCGATCAAATGCTTTTTCGAAATCAGTATAGATCACGTCAATCTGCCCCCCACGCTCCATTTTATTCAGCACAGAGTCTACAAAGCTTGAGAGATTAGTAACCGTGGAACGCCTCTGAAGAAAGCCATGCTGGCTATCGGGTAAACCTGCGCGGATAACAGAGTAAATAGCTTTATAAACAATCTTTTCAAAAATTTTGCCCAATGTATTTAGAATTGAAATACCCCTGTAGTTGTCAACCCTTGTTCTAGAGCCTTTTTTATGTAATGGTATAATAAGAGCTTTTTTAAACTGTTCCGGGTATATACCCTCTCGTAAAGAACGATTGAAGAGAAGTGCAATGGGATACGCCAGGGATTCGGCACAGTTCTTCCAAAATAAGGGAGGAATACCGTCAAAACCAGGGCCTTTGGACGGATCCAAACCTCTCAAAATCTTCCGTATGTCTATTGCTGTTATGTGCAAACTCGAGATGGAGTCATTGCTTACGTCAGCCGATACCGGTGCTGATGTCGACGCCAGAGCAGTAGTTGATGTGGGATTGCCAAAAACGCTTACAAAGAATTTACTGAAAGCTTCGCATATATCTGGGCCATTTGCATAACTGGTATCCCCCAAGGTGACAGATGCTGGATAGTTTGAGCCACCGCGTAAAGACTTGACGTAGGTCCAAAAAGACTTCGGGTTAGTTTTCACTGAGGATTCCATATTAGAGATGTATCTGTTGTAACAGTCCTTTTGAATTCGGATCTGCCTTGCTCGTAAAAGAGCAAATTCATCGTAGTCGAGAGGGTTCCTATAGCGTTTCCAACGTGAATGAGCCTTGGACTTTCCTTTTATGATCCTAATCAGAGCCCTGCTATACCAGATTGGATATGATTTATTTGAAGATGTTTTATTTTGAGAAAGAGGTACGAATTTTTTAACAGATTCATTAATAACTTTGTAAAAACCATCACAAGCATCGTCAACGGAGCCCGAGCGCACCACACAGTCCCAGTCAACGTCCATCAGAAAAGCGTTCAACCGTTCACAATCTCCCCCCCTAAACCTGCGTTGTTGGGTACGATTCTCAGCTAACGGTTTAACAGCTAAGTCTTCCAGTTCTATCGAAATGGAAGGGTGAGATCGGTCCTCAACAACCAACGGCAAAGTACCCTTTGTTATCGATAAAGGAAGGTTGCAAAAAGCTAGGTCTAAAGTGTTACCTGCATAATTTTGTAAGGTGTTAAATTGCGACATACCAAACAGACTCAACCCATCGACGAGGCGCTTGCCTGCACTCTGGGTTTCGATCGATCCGCGTTTGTAATAAAGGGGTCCATTAATATTCCAGTGAATATGTGGCAAGTTAAAATCACCTAAAATCAAATAATTATTTTTAGGGTTGTGGTTAAAAAAGCTAGTGATTGAGCCAAGAATAGCATTAATGTCAGATGGAATTCGCTGTGCACTGGGGGGCACATAGACTGCAAATATTTGCAAGTCAACTTGTGATGCAATCACGCGCGCAGGGATCATAACCGTCAGCATCTCAGTGGCCGGGCCCGGGATCGAATCGTCGCAGCGCCAGGCACCCAATTCCTTTTTGACCAAAAACATGACACCTCCACCCGTACTTTTATCGGTCGCTTTGAGGTCGCGGTCGTGACGGAAAACGTCATAACGTTTATCGCACAGCTCCCCGTCATATATACCATCATATAGCCAGGTTTCGGTTATCACAACCACGTCGTAGGAATTGCAAAGAAGATTTTGTTTAAACTGCGCGCATTTAGTGCGCAATCCGCGCACATTTTGATAAAAAATCGTTAAATTAGCCATTCCGACACAATACACTCCGAAAGTACTAGATAGTGTTTAAACTTATGAACGCCAAGACGCAACTCACTAGTCCACGCAGTATAGTAATTTACAATTAATATGTTACATACGGATTGCCAGTGCATACCACTATTGCAAGCACTTCCTATAACTTGATAGTACTCATTCGTGTGGCATATGTGTAAAATTAGATTCGCATTACGAGCCAACAAAAACAAATATGTATAACTAGGAGGGTAAACTAAGCACGGCTGCCGGTGGCCCCGTGGGTGGTCCTGTCGCGTCGTAAACAACTTGGTAATAAGCATGCGCGTGACAAAGGTGCGACGAAATGTTATAATGCGTGCGATGAGATGTTCACAGAGTGTAAACAAACCAATAGTTTCTAAGGGTAATACCGATTGTAATGAGATGTCATAATCGTTATTATTGTTAGCATTACAGTGATAAAATATATTAAGGTTTAAGAGTAAAACTGGGTGAGGTTTTAGTGTTGTTACGTTAATTATTTTATAGTACATAGACACGAGATTATTATAAGCAAAGTGTTCTACATAAAGATTTAATTGAATAATGCATCCATAGGGCAAGGGTACAGAGTATAAGTGCACATTAATTGAGTGTGCGCGATTTAACGACACAGTGATGAGGCAAGTTACAAATGACATAGAGTTAAGCATGCGCAGAGTTCCACGGAGGAAAAAAATATACAAGACTTCAAAATGTAAAGTTGAAATAATACAGTTAAAAATAACCTGTAAAATTGTGAAACCTCTTATATGATCTTCATCAAGTCTTCTTCGGATGATATTTGAAGCGGGGGACTGGTGTCGTTTTTTCGTATAAAAATTCTTCCGTGCTTGGTCCAGACAAATTGATAAAATTTATTCTTAGCTATGTCCTTACATTTTTTCAACAGTGTTTTGTTATAAATGGTTAAATGCTCGTTAACGTAAATGGGCTTGGAATCTCCGTGTATGTCAATGTCTTTCGTGGTGATACGGCATTTACGAGTACACGAGATAATGCTGTCCCTTGCCAAACGTGATTTCATTTTTGCTATAATGACCCTAGGTCTGCCGTGTAACTTGTTTCTAGAAGAGACTCTGTTAGCCTGTACTATGTCAGACGATACTACACTTGCGCCACACTTTGCCGCGATTTTTAACACCATCTCAGTTAAGTCTTCTTCTCTCATTTCGGGTACACCAACTATCTCCAGGTTCATTAATCTGTCTCTTTGATCGTTTGCATTAATCTCCGCTTTCAAGTTATTGTTCTGTATCTTCAATTCTTCAAGGTCCTTTCTCATATCTGTTAGAGGTTTTATGTCATTAGTGAG
This sequence comes from Conogethes punctiferalis, assembly GCA_031163375.1. Taxonomy (NCBI): domain Eukaryota; kingdom Metazoa; phylum Arthropoda; class Insecta; order Lepidoptera; family Crambidae; genus Conogethes; species Conogethes punctiferalis. Next base: position 16,151,056 of record CM062078.1, read on the forward strand.
TGACCCAAACTTTTTGCGAATCTCGTCATGTTGATCGCTGCAGAACTGGGCAGATTTTTGCAGAACCGAAACCTCCCCCTGTAGATCCTTATGCTGGGAATCAAGAGAAAGCACCGAAGCTTTGATGTCCGAGTACTCTTTCCGAATACTTTGGATTTCCATAATTAAATCCGCTGAGTTGTCGCTAATCTTGGTGAGGTCTGTCCGCAGCAAATTCAAATTGTCGTTTATCAAAGAATTCTCCTTAATTATATCAGATTTAAAGTTGTTGAATGACGACATCATTTTATCGGCGAGTTTGTCCAGTGCCTCTTGATAGTCTTCACTCATTTTCCTCTTTCTGACCGTTATGTTGACATTTTCTTCCATCGCTTTTAGCCTGGACAAATCCGGAATTGACCCCGAGATATTTTTTTTTGGGGAACGAAGCATCCTTTGTAGGTCTATGGCTTCCTCGATGCAGCGATAAGGGAAATTCCAGAGCGACAAGGTTCAAATTTGTGGTTTATGATCTATGACACAAGAACTATTTTGGGATGCACCGGCTATTGCAAAATTGAATAGAATTAGAAGAGCGCAGGGACGCGTCCACTCGCAATGCGTACGCGAAGCAACTTACATGTATTTTACATCTACGTATTATAATAAACATGTGACGAGCAAGTAATTAAATAAATAAACAACTGGCTGGCGCAGGTATAACCATCACAATGGAAAGCGTAGCTAACTTTCAAAGGACTATGGCGGGCAGCAGCGTCACAGGAGCCTGGAGCTACTCCCTGCGATCACCAACGCGCCCTTGTCCGGTGCTTGGCCAAAGTTCCGAATGGTGATGACAATTGTCATTGGGAGAGGCATGTCCGGGATGTAAGAGAGCGCCCTATCGTCTTTTCGGTCCAAACCTACCTCACCTGCCCGTAGTGCATCCTGCCGAATAACAAACGAGGCACTGGCAACTGACTAGTGGCCGTATAACCATCACATTTCAAATGAAGGCGTAGCTAAATACCACAGATCGATGACGGGCAGCAGCGTCATCGGAGCGAGAAGCAACGCCCTGCGATCGCCAACCCGCCCAGCGTGGCGATTATGGGTATATCCTCCAGATGTTTGCACAAAGGCGAACAAACTGGAGAGGCTTATGTCCAGCTGTGGACTGCAATAGGCTGATTGTGATGATGATGAGGCCTGTCTAGCAGTGCACGTTTGCAAGCTGATGATGCCGATACTGCTAAATTTCAAAATGAATTTCATTTGGAATCTGTTTTTTTCATTGGTTTTGTTACAAGCGAATGCTCTAGTCTATCTATCTTCATAGCTTACATTTAGATGTTATTTGATTTTGTAAAGGGCATTGAACTGTCAGAGACAGAATCGATGAAATAAATCGCAACGTAGGTACAACAATGAACAATGAATTATTACTTTGGTCTAATGGCTTCTTCTTAAAACTGCATTGTGCGTATACGAGTTATAGTTGCTAAGAAATGTGGTCTTATTGTACCTTCTCAGTATATTTCATATTGCTTTATGTAGGTATATAAAACGATTTGCTAGTAATCATTTTGAATGCAATAAATAATTCATACAACTTAAAGTTCGTACTCGTTTAAGAGACGCGGTGCGCGTGAATATTGACAAGTAATGATGATGAAGATCGGCAGTGAAAGTCCACTGCTGGACATAGGTTTCCCCCACCGATATTTGTATAAATAAATAAATAACCCAAGACATGCCACGCTGGGCCACTCAGCGCCATCTAGCCCCAAACTAAGCCGAAGCTTGTACTATGGGTACTAGACAACTGATAAACTTACTTAGATACATTTTTTTTTGTAAATAAATACGTATTATACATAGAAAACACCCAGACCAATACAAACAAACATCTTCATGCACACAAATGTTTGTACTGTGTGGGGATCGAATCCACGACCCTTGGCTCTGAAGGCAGAGGTCACTACCAATTGAGCCACCGAGCCAGTCAGTTGATCGTTGACCACAAGATGTCAAAATTATCATTTGTGCTTTAAAGTGTTAAGTCTTTAGTGTCTACCCGTTAAGATGTGATAAAAAAAATTAAACCGACTTCAAAAAAAACACAAACGACCAAAACTAAAAAGCGATAAATAACGTAAGTAATTCTATCCTTAATACATAATTATTTAAATATTACAATTATCACTTATTTTTGAAGTCGGTGCCAGCCTCTCGGTACCTAACGTAGACTGTTGTTGTATGACGCGCGCGGCCGGCAAACACACGACAATATATATTTATTTGTTTGGCTGGCACCGACTTCAAAAATAAGTGATAATTGTAATATTTAAATAATTATGTATTAAGGATAGAATTACTTACGTTATTTATCGCTTTTTAGTTTTGGTCGTTTGTGTTTTTTTTGAAGTCGGTTTAATTTTTTTTAAAAAAATAATTTTATTTCTCTATTTTTAGTTGCGTTAATGTGCTGTGACCTTGAATAAAGGCTAATTAATGTCCTTAAGAGTTTTATTTAGGAATGAAAAATGTTGCTTTAAGTCAAGTGAAGACTTTGCGATCTAGAATCAAGCATATCACTTACCAAATCACCTGCCCTATTAGCCCTGCATAAGTACATACTACTACCTAGTTTAATATCGACCAATGTTAGTACTGTCCCCTAACTCCTAACCGTTAAGGAGTTCTGTGGCTTCATCATCAGCACCAGATGTTGACGCCCGGAAGCATATACCTGAGTAAAATATGATTCCGTAACAAAAACACCATATGAGCATGTACGAAAATAAGTAAAACTATATTTTAGAATAATGACTCGCAGTTTTATTAGCACTTAAGAATGACATACACACACGATATCAAAAGACAATAGACAAAAAGTGTTGCCAAGTATTATATTGGTTTTATACCAACACCCCCCCTCAATATAATACATATACTTTATCGAACATCTAACAATCTAACATGTTACACATATTTATGAATTTATACAGCAAATTTTTATTTAGAGCTTTTGTGAACATATCTGCAATCTGAACTTCAGTTTTTACATATTTCAAAACTAATTTACCCCGTCTAATTAACTCCTTAATATAATGGTATCTTATATCTATGTGTTTCAGACGCTTAACACAATCAGTGTTAGCAACCATTATGGCACTCTGATTATCACTGAACATTACTACAGGGCAGACATTCTTTATTTTAAAATCATTTAAAAGATTTATAAGCCAACAAGCTTCAGCCCCAGCCATACTGATTGCCACATATTCGGACTCTGTAGAAGACAGACTAACACTAGCTTGCCTTTTTGAGCACCATGATATCAAGCAATTTGCAAACATAAAACAATAACCGGTTGTAGACCTTCTAGTATTTAAATCTCCCCCCCAGTTAGCATCACAATATCCAATTAACATATTATTGCCGTTACATTTATACATTAAACAATAATTAATAGTACCTTTAATATACCTCAAAACTCTTTTCAAAGCCATCAATAACATGTTGTTTGCTTTATTTTGATATCTGCTTAGAATGGATAATGCTACACAGATGTCTGGTCTTGTTCCCAATGCTGCATAAGACAGTTTGCCAATTATTTTCCTACATTTATTTTCAATAGTTTTATCAGTTACAGAGTTACAATTTTCTTCTAACATTTTGACATTAAAATTAAAGTCCATAGGGGTAGACATTGGTTTACAATTATGCATTTCAAATTTATGTAATAAAGATTCTAAATATTGTTTTTGACTTAATTTTGTGATTTTATTTTCTAAATCCTGTTCTACCCGTATGCCTAGGAAGCTTGACACTAATCCCAAATCTTTCATTTTAAATTCAGAGTTTAACAGTGACTTTAAATTAATTATTTCATTTTCATTGTTACCAAAAATCAAAAGGTCGTCAACATACAGTAAAACATAAGTACTGCCACTATTTGTATGTTTCATATATAAACAAGTATCACTTTGGGATCTTACAAAACCTTGCTTTATTATTACAGAGTTGAATTTGTCATTCCAGTACTTAGGTGATTTCTTTAAGCCATATAATGATTTATTCAGTTTAACAATATTATTATCCCCACTATAGGCACCCTCAGGTAACTGTAAATATACAACTTCATCAATACTCCCATATAAAAATGCTCCGGTGACATCCATCTGATAGATAGGGACGTTTAACTCGGTAGCAACTGACACAAATAACCTAAAAGTAGCCAGTTTAGCCACTGGGGCATAAACTTCACACGAATCTAACAAATCATTTTGTTCAAAGCCCCTGGCCACAAGCCTAGCTTTATATTGAATACTATCATTTAAGTTTTTTAATTTTGAATACCCACTTACAACTGACAGTCTTTTCACTCACAGGTTTTTCACAGAAGTCCCAGGTTTTATTTTCATTCAGGGTTTGCAGTTCATTCTCTATGGCTTCTTGCCATTTTCTGGCGTCTTGCCTTTGCATGGCCTCTTGATATGTCTTGGGCTCATTTTCTTCAGTAGAAACATAATGACAAGTATAGAATGAGGTTTGCTTCCTGATCCGGGTACTTTTTGGGCGTTGTGATATTCCATCTTCCTCATAATCGGACCTCTCATCGCTTGAACATGGAACATACTCACTTCCCTCACTCTCTGTAGATAAATTTAAAGTTTCATTTAACTGCGTAGACTGTGGACCACTCTCGCTGGATTCCACCTGCTGTACACTTTCATTTGACTGTATGTTTTCTTTTTTATCTTTCTGTTCTTCAGATATTTGTTCCTCATTGGTCCCTTCGAGAATATTTGATTCATGTTCCAATAACACCAACTGCTCTGTCATCGATTTAGGTTGTTCCAGGAAAACTATGTCCCTCTTTATTTCCACACTATTTTTCTTTTCAAAATACACTCTATAACCTTTAACATCTTCTCCGTAACCCACCATTATTCCTTTCTCCCCTTTAGCATCCCACTTTCTTCTCTTTTCTTTAGGGATATGGACATAAACAGGGGTTCCGAATATTTTCAAGTTATTTAAATCAAAATGTTTATTGGTCCATACCTCGAATGGTGTTTTTCCTTGTTCATTACTTTTGCTCGTCCTATTTAATACATATGCTGCTGTCTGAACAGCTTCTGCCCATAATTTCTTGGGTAACCCTTTTGCACATAACATTGTTCTCGCAGCCTCAACAAGTGTTCTATTTTCTCGTTCTGATTTTCCATTTTGTTCGGGAGTATACGTCACCGTGGTTTGGTGTACGATACCACGTTCAGCAAACAGGTCCCGTACTCCCTTGTTTATGAATTCCAGTCCATTGTCACTTCGAAAATAATGTATTTTATTGTTAGTAATATTTTCTGCTTTATTTATGAAGTTTTCTATACACTTCTTTGCTTCATCCTTGCTTTTAATGAAGTACACAGATCTGTAATTGGAGTAGTCATCCTTCATAATAATGAAGTATCGGGAACCTCCCACTGACGGCACCTCCATGGGTCCACATGTATCAGCATGTATAAGTTCACATGGCCTAGATGTTTTTGTTTCACTAGTATTGAAGGGCAAACGACTTATTTTTCCCTGTAAGCAGCTCTCACATTTTGCTTCAGTATTGTCTTTCACAGGAATATTGTTGTTTCTTAACACAGTCATTACATGTTGCAAGTTTTGATGAACCAGTCTTTCATGCCAATCTTTGAGACTTGTTTGCACTTGAGCCACATTCGCTCCTTTGCACTTGTAACGCACGTCCAAATAATACATATCGCCGATACGATTCGCATTCGCACATACTTTGTTTTGTTTATAAAACTTGCACGAGTTATCATCTGTCATCATAACATAACCTCTATCTGTCACGCAGTTGACAGAAAATAAGTTTGTTTTTAGTTCCGGTACAAATAATACATTGTCTATGGTAGTGTCTATCCACTGCTTTCCGTCGTGTACTTGCAGCGCCACCTTTCCACAACCATGTGCACTAATCGTATTTCCGTTACCGACGATCACAGATTTGTTAGACAATGGGAAATATGTAGTAAAGAGATTACGATCATGACACATATGCTGACTTGCGCCAGAATCCACTAACCACTGTGAATTTTGAAACAGTTCACTTGAAATTACAAATGCATTACTGTCCTTTTCTTTATTTTTCTTAAACCAGCATTCACCTTTTAAGTGTCCCACCTTTTTGCAATAATAACACTTTTTCACAGACTTCGCATCATTGTTTGAATTGTTATTGTTTATAAGATTACTTTTACACTCACTCTGGAAATGTCCAAGTTTATTGCACTTATAACACTTAACGTTTTTCTTTGCAACGAAGGCCGCCGCTGATGACGATGGCTGCTGAGGCATGTCCTCTTTATCTTTTAAACGTTCCTCTTCTATGAGTAGCCGAGCAACCAGGTTATCATATGTTTGTTTCTCCTCCGGTGCAGATTCCCAGGCAGAGACAAAATGCCTATAGTCGGCTGGAAGCGACATTAACACCTTTGTTATGACAAATTTCTCTGAAATACTTTCTCCCATCTGCTTCAATTGATTCTTTAATTCTTCGATTTTAGATAAAAATGTGGACATAGGTGTACCATCCACATATTTATATTGAAAGAATCGTTGTTGAACGATATGTATGCTCGTTTCCGATGTTTGTTCGTAGACACTCGCTAGCTTTCGCCACATTTCTGCTGATGTGGTACATGTTAAAATATGCATCATCGCACTTTCTGACATCCTTGTCACCAGCCATGTTTGAGCTTTTGCATCCAGCCTTTCCCATTTTATCTTTTCAGTCGTTTCTTCCGGCTTTACCTTGATACCTTGTACCACATCTAGTAAATCTTGACTTCGTAGCAGAATGACTGATTGGAATTTCCAAACATTCCAATTTGATGCACCTTCTAGCTTGATGTGTGTACCAAAGTTCTTATTTTCTTCCATTGCGTGCTTATTTTCCTTCCTGCTCGTCTCGTCCTTGTAATAACAAGTATTTTCCGTCCCGAACTCGCGTCGTGTCGCGTTTTTCCTAACCTCAAAACCGGCGTTTTGCAACCGCGCTGACACTGTCGATATATTTTTATTTTTTCGTTTTAATTTAATCACAGGATTATGGTACTGGGCCCATAACCTGTACGAAAATAAGTAAAACTATATTTTAGAATAATGACTCGCAGTTTTATTAGCACTTAAGAATGACATACACACACGATATCAAAAGACAATAGACAAAAAGTGTTGCCAAGTATTATATTGGTTTTATACCAACAGAGCATACAATTTTCGGATGTTGCCCTCAATTTCTCCAGGATCCCATCATCAGATCCTGACTTGGTGATAATGGGACCACCTCGGAAGTGTCCTCTGTCGAACTGTCGAAAAATTTTTGAAATCCATCCATAATTGACGGAAATATCGGTGAACATACATAAAAAAAAAAAAATATTATACATACAGACGAATTGAGAACCTCCTCCTTTTTTCGAAGTCGGTTAAAAAACAAGGCTTAGGAACATGTATCCGGTATCAATAATGTAAGTCTGTTCTAATATACTTTACTATCACATACTTGGGTACCCAAACACATTTCAAATAAAATCTGCAATTTCACGGCTGATTTTCTCCATAATTGTCACATAACATAACTATTTATAGCCTCAGCTAAGTTATATGAGTAATTGTTATGTTGTTTTGGCTATACCTAACAACGTTCTGTTCTTTGTGTTTAAGAAAACTATTTTTGTGTAGCCTATATTTTGTAGTATCCTGTATGTTTTTTAAGGTAAATAAAATTCATTCATTCATTCAGCTATAAATAAAATAGATCGACGATGAAGAAAGACTAAAAGCGCTTTTTATTAAGATGGGAACTGTACACGTGTCACGCTGGAAACCAATCCAATTTGTATAAGATAAGTTTGCGTACCCACAGCTGTGAGTATAATGGCTAGTGCATTTGAACGTTCGATAGCGAAAGTCTAGTTAGTTGACTACCTTGTCTGATTGGTACAGTGAAGAATATTTATAAGCCCTAATGTGTTTTTTTTATTGCACAGTTAAGGAATAAAAGCAGAACATTGGATGAAACAGTCGCCAACCCATCTGCCAAGCGTGGTGAATTAAAATCTCCCTAAATGACAATAATTGCAAAGAGAAGTGTAAGTCGCACAGTACCACAGACCGATGACGGGCAGCAGCGTCACCGGAGCGAGGAGCTACGTCCTGCGATCGCCAACCCGCCTGCCTAGCATGGCGATTATGGGTATAACCTCCAAGTGTTTGTCCTAAGTGGCGAACAACTGCAGAGGCCTATGTCCAGCAGTGGACTGCAATAGGCTGATGATGTGTAAGTCGGCCAATGCTTCGTTATAAAGATTGCGCTAAGCGGGACATGCACGCCTTCAACATCCCGGCCCATAAGTGGGAGGAGCTCGCCGATGACAGAATTGGGTGGCGCAAGCTGCTGTCTGACGGACGTAAGGTTCACGATGACGCTTGGTTTGGGTCACTCGCTGGTAGGAGAGCCAAGCGTCGGCAGCGTGACGACTGCCGGGCTTGTGGTCGTGTTTGCCGCTCCTGAATTGGCTTACACAGCCATGAAACACATTGTCGCCCTGCCTTACACTGCTTGTATGGTCTGTAATATACTAGAAGGAAGGAAGGAAGGTAAATGACAATTCTTGTTGGGGGAGGTTTATGTCCAACGGCGGATGTTGATTGACTGACTGACATAGTGATCTATCAGCGCACAGCCCAAACCACTGGACGGATCAAGAAATTTAGGTAGATGTTATGACGTAGATATCCGCTAAGAAAGGATTTTTGATCAATCCTATTTCCAAGGTGATAAAATAGGGAATGAAACTCTATTAAACGCGGTCGAAGTCACGGGCACAGCTAGTTATTAATAAAATAAATTCATCATCATCATCAGCCTATTGCAGTCCACTGCTGGACATAGGCCTCTCCAGTTGTTCGCCACTTAGGGCCAACATCTGGAAGATATTACCCATAATCGCCACGCTTGGCAGGCGGGTTGGCGATCGCAAGGCGTAGCTTCTCGCTCCGGTGACGCTGCTGCCCGTCATCGGTCTCTGGTATTTAGCTACGCCTTCAATTGTGATGGTTATACCGCCACCAGTCGGTTGCCAGCACCTCGTTTGTTATTCGGCAGGATGCACCACGGGTAGTTTAGGTTGGCTTAGAGCAAAGAGCTGACGGGTTGCTCCCTTACATCCCAATAAAATAAATTGGTTTAACTAAACTATATCCCAGAAAAAATGTTGAAATAGCGTCTAATATAAAAAATCTAGCGAAGCCTAGTCTTTAGACTTTGTCTTCATTGTTCAAGCGATCTACACTTATATGGCTTAGAATGTTAAACGCAGATTAGCTCTGCTTATCGTTCATGCGTGCTTGAGATTCCGTCCGCTCGCACGAAACGCTTTGCGAATTCCCTTATGCGAATAGCTGCCGAATGGAATGTGCTAGATGTCTTCACTGGATTCATAAAGGTCTCTTAGGTACTATGTGCACTAAAATAATCAAGATATAGGGATGAATTGGGGTTGGAAATCTACGCTCGAATTGAGCTGCCAGTCCGGGGAAGGACCTCCACCCTATCGAATACCGCAGCCAAATGACCTCTGGGTCGTGTTTCTGCTGGTGAGTAGGGACTCCGGAGCTCGTGGGGGGGTTAGGGTTGGGCCGGCATGGCAGTGGCAACTAACAGGTAACTAACCAGTTACTTGCCAGTTGTCACAGCGACTTGGGCTTCTCTTTCGCTTTCCATCAGGCGTAGGGAAGCCATTATATATTTATATCCCTGTCGAGCTACTATAAAAAGGTAACAATGGCGTCTTGTTGTATCGGAGGCCAACTTGCACTCCGGATTGCCTGCGCTTCGCTTTTCGGGTATTTCAGATAAACATTTCATTGGCGTTTTAGTATGGATCCCTAATCTTTTCTAACAACATAATAATGTATAGCTTTTCTATTGAAACACAAGTCATATGAAATAATAGAAACAGAAATTATATATAGAAGAAGAGAAGGTCTCTCCTCCCCGTGACCACGGCCGTTGTAATACGGCCGAAACGTCGGGTTTTAAAAAAGCTATGTAAAAAAGCTAATTTAACACAAATTTCATATCTTATGATGAAAGAGTAGTAGTAAATTAGAGTAGATGTAGTTTGTCGACTCCTTTCTTTTGCTTCATTAAGAGAAATCTCATTGAAAACATAGATTAACATAATACACAGATCCATATAAGTCGGCAACATAAGTATATAGTAGAAATGCTTTGTTAATATTACACAAAGCCACTGCGTCGCCAGTTTATTTTATCTCTGAACTTGGCCGGAGACTTCGCGTGTCTAGATTTAAGCAGGCAACCCTACTAAAGCTCGCGTCGATTAGCCACTTGTGGAGCGCGAGAACGGGCAGCCGTAGAGTGGCGGTACAGTCGTGTGCCTGCCCGCACAGCCGCGACAAAGGGTAGGACATTGGTTCCCAAAGAAGCTCAGTTCATCACCAGCCTATTGGAGTCAGACATAGGCCTCTCCAGCTGCTCGCCACTCAGGGTAAACATCTGGAGGATATGCCCATAATCGCCACGCTGGGCAGGCGGGTTGGCGATCGCAAGACGTAGCTTCTCGCTCCGGTGACGCTGCTGCCCGTCATCGGTCTGTGGTATTTAGCTACGTTTTCAATTGTGATGGTTATACCGCCACTAGTCGGTTGCCAGCGCCTCGATTGTTGTTCGGCAGGATGCACCACGGGCAGGTGAGGTTGGCTTGGTCACGCCCCATTGAGTGGTTCGCGCCCCGCGCTTACCACGGAGGAGAGGGTCAGAGGGCATACGATGCTACTTAACTTCGCCTTACGCAACGCATGACACCCCGAGTCTACTTAAACGAAGCATAAGCACATTCGACTTGTGGGAATATGATAGAAATGTAGTGCAAGAAATGGGTGTGGAAGGTGAGGGCCACCAGAATCAGGACTCAGGAACTGCTACGACATGGTCTTCTTTAAGCGGGGTTTATAGAGAGCTCTTTCCTCACGGTAGGCAGCGGCATGGCTGTGCCCCTGGCATTGCTGATGTCCATGGGCGGCGGTTACTGTTTAACATCAGACAGGCCACCTGCTCGTCTGCCACTGATAGCAATAAAAAAAAACAACTTTTTTGATATGTTTGAGAAAAAAGTTTGGGAACCTCTGAGCTAGACTAAGGATTGTGATAATAATATTCTACGTTACTGAGACGCGCGTGCTGTGCATGTCTGAATGACTTGAGGACTCTGTCACAATAGTAATATTGTCCACGAGTCTATTCATGTTTAAGACGCCTACAGTGAACTTATGTAAAAGCTGCACCCCGCAGTGGTACTCGCGGTATCCCGTTCCCGTGGGAATTTTGGGAAAAAATAGTAGCCGTATACACAATCCTCCTGTCAAATTGCTTTCAAATCCAAACGTTTAGACGTGAAGAGGTTACAAACATACATACACACTCACAAAATTTCGGCTTCATGACATTACTAGCTGCTGCCCGCGGCTTTGCCTGCGTGAACATCGGTTTGTCATGAAGAGCTTACTCTGTCATTATATCATGTACGTACGCATCTTTGTCTCTTATTTTATCACACGCGCTTACGAATGGATGCTCGAAAGATGATGAAGATATAGGTATTCGATTTGAGTGCTGAGAAATCTGAACATAGATTGACACAGGACAAACACAATGTAGGTAGATACATCATGTTGGCCTCTGGTTGGCCATTGGAAGCCGCGGCACATTGTTCAGGAATCACCTGGTCTTAAGCTATGGTTCTCTTAACTCCAAGTTCCGGTGATAACTTATCCAGAGCGACGTCTTCCTGAATTATTCGAGTTATCTAAAAAAGTTCGTTTTCTACATTGATCTTACCGGGAACTGATATGATCCGCCACTGGGGTCAGCAGTCATCAGATTGTTATGTCGCGTCCGCACTTTTTTTGAGTCAATTAGTCTTTTTACGGTATCAAAAATGGTGCTTACCTACGTACCTAGTTACTACTATGAATTCACATTATTTCAAACAGAGCAACCGCACGTAATGCACATGGGCATAAACATGTACACTTCAATATTTCGAGCATACTTGCCCGGTCTGCTTGGAGAATGGTCATTGTGGCCGATTTTCGGCCAGGAGAGGGCTGGCGTCGGCGCGATACGTTTAAAATTGATTAATATAGAAATCATCATCATCATCAGCCTATTACAGTCCACTGCTGGACACAGGCCTCTTCAGTTGCTCGCCACCTACGGCAAACATCTGGAGGATATTATGTTATGTATGTTATATAAGCGCCACCTGGGCAGGCGGGTTGGCGATCGCAGGGCGTAGCTTCTCGCTCCGGTCACGCTGCTGCCCGTCATAGGCCTGTGATATCTAGCTACGCCTTCCATCGTTATGGTTTTACCACCACCAGTCGCTTTGCCAGAGCTTCGTTTGTTGGTCGGCAGGATGCACCACGGGCAGGTAAGGAAGGCTTGGAGTGAAAAGGTGATAGGTCACTCTCATACAATATAGAAATACGGATACTTATTTTGTACTTTTTGGAAAATAAGTGCGTTTAATAATCTTATCCTATACAACTTAAACACAATCTGGATATCCTGTGTATGAACATATTTTGAGAAACCACGCTAAAAATACTAAGTATCTTTAATTTCGATTTTCCCTTATGTCATACTGAGCATCCCTAAGAATATAATGTGAAAATTATTTACCGATAAAATTAAGATTTTTTAATTACGTTAGTACACAGGTTTTAAGTATCACGCCGACCAAAAAGCGACCACTTGGCCGGTGTATGAATCTTAACTTACTTCAAAGCGTTATTTTCTTCCGACATGTGTAATTAAAACGATTTTATTAGGCTGAAATGTTATAATATTAGTATATTGAGGACAGAAACTACAATTTGGATTAGAAAACTATTTATTAAGCATACACTGATCGCAGTTTCGTCGCATCCGAGCTAGACATGTGGCCCGTTGTGAGCCTTCTGAGATTGCAGTAAAGTTTTTGGTTCTTGGTCACTGTGATTCATTATCAGATGCAGGCCGCCTTGTTTACGGGTTATGCTAGATCTGTTTTGACTGTACACAATTTTATTCCTAAAGTTTATTCCAATTTGTTGCTGAATGAGGTGCCTCTGAAACTGAGCAATATTCTAGTAGACAACGCCGGTGGTTATCCCTTTACGTTGGTCGTCTTTTCAGTTATAGCAGTTTGCATATAGTATTTTCCGAAGAATTTCCTTCCGAAAATAAGCCGCACAATTTTAATTCACAATTATTTGTACTTATTGGAGGCGAATTTCCGTATTTGCCTACCTCGATATCAGTACCTGTCATGTCAAATTGATAATTTCGCTGACATAGTCAAGAAATGACAGTATCTATGGTGTATTCAAAAAGTTTTTAATCATTCCGTAACATATTTTCCCGAAATTCTAAATGAAAAAATTGATGAATCGTTGTAATTTATAGCCTATATGTTAATCTGATGCATAAACAATATTCGTGTAAAGTTTCACTAAAATCTGTTCAGTAGTTTTTGCGTGAAAAGGGAACAAACATCCATCCATCTATCCATCCATCTATCTATCCATCCAAACAAACTTTCGCGTTTATAATATTAGTGGGATTAGTGTAATTGTTAATGTTAGTTTGACATATTAGTGTGATATTCATGATTATTAGTGTGACTATTGTGATAAAGTCCTCTAAGTATTATTCGACCGATGAATATGCTTTCATCACTATTCGGTCAAATATGGTTTCATCATCTATCGGCCGAATGTGGTGTCGTCATCTATCAATCAAATATAGCGTCATCGACTATTCGGTCGAATTTGGTTTCATGCGTACTAAACGCAAACGGGGGTGAAACTATGTATTTTATGTTGTAATACTTCAAATATGAATAAAAATTTTACTGTCGACTCCTCCTGTTCTTTTGTACCCATTATTAAATTTAAACTCAAATTACAAAAAGGCTTGCATTTTCCACAGAAAGCTTACGTGTGTGCCTGCCTTCTGCGGCAACAAAGTGACCGGGCGACCTACTTTTGAACACGAGTCGCTCGCCTTTTCAGAGCAAGCGAATCGCGGTCGCTTCGTTAGTTTTGCCCTGTCGTGGGCTGCTAAACGGTTAACTTTTATTGTTAACGTTTTTCATCAGTCTACAAATGTCCACTACTGAATATACCTCCCCCAATGGTAATTGTCATTTGTTTTTTTTAAGTAAGCATTTTTTTAAGTAAGCATGGTAAGCGGTCGTGATGTCCAAATGTTAGGTCGACGAGCACACCAGGGCAATTCCATCGCGCCTATCGTTCTCACCCTGAAGGTCATCCGGTGAGGAGAAATACGATTACCAGATTCTAAGATTCCGGGGCCCTATTACAGAAAACGAAAACGATCGTTCGTTGATCAATTAAATTGTTGAAAGTCGACGTTGACGAATTTTAGTTCCCATATTCGAACACGGGAGGGACAAATGAGAGGGATTTATCGGACACAAATACGCCATCAGTTCAACGAACGATCGTTTTCGCTTTCTATAGTAGGGTCTCTGTTTCTCTGTAATATTTTTTTCAATACCTACAGCATCCTGAGACAACAGCCATTTCGTTTTAGAAATTTTAACTCGAATGTGAATCAGTCTGCCGGATCATTGAATTCAGATTTGGGGGGGTTGGTCGTTTCCTATCGGAGCCGGTGGCCCGGAAATTTGGTAAAGACTGATACAGGTGGCTGGCCCAAATACTTTTGTATCAACAAAAAAGTTCAACCGAAAATGTTTTTTATTGGAAAAGAATTTTCATGTACCTACTTGCCCTAGATTTTTTTTAGCGAAACAGACGATTACATACTTTGGTATTCCTTAGGGGCAGCGCAGACGACAGACTTTTTGTGCGATAGAGTCTGCGACTGAGACATTTAAAAAGAGCATCTAGGTCTGCCGACAGAATGATCGAAGATGTGCGTCGTGTGCGTTGAGTCTGTGAAATATCCGCGACAGATTTTTGCGCGTCGTTTGCGTTACTGCATACAATTGCAAAAAAGTGCGTCACGGATAGTCTTTCGGATGCGCTGCCCCTTTTCATGATTTTCCTGCTAATCTCTCGTATTATTTGGGATCAGCGCAATATATGGTATTTTCTTATCTCAACACAGTCCTATCTGTACAGGTATTTCACTGTTCAGGCATGTAGATTAGACCTCGGTGGCTCATTTGGTAGTTACCCACTCTGAACTGGAGCCGTGGCTTCGATTCCAACCCGAGAAAAACTCCTATGATGAACATTCGTGGTTATTCCGTATCTGGAGTTGTATTAAGTACTTAGGTATATGTTTGTTGTACCTTCATTGTTCTTTCTTATGTCTGATACCGATAACACAAAGTGATCAAATTACTTTGGGAATACGTTATTAAATAGCTCATTGCATTGCATACCAATGCAGTGGTTGGATAAAGAAACAGGGGTATCTACTGAAGTTCTTTCAAAGTAGCGTTTTCTCTTCATTTAATTGTAACGTTTGGACTGTTTCCAGCACAGTCAATAAATTAACAGTAGGGTAAGTACGTGTAACTTTTTCAACCGACTTAAAAAGGAGGAGGATTTTAGTGATTCTTTTTTGTTTGGTAGGCCATCATTCAGAGGTGGCCCCATATAAATTTTATCAAAATTGACTCATTGATTTTTGAAAAAAAAACGGCAAAAACCAAAAAAAATATGGTATATATTGTGGCTGTAGTCTTGAAGTCGGTTTTTATTTGTTTTTTAGTTTGTAATCTATTTTTTCTTGGAAAAGCCAATAGTTTAACTTATATGTGACATTTATTATGTAGTACATTATGTACTTACAGCTTGACGTTTAGATTTGTTGCGATAACCGTGGTTATAAGCGGACTTCTTAATAATTTGTAATAAAGAAGAAAGTTTAAAATCTTATTTTATTGAACTTAACTTTTATTTTGATAAAAAGTGATCTAGGTAAATTACTCATAAAATAGAAATCTATAAATTTATTATTCTAGGGTCCCATCATAATTGGTCCAGTCGATTAGGAGATAAATACGCAAAGTGATCATCAAAAGAAGGAGGAAAAGCAGAAGGTACAAGATGGAGTTCGATTCGAACAAAGTTACAACGAGCTACAAGAACTTTTATATTACTGCTACAGAACCCTTCATGGTTGCCGTGGTCATGGTCCGACTCAGACTAGGCCACTTTTTGTTTTCTGATATTTTGGTGCATTCCTTTTATTTTATTTTTTAATATTATGGCATGGATATTTTTATTAACACTGCTTATTTCATTTTATTAAGTTGTATTTAAAGAGTCACTTTGAAAATAAGCCGCTATTTCACATATGAATTTTCCTCACTGTCCTCCTCGTTTCACTCTTGAATGCCAAAGGTCATTCGAAGTTGGGAGTAAAATCAATTTGACAGCAGTTTGCCTTTCCATTGCGTAATATAGCCGCATTGTTGCCGCCGGTCTTGTTTGTCCAAAGCACACAGGCGTTTGTATCGCCGTTCAAAAGCTACTGAGCAAATTCAAAGTTAAAGGGTAATGTTCAGTGGGCAGGCGGAGTTAAGTCTTGCCGTTCATTGGGATTCAGTGGAGAAGCATATCTTTGATGTTGGTGGTTTATGCCTACCGTATTTAGAGATGCTATGAAGACTAAGATATAATGAACCTCTAACAAAAGTAAATCTAGAAGAATATATCCTAGAGAAGGCTCGCTCATTAATCTTTGACAAATGTTTTTGCCTTTTTGCTCAAAAAAGTGCTTATATCGCAGGGCGCAACTCTTCGCTAACTTTGGTTCTCTGCCGGATCACCTCATTTCAAACCCGCTGGTTCCTTTTATAAAAAAATTGTTCGTCCAGTAGTTACCACGACAGCTGCAATTCAATTTGTATTTATACCAAACGCAATACACTCGAGTGATGCAAACGAAACGGTCGTGCGACAATAAACGGGCACGTTAACATGATTGCGTTGTTTTAATGCGAGTTGGTGATGTGTAACTCCACGAGGAAATGTCCAGTCGGAAACGCGGGGCCGATGTTTTCTTTATGCAAGACGTGGCAGACGAGCAAATGTGATGCCTGATAGTAAGCAGTCGACACCGCCCATGGACACCCGCAACTCAAGTCAAGTTCCAGGGTCGCTGCCGGCCTTTTAAATAGGAGTACGCTCGTTTCTTGAAGGCTCCCAAGTCGTAGCTGTTTGGAAAGACTGACGCAGAGTGTTCGTTCCACAAAACCGATACGCGAGGCAAGAAGTTCCTCATAAAGCGTGCAGTGGAGGATCGCCAACCATCGAGATGATGAGGATGGAATCGCAAATTTTTAAACGTCATATATCATTTTCATTCAATCAGTGGTACGGAACCCTATGTGCGCGAGTCCGACTCGCACTTGGCCGCTTTTATTTCTGTCACACAAAGTCTCTGTCAAAGGCGGCCGTCTGACCACCTCCGTCGCGCCCCAATCAGTGTCACCCCAATCATTTAAGAGAGATAGGGAATAGCGAATCTTCGCTCGAATTGAGCCGCCCGTCCGGGGAAGGACCTCCACCCTATAGAATACCGCAGCCAAATGACATCCGGGTCATGTTTCTGCCGGTGAGTAGGGTTTCCGAAACTCGTGGGGGGTTAAGGTTGGGCCGGCATGGCGGTAGCAACTGACAGGTAACTGACCAGTACTTGTCCGTTGTCACAGCGACTTTGGGTTCTCTTTTGCCTTCCATCAGGCGTAGCGAAGCCATTATGTCGAGCTACAATAAAAAAAAACAGTGGCTCAGAGAGCATTATGATGTGGTGTATTTCCTCCGGCGGGGTCAACAATATGGAGTATATGTTGTGCAAAATCAATGGTCTGTTCACTTATTATTTTACTCCGTGAAGTGAAATAGACACATGAAATACCTTCCGACCCTTTTATTTCTGTCACACGAAGTCTATTGTCAATTGGCACCGTCTGTCAAAGGCGGCCGTCTGACCACCTCCGTCGCGCCCCCAATCAGTGTCACCCGCAGGCCACTCCCGACTTGCGACTCGCGGGAAATGGAGCCCTTGGGTGACACGACGATCAAAGGGGCCGCTTATTTGGTCTAACGGACAAAATACACAGGAATTGTAATAGATTTTTCGTGTAATTTGACGACCAACTCTTACCGGACAAAATCTTTATACATACGACTTGATCTTGGTTACATGGAACCACATGAAACACATAAATCGTCAATGGAAATGAAAATGTTCCTACAGTGGAATTGACAAGACAGAACAATTGACAGGAAACTATGTGAAACTTTCTATAATAGACTGAATTAGACAAACGCGGATGTAAGGGAGCGGCCTATCACCCTTTCACTCCAAGCCATCCTCACCTGCCCGTGGTGCATCCTGCCGAACAACAAACGAGGCTCTGGCAAACCGACTGGTGGCGGTATAACCATCACGATAGAAGGCGTAACTAAATACCACAGGCCGATGACGGGCAGCAGAGTCACCGGAACAAGAAGCTACGCCCTGCGATCGCCAACCCGCCTGTCCAGCGTGGCGATTATAGGTATATACTCCAGAGGTTTGCCCTAGGTGGCGAGCAGCTGGAGAGGCCTATGTCCAGCAGTGGACTGCGACAGGCTGATGATAGTGATGAGACAAACGCGAGCTACAATAAAAAAACAAGGATCATTATATATAGGTACCCATCACGATCGATAAGCTTTTAAATAAATGCAATAAAGGAAATTGCAGACACACGTTAGTCAATACACATCGCATGTCATGCACACTGCAATGTTTGCGATGTTGTCGCTCATAGCCGCACTAATTGTTATTGTCATAAACATTGCTGCCACCGACTGTTGCCCACTACCCACAGTCAGTGCTGACGTCATCCCGCTGTGTCTACGGCAGAACACTCGTGACTGAGTGCTGAAAGCTTATGGCTTGATCAGAATAACAAGGAATAAATATACTGACAAAGAACATTATCTTAACTAATATTATAAAGCTGAAGAGTTTGTTTGTTTGTTTGAACGCGCTAATCTCTGGAACTACTGGTCCGAATCAAACAATTCTTTTTGTGTTGAATTGACCATTTATCGAGGAAGGCTTTAGGCTATAACATAGGCTTTATAACATCACGCTGCAACTATTAGGAGCGAAGAAATAATGGAAAATGTAAAAAAAAAACGGGGAGAAAATAACTATTCCACGCGGACGAAGTCGCGAGCACAGCTAGTTAACTATATTACTGGCTCGGTGGCTCAATTGGTAGTGACCCCTGCCTTCTGAACCAAGGGTCGTGGGTTCGATTCCCACCCGGGACAAACATTCGTATGATGAACACTTGTGTTTGTCCCGTGTCTGGTTGTTTATATTTGTATTTAAGTATTTATTTGTGGTACCTTCGTTGTTCTGATACCCATAACACAAGTGCTTAAGCTACTTACTTTGGGATCGGAGCAATGTAGGTATGTGATGTTGTCTAATATTTATTTTTATTTATTTATTATTATTGATGCGGTTTCCGGATTTAGGTAGAATAGGACCACCGTATCTCATCTCATAGGTGTCGTAAAAGACGATTCAGGAAATATCAGGAAACGGGCAGCAGTGTTGACCTGGGTACTAATAAAATTCTTCAATTGTGATGATTACCTATACCGCTGTCAGTCGGTTGCCAGCGCCTCGTTTGTTATTCGGCAGGATGCACCACGGGCAGGAGAGGTTAGCTTGGATCGAAAACATGATAAGCGTATAGAGATGTAAGCGTCCCTATGATCGCTATTGATGATGTTATCAGTTTCAAAACAACTAGCGCAATATATAAATTTCAGATATCTTCAAACGGCTTCTATCCTAACTAGAAAGCTGCTGGATTCATGAGGATTTATCGCATGATACATTGTGTGTACCGTGGCCACTCTGAGTCGTAAACTTTGAGAGGCTTTTAAAAGTTTCTTCCATTAAATTTTCGTTAAGAAAGTAGGCGATACGTAGTCGTTGCTCAACAAACTGCACTTTGGGAGTAGTTGTCTGAAAGGTGGACACTTTAACGACTACGCTAAAGTGACAGTGCTGCTTGGAAGTTGCCTACCACGCAGAATCATTTATAATCAGCCTATTGCAGTCCACTGCTGGACATAGGCTTCTCCAGTTGTTCGCCACTTTGGGCAAACTCCTGGAGGCTTTGCTCATAATCGCCACGCTGCGCAGGCGGGTTGGCGATCGAAGGGCGTAACTTTTCGCTCCGATGACGCTGCTGCCCGTCATCGGCCTGTGGTGTTTAGCTACGCTTTGTTCATCATGATGGTTATACCGCCACCAGTCGGTTGGCAGATTCTCGTCTGTTATTCCGCAGGATCCACCACGAGCAGGTAAGGGGACTTGGAGCGAAATGATGTTGGGTCGCTCCCCTTACATCCCACATATGTAATTGAAATCTCATAATGATGATAGGGGACGTTACGAGAACAAATGTAACCGACCCAATTAGGAAGTTTCGTTTCCTAAAAGTAAATAGATACGAGTACCTTGTAGTTTGTATAAGCAAATTACAAACCTTGTAAATTAAATAAAAGCTTTTCAATTTAGAAAGTAAAGTAAGAGTATTGCAATTGACTGCTCATTCAAATACTTTATTGTTTTTCAAAGATTTAAAAAAAAAATTAAACCGACTTCAAAAAAAACACAAACGACTAAAACTAAAAAGCGATAAATAACTTAAGTAATTCTATCCTTAATACATAATTATTTAAATATTACAATTATCACTTATTTTTGAAGTCGGTGCCAGCTCTTGGTACCTAACGTAGACTGTTGTTGTATGACGCGCGCGGCCGGCAAATCCACACGACAATATACATTTATTTGTTTGGCTATGCGATCTAGAATCAAGCATATCACTTACCAAATCACCTGCCCTATTAGCCCTGCATAAGTACATACTACTACCTAGTTTAATATCGACCAATGTTAGTACTGTCCCCTAACTCCTAACCGTTAAGGAGTTCTGTGGCTTCATCATCAGCAACAGATGTTGACGCCCGGAAGCATATACCTGAGTAAAATATGATTACGTAACAAAAACACCATATGAGCATACAATTTTAAGAAATAAGAAACTTTTATCATCGACAAAACATAACATTTTCGGTTGTTGCCCTCAATTTCTCCAGGATCCCATCATCAGATCCTGACTTGGTGATAATGGGACCACCTCGGAAGTGTCCTCTGTCGAACTGTCGAAAATTTTTGAAATCCATCCATAATTGACGGAAATATCGGTGAACATACATAAAAAAAAAAAATATTATACATACAGACGAATTGAGAACCTCCTCCTTTTTTGAAGTCGGTTAAAAAACTGCCTACGTTATCGACACTAATATTATAAAGAGGAAAGATTTGTACCTATTTTTGTATGTTTGTAATGAATAAGCTCCGAAACTACTGGACCGATTTGAATAATTCTTTCACTGTCGGAAAGCTACACTATCCCCGTTGAACGTTAAATAATGAAGCTAAAAGTTTAATAATGTAACCGAAGGTGTGAAAAAATTACCAAAAAGCTATCTTTCAAACTGAAGTGTATTGAAAACGTTACCATAAACAACCTGAAGCGAAGCGAGGGCGGTTTGGCTAGTTCAAAATATATTCCGTAGGATAGAAATGAGGCATGTGACAGAAGGTTTTGTTCTACAGAAGATAGACAGATAGATATACTTTATTGCACACTATACAATTGACTTAAAACTAAATATTATAATATTATTAGTGTTATCTGGTGCTTACGATCGGTTCTTACACGTATAAGTGTAGCTGTTGTATAGTGTGGTCGGGCGGGGCGCACTGATATTTTATGTGCCTACAAGTGAGCATGTTATGTTATGTAACCTTGTTTATGCAAATATAGTATCTATGTAAGTATTTATATCTAATTAGACTATTACTAGTATTTATGTAAATACTGCAAGCTTATGTGTAACATTTTATTTATTTATAGTTATATATATATATAGTAAGTATTTTTATTAGTAAGAATATTTTATTTTATGAGCGACACACACGTCCGTGGGTCTCACTCGGCAGGGCTCACCGAAAACCAGCGCCGTGGTTCGCTAGCGCGGGCCACGGTTCAATGCTGAGTGAGGCCCTTTTGCATTGGGCGTCACAACCCTGCGTCCGGTCTTTCTTTTAACATTGTTTTGTTTATGTCTTTTTTAATTTATTTTTCTTATATTTGTTTTTCATGTGAAAGTTGTAAGTTGTAATGTATGTGTCTATTTGTTTTTTTTGTTTCTTCTCCTTTTTTTTTTGTGTGTTGTCTATTGTGTCTATTTGTTATTGCTGTGTTGTGATGTCCAATAGTAATAAATATTTCTTATTTCTTATTTCTTATAATAGACATTTTATGTACAATTTAGTAGGCGGCCTTATCACTTTAGGCAACTTTTTCGGAGGATGATGGTAGAACAGCGATACATACATGGAAGAGATTTTGATTTATAACAAATGCGTATGAGGCATTTGTCACGTTACTCAACTCCGTTCTATACAAAACCTACAACGCGCTTGTAAAGTTTTCATTACTACTAAGCATATATACGGCAATTCAAGATGGTACGTTGGAGCAATAGCACCTAACTCAAGTTCCTTTGAGCTAGGTGCTATTACTCCGCCACACCGTTGCACGAGGTCCGCCCGGGGCGCACTCAAACGCTCCCCGGAAGCCGGGGGTAGGGGTATTTGCCCTCCCCGGACCAGAAGTGCCGGCCACTTATCATCTGCGGCTGGCCAGGGCAGGCAGAGATGTGGCCGTATGCTCCGGCGCTACCCGTATCCCTGCTTTTTGCTGCCCACTGGCGACACAGGGGGGTTTAGTGGGTATACCCTCTCATTTTGGGAGGTGTGAGTCCCACACACCATGCCGACTCCCCCCGGAGGCGGCATGAAGGTGCCCAATGCATTCCCCTCTAAAAAAAAAAAGGTGCTATTGCTCCAACGTACCATACCATACTTCCACTTTTCATGGAGATATGCCTCTAAATACAAAAAAAATAAAAGGTGACTGACTGTGACATAGTGATCTATCAACACACAGCCCAAACCACTGAAATTTGGCATGCAAGTAGATGTTATGACGTAGCCAGGCATCCACTAAGAATGGATTTTGATCAATCCTACCCCCAAGGGGATAAAATAGGGAATGAAACTATTCCACGCGGACGAAGTTGCGGGCACAGCTAGTGTTAAATATACTATCTTAAATAGTATACAAACCATTCTATCAATGAATACACGCTTTGAATAACGCTTCAAGCTCAGACAAGTTGACCCATTCTAGTAAAGTTGACCGCCCGATGAAGTTACAACTTTGCGAGCCAGCGGTGATCCGAGGAGCAATTAAAAATTCCTCAAAGTTAGACGTCTTAAAAACAACTCTGCAGATGTACCTGTCGAGTTGAGCGGTTGAAGCCGGCCGTTTATGTTTGCTATCGCCATTTTGAACTCTTCACGTTAATATCTAAAGGAATGAGCTAAAGATGCTGACTGGCTTGAAGAATCATTTGCTTCTTGAACCAAAGTTATAGGTTTGATTCCCACCCGAGACAAATTTTCGTGTGGTGAAAATTCGTGTATGTTCCGTGTCTGGGTGTTTTTTATTTTAAGTGTAAATTTGTGATACTTCCGTTGTTCTGATACCCATAATACAAATGCTCAAGCTTACACTTTGGAATCGGAGCAATGTATGTGATGTTGTCTGATATTTTTTAACCGACTTCTTATTTATTATGTTAATCCATTTTCACATTATTTCCTTCTTGTTGTAATAGGTCTCTCGTGATGACTAATTCAATTTTGCTTAGAAATGTAGATCTAAAATAGTATCCGAAACCTACAAATTGTATGCGCTTTTTACTATGACACCACTGATGTTAAGAACTAAATACGTAATGGTTAGATCGTAAGGTAATAAAAATATGATTTCAAAACTGTGAAAACGAGGCTAGTGGATTTGAGACTGATGCCTCAGCACTTCAAACATTGTCGGGGGCGAGTTGACTTGTAAACTTAGCTGGGCCTCGCAGACAGTTAAAAAGTGATTAATTCACTGGAATACAATGGATATCTTGATCGCTCGAGCCGTGGATTATGATCAACTTGTAACTACGGGCCTGGGGCGTAGAAGTTTTGAAGTAGGCACATAAAGCTTTACCGACTAATAATATTTTTAAAAAGTAAAAATAAACTCGATTGTACGTTCATGGAAGTGATTGGAGTGACATTTTTACAGAATGTTTTTGGTGGGATATATTATTCTGTTCCTCCCATGGGTGGCGGCGATGCGTAAAAACGTTCTGCAGCTTAGCTAAGTTTCTGTACAGTTCCTAATCAGTTCAGTAACTGAAGCGATAGATTAAGGACTCAGGGATAAGAGCTTCTCCCGACAGCATTGTCCGGGAAGTTCGTCGTGATAGAGCGGTTTCAAACAAAGTTACAACAGCCAGTCCGTCTGTGTCCTTATGAGCGATGGCGGCTAGCACTTAGCGCGAGGAGCGAGCTGAGCTAATTATTTTAATGCTAGTTTTTAATGGACGTTGCGAGTGGTATGCCGTTTTGTGGCGTTTATGCTCGTATTTTTCTTTTCTAAAAGTAAATTATGGCGAACATACAAAAAAAGTATACTATCTACGCTACTATAAGCGTACAAATACTGAGCGACTGCTTCCGTGAGAAAGGAGGCTTGGGAGCCTTGATCTAGCAGTGCTCTGATAAAATGACTGTATGTGAATGACTGAGCTAACTAAGAGTATCTGAGTATGAACAGGTACCTGACCAGATGAGTAGCAATTTACGATCGCGTTGTTATTATTGTACTATACTTTTTTTGCATGTTTGTTACTACATATCTCCGAAAATTGTGAACCGATTTGGAAAATCCTTTTTAGTTCGAAAGGGTTTCTTTCCCATTATCACCATATTAAAGTCGTTTTTTTTTTTGCTAAAAATGCTGTTATTCTTAATATGGTTTTTCTTAACTTCGCGCGTAACAGACTTTGCCCTCCACAACCGCTACAGAGGTCGCCAAGTCCCCACAGTCTAAAACGTATTTTCACTTTAGCAAGTTCTAAAGATTCTGAAATAAAATTCCCCATTCAGTTTTATTTTACTTTGTTACCTGAGTCTAATGGGGTCTAATACAAACATTCTTCCTTTTAGCTAGTAACTGGTTTTCCATTAGTCCGCTACGGCTCTTGCTCTTCGGCAAGTAAAATAATTGGATTCTTCGCTCGAGAATCTTTCATTACAAAGTTAATGCTTGAAGTTGGTGTAAACAATACTAAGGTGTAATTTAAGAGTGATTTGTTTTTAGGGTGTGGTACAAAAAAATAAAAAATGGTGCCCTTATAGGACTACACTTGCACCTGTCTCCGAACGTACTTTTTTTTTTTAGAGGGGAATGCATTAGGCACCTTCATGCCGCCTCCGGGGGGAGTCGGCATGGTGTGTGGGACTCACACCTCCCAAAATGAGAGGGTATACCCACTAAACCCCCCTGTGTCGCCAGTGGGCAGCAAAAAGCAGGGATACGGGTAGCGCCGAAGCATACGGCCACATCCCTGCCTGCCCTGGCCAGCCGCAGATGATAAGCGGCCGGCACTTCTGGTCTGGGGAGGGCAAATACCCCTACCCCCGTCTCCGAATGTACTGGATTAAGTCAGGTGCTTTAATTGGCGATTCATTTAATGTATTCCTTGCATCATCATCGAGGTTCTAGCAACCGACAGGTGGCGGTACAACCATCACGATTGAAAGCGCAGCTAAATACTACAGGCCGATGACAGGTAGCAGCGTCACCGGAGCGAGGTGCTACGCTCTGCGATCGTCAACCCGCCTGCCCATAATAGCTGGATTATGGGAGTTTACCCGAAGTGGCGAAGACCTGGAGAGGCCTATGTCCAGCAGTGGCCTGTGATAGGCTGATGATGATGATGATTGTCTGTCAAGAAATTATTCAGTAACAGTCCCAGAGCCAGTAAGTTAGTTAGCGCATTGTAGATAAACGAGTAATACTCGTATACCTACCCGAGTTGTAACCCGGTGAAGAATGTGGAAAAAGCGATGAAACTAAATCAAAAACACCGATAGAAATAGACGCGTCCAACCTATAAATCCCTGCCTTATTCACCGGGACTCCAAAAAGGGTTAAGTCAATAGCTTTTAGTGTCTTATAACATAATCCCCCCTTATATCTTTCCCAAGATACCATGTACGCAATATATATGAAAATAAATAGGAAATATTATACACAGGGTTATGAAAAACTGTGGACAGGAAATATTGGCCAACCGTTTCCATAAAGCAAACGCTATTGAGGCGGTACGGACAGCGAAGAAAGTGGTCTTTAGAGAAATATGTAATACTCTTTAAGTGGTTAGTAGAAAAAGTAATTTGTTTGAATGAAAGGTACGTAGTGCATAATAAGAGTTATTTTGCTTTGTCTTAAGTGTTTTTATGTTTATATTGGTTTCTTATTTGGTAAATTGTTGTCTTTCTTATTCAGTGGTGCAACTAAGTTGGTATAGGTGCCTACCGTTTAATCCTCGTGTCAAATTCGTCGGATTTTTACTGAATGTGTTACATAGTATTGACTGGCTCGGTGGCTCAATTGGTAGTGACCCCTGCCTTCTGAACCAAGGGTCGTGGGTTCGATTCCCACCTGGGACAAACATTCGTGTGATGAACACTTGTGTTTGTTCCGTGTCTGGGTGTTTATATTTGTATTTAAGTATTTATTTGTGGTACCTTCGTTGTCCTGATACCCATAACACAAGTGCTTAAGCTACTTACTTTGGGATCGAAGCAATGTATGTGATGTTGTCTGATATTTATATTTATATATATTTAGTATAATAAATTATTTGACTTAGAAACATTACTTAGAACATATTTTGATATGAAATCAATGGCATAAACGAAGTAGTCAATAGTATTCGTCCTTGCCGATTTCGGCAACGACGTTCAGGCAATTTACACAGTTGTAATAATTAAATCCTATGTTTTGCTCTTACATGGCTTATGTATCCAATCTTAGTTAATAGACAGCGTACAAAACACCACGCAAAACTCGATCGTGACGTTTCGATCGAGTACCAGTTAGTATGAAGCGTTTTAGGGTGAATCCATATTTGTGACTTTAAAATTGTGATCTCTCGGGTTATTTTTTTTATACAAGCGGAATAATTGTTTCAACAATGTTTATATGATTGGGTGATGCATCAATATCAAGCCAAAACAAAAATTAGTTATCGTGCCTATTCGAGCGGAGATTCGCTCCTCCTACCTCTTCCTCTCAGTTTTTCTGTACACCGTACTTAAGTCTCCGTACGGGCTCATAAAAGGCTATTTATGAGGTGTTTGCGGCTGCCGTCATCGGCAGATTGCGAGTGAACTTACGCCAATGTAGCGCGTGTGCGCAGATTTATGCGATGTCAACTGTGTTGTAGCTTTATTATTGTAGACTGCCTCTTTGATCTATTGGTCGTTACTTTTAAGTTTAAGTTTAAAGATATTTATTCCCATAAAGACATACGTCACTTACATGAGAATTTAAGCTTAAGTTTTATAAAAATACACTTTCGTTGACATACTGGTAAACACATTTATCAACACTTCACAAAGACAAGAACAAAACAAAACTTGCAAACACTTCCGTAGTACCTATATTAGTACTACCTTAATTACAGTTGAAGCTCTGAATGACTTGTTTAAGATATTAATATAAGACCTTTGTTTCTATTAAGTACTTTTCCAACATAGGACCGACATTTTTGAAAACTATGTGTCCTAAAGCAGCCAAACTAATACAATCTATAAAACTCTTCATAATAAAGTTAATTTTAGGCGGAATATGATTAATTTTAGTTTTGGTGGAAATGGCACTTATTTAAACCCATTGATTGAAAAGAAAAAACATTCGATGCTCCGCTTATTTGCAATATAGCTCACTTATTTTACGTGCAAAAGACTTTTGATAAAGCTCATTTTAAAGCTTATTTCAAGCACTACAAAACCCTTTTCGATTAGAAAGCATAAAATGCATTTGCTCGCTGCTAGATGGCATTGACTACATCGATGAAATTTCAGATAAAATAAAAAACGGCTTTGATCTTTAATATCTAGCTTAATATTGCACTTAGAATACTTTGTAAAAAACCAAATTGTTCATTTTTTTACCTGCTACAGTTTCGTTCCTTATAAAATTTTCGATAAAACGTATACTTATTTTTGGAGATATTTGAAAAAAACTGATGAAAATCGTGAAAAATTTGCGAATTTTCAATTGCCAATAACTTGAAAAGTATTAGATTTTTCGAGAAACTTTATAGAAACTTTTTTGCTTAAAATTAGATCTTCAATCGATATCCGAGGTTATTTTGAAAAAACAACCATTGACCCCCGAGAAGGGGTGGCAACCACCCCCATGGTGGTGGCGGAGTTCAAATCATTTTCACTTTTGAAGTTAATGGTAAGATGAACCTAATCCCAAAATTGTATGCAATTCGGTTCACAGTAAAAAAATTCGGACCTATAATGCTTCATTGACTGCACTAACGGTGATAGTGACTCACCGTCGCTTCCGTTTAACATAAAAACCTTTTCATCCATTAACTAGTCCCGTATAAGTCGTCTTATACTCGAGTCTTAGACTGTAACTGAAGCTTGGGAAATTAATGCATGGTTTATTTCACTCCTTTCCGCTCCAAGCCCGGTCTTATACTGATTTAGATACAGTCATTCTGTAATAAGTACCGTGTCTTGTATCCCGTAGGCAATTTAACGGGCGCATATGGCACCCGAAAGTCTATTGAAGAGAGGTATTTGTGACCCACTAAGCGAATAATCGAATTGTGTGCGTCCTAACAATGTAGAATCTTACTTACATCGATGTACTCGTAATTTACTTAGACCATTCGTACCCTTGGTAATATAACGCCACATCTGCAAAAAGTCAACTTTACAGGAGAGAGGTTTAAAGTTTGGGGCAGTGTATTTTTGAGCATAACTTTGTAGCGTTTAATGGAAACTTCATACAATTTCGCATGTATATGGAAGTGAATGAAACTAATTAAATGTGGTGTATTGCTTCTTATTTAATACATTATTTTTGAAAATAGTATGTCGGATGTGCACATGCGGCATTGTTTT
This sequence comes from Conogethes punctiferalis, assembly GCA_031163375.1. Taxonomy (NCBI): domain Eukaryota; kingdom Metazoa; phylum Arthropoda; class Insecta; order Lepidoptera; family Crambidae; genus Conogethes; species Conogethes punctiferalis. The sequence continues at coordinate 16,180,352 of CM062078.1, forward strand.
ACCAAGACTTAGCTAACGTATGTGCACATGTATCATTATTTTATGAAGTACCCCATGGTACATGTAACTATATGTCATTTTTCTACAGAAAAAAAGTCAACAGTATTAGGTCGTATGTCCATTAATCAGGAAATTTCTTAGTTAATTTACACATCTCTGGTCTGATAACTTTCAAGACTAACATTATAACTTAATCCTGCCTAACAAAGCACGTCTGGGTTCACAATAACCTATGTTAATCTAAAAAAAAGACGAAGGACTCGTAAGTTTGTATGTCTGGAACTTTATGGATAGTAGGTAATTGTAAATTTAAAAAATACAATATCTGAGAATATAACATTTTCTGTATTATAATCTTCCTAATTTATATACCTGCATGTGTAAAAACCAATAAATAAAATTTTTTATCTTGCTCATACATTGAAATCTTCATTAAGTACAATATAATGCTATCACAGATGCAGATAACAGCCCTTGAAGCATAGCACTTTTGAACTAAATCACAATTTCATTATGTACTCTCTTTTCAATATAAAATTACATCCCATCTTTGAAAACTCACCATCGACGTCAATTCTTAACATTTTTCAAGACGAAGTTAATGTACCCAAGCACACTCTGAGCATTTCAGTTGTGGAGATTTTTGTAATGGCTAACTTTGTGCTAAAAATGATCAGCATATGAGTTTTAAAACACAACATCTCTGTCTCAAAAACTTATTGCCTCTAATAAAATATAAAACGAAACTACGTTAGTAAAACATTACGAGGATATTTGCTCAGGCCCATCAACATTTAATTCCGCTACCAGATACACCTTCCGCAGCTACATCTGTTACGCCAATTCCTTCAAAAGGCAACGAAAATAACACTCCTATGCTTCCCTCGGGTGGTAAAAATGATCAAGACGTGGTCTGTTCATGCTGTTATGAATGATAGCGACCAACCCGACTATGAAAATGGCACTACCGACGGTACAAACGAAACAAGCCTGAGAGGAGAAATAGGGCCGTGAAAGGCATTGGAGTAACAAATGTAGCTGCTATATCTGGCGGAGTTATGATGATGATGATCTCCACGACGTATCTGTCGACGGCGAACCTTATAATTCAATAGAATTCCATTGAAAATCGTAATATAGACTCTTGCAAGGTTCATCTGCGCTTAAATTTATTTCAAGTTTACAAACAGTTGCTATGATGAAAGCCCACTCTCTCCTCTCAAGCCAGGATTCGGTAGACCAGTTTCCTGATACGACTGGTGGTAACTTGGAGATGCAATGACAGTGTAATTACATAGATCCTGACTAGCGCCCTACAGGTTTATCACATTACCCTGTTATATCGCATGCAGTATCGACATAGGTTATTACGGGGATTGGCCTGGGATAATTATAATGAGATGTTAGTTGCCTGAGACTTGTCCGTTTATCAGCAGAGTCACCACTTGCAGGTAAGGTTAGCTTGGGGGATTGGATGTTAAAGACTCGCCCTCAGACTCCAAATTATTCTGGCGGCGTTTTACATAGGTATATTTTATTGTAATTAATTTAATCAAAGGCAATTTTATTAAAGGCAGCACATTTGTGACAAAGTGGTTTCGTGTGAAAACTCTTATGCTGATCATTTTAGTACAAAATTCGTAAAAACATTTTAGTACAAAGTTTTTAGTAAAAAAAGCTTCCAGATGTTTGATGAAAGTGGCGAACAAATGGAGAGGCCTATGTCCAGCAGTAGACTGCGAAAGGCTGATGATGGTCTCGACTAGGGGTACACGGTATATTCTTCAAATTGACTTTATCAAAGATTTCCTCATGAGGCCACATGCCCCTAACCTCCAGAACTGTTTTCCAAACTGAAAATGGCATATTAAATAGCCTTCGTTACGTACACAATATATTTTTTTTACTCAAAATTCGTACTGTGTAAAAAGGAAAAGTTACACAAATTAGGTTCAAAATTTGTTAATAAAATTGCTTAGGTATGCAATAAAATAAATATCTAAAGATCTGTAATATTTTTCCAATAAACATGTCTTTTTAGGCAGTTAAAGTTTTTTATAACGACGCATCTTAGACTATGACCTAATATAACGCTTCAAGTGCACATGCGATGCCAAAAGATGCATGATATAACGCAACATCTTCACAAACGGCTATGAAGAGTTCAGACAACAATAACGCAAGTAAACATGAGACCAACCCTAAAAAACATGCGAATTAGTTATAATTTATAGCATATCATATGCTTAATTCGTTTTTATAAACATTTTCATTGAAATACCAAAAGTCAATAAAAAATATCGCATATGATCATGCAATAGGTTATTTTATGGCAGTAAGTGCACATACAATTATTTTATACAAACATGTCCTAAAAATGTTTAAAATTACTCAGCTTTGGGGTTTTTATTTCCCGCACCTATATTTGTCAATTTTAATCAAATATACAACACACACTCATTATCCGGTAACACTGACGCGATTAACATTACGGCGCCGCGTGCGCAGCCCCGCGCCCGGACCAGCGTCGTACAACAACGAAGCATGTGCATTTGTAACATTATTTTACGATCACGAATGACTTACGTCATTTTCCGACTAAATTATTTCCAAAACTAAAAAAGATAAAAATAAAATTCTTTTCGTATAATATAAAACGCATCTTTTTAAGACTATTTACGTAATAAAAGTACTTTTGACGTATGGGTACATGTTGCATTATATTACCATGGGTGCGCATTATTGATTATGGCATTGTAGTAGTAGATTATTATACGTGTTTTATGTCTGAATGTTGTCTGATTATCTTCTATCTTTTTTTTTATAAGAAGAGCTTTCAGGATGACCTCACTCCATCTGATGGTAAGCGGTCGTGAGGTCCAAAAGTTAGGTCGACAGGCACAATAGAACAAACCCATTGCGCCTGTCGCCCTCACCCTGAAGGCCCACTGAGATGCCGTTCTCGCCCCGCCTAAAGAACCCAGGATTGTAAGAGGAAGGAAACACATGAGCTAAAAGGGCATTCCATGACTTAATGGCACGGGGCAAGAACGAGTAATTAAACCTCTTGGTGCGCGCCACCATTATATATTTATACATATAAAAGAACATGTCCTGACTGAACGAGGAACTCAGAGCCGAAACCGCTGAAGCAAATGCGACAAAGTTTTGCATGAAGGTTACATTTATGTCGTAGACGCCAGGGATTTTTCGAAATTTATCCGCTAAAGGGGTAAAGTAGGGGTTTAAAGGTTGTATGAAACTTTGTTAACTTTTTAAGTCTTGAAATTTCTAATTCGAAAAATAATAAAAATATAAGGAGGGAGAACTGTTCGAGCAGTCGGTGTGTGCCTCGCAACCTCGATGGAATTGCGTCGTGCAGTTGACCGCTTGAACCAGTCGTGACTGCTCGAGCGGTCGTTAGTGTGTAAGGCAACCAACCAATGACTATTGTTCCCCGCGCGGTCGCGGCTTCAAGCAGTCGGTCTCAACTGTTCCGTGTACGGCCGCTCTTAGGCTCAAATCTGGTGCCAGTTAATAATTGCTAATGGTGTCAACATCCTTGGTTGTACGCGGTACGCGTGGTCGTATACTCGTAGTGGCCTCATAAAATACTATTTACGGGCCATTCGGTCCGCCATCCGTCCGTAAGTCGTACGAGATTGTGTACTAGCGTGTAATGGACTATATCGAGGTTAAAACTCGATTCTTTTAAATGGGCATCGATGTTTTAATCGGTTCGAATTGATGCTTAAAGGGAGACAGGGAGGGGACATGTAAGTTCGTTTTCATTCGGCTCATTTAAATTATGGGTCCTTTGAAAACTGAATACCTACACTCGCTACGGTGACGCTGCTGCCCGTCATCGGCCTGTGATATTTAGCTACGCCTTCAACTGTGATAGTTATATCGTCACCATTCGAGTCCCATAGCTTCGTATGTTATTCGGTAGGATGTACCCTCGGGTAAGTGAGCGTAAAGACGCTACCTTGCATCCCCACAACAACAGACTGTTACAACTTAATAAAGTTAAAATTAATGATCATTGGACCACAACTTGTTGAAGGGTTAAAGACTAATTAGTTCACCAAGAATTGCGGCGCAGTTCTTTCAATATAGGGCGCTATATGAAGGCAACAAGAGCCTTATTAGTGCTAAGACACAAGTGATCACTGTCAGAGCAGCTCGGGTGCACGCCGGAGACATCGAGTGGCCGGCCCCCGACCCCTGACCCCCTTAACGAGGTTTACTGCGCTCGTAACCTATTAGCCCTCATTCGCACGAGAGGTTTTTTAACAACTTTGCAACTTTCGCGTTGCACCATACATGAAATGATCGGGATTTAACGCGCATATACCTTTTTTAGCCGCGTTTCGACCTAAAAAAGCCGTGTGGCGTGTGCCTACAAAACGTTGAGGTTTTTTAACGTCCGCTAAAAAGCACGTTGCGTGCAGTTTTTATCCTGCAATCATAATCTTTATATAGATAGATACGTTTTGTTGCACATAAAAATAGAACCTTACAATGTTATTTTACACACAATGTTATAAAGGTTTCCGAATGGTATTGGCTCGAAATGTTTCCAGCCTAAATAAACGCGCCATACCCAAACTCACATAGACAGCTGCAATTAATATGGACATGGAAGGTGTAAATATCACATCTGCGCCAAGCCAAGACTGAATGTCCTATCGAAAAATGACTAGGAGAGCCCTGCGGCTCTCCTAGTGACCCTTTGGGGTCGGTTGTTAGGATCGAGGCTAGGTGGAGAGAGAGGGTATGGACACAATGTATAAAGGTGTTATTTTGTCCTCATAAGTACAGTCAATTGATAAATGGAATGCATGGATGGAAGCAAGGTTTAAGGAAGAAATCTTTTAATTTATAACATTACAAAAAGAGACTTAAAAGAGTTGTTAAATTTACTAAACTAAAAACTGCGCTATTTATGAACGTTTTACACAAACTTAGACATGGGGTCAAAAGGTATTAAAGATTTATTCTCTTGTTTCCTTATCGAGGATGAAAGCCTGTTACAATAGAATCACCGATATCATTGTACAAACGGGCAGACAAGTAATGACGAAGCGAACTCGAAAGTCTACAAGTGAACCGAGATAGGTCAATTTCATTGTCCTCTCTCGTCTTACCTCGGGTCGGCCGGGCTAAGGCCAGAATTGGATTTGTTGTATTTTCTTTTAGAACTCCAAACACATTTACCCACAAAAATTTATTAAAGACTAGCTGTGCCCGAGACTTTGTCCACCGGAAATAGAGTAACATCCCCTTTTTTATCCCCTTGGGGGTAGAATTAATCGAAATTCTTTCATAGCGGATGCCTACCTCATAACATCTAGTTACCTGCATGCCAATTTTCCGACCGACCCATCCATTGGTTTGGGTTGTGCGTGCTTGTTCGCTAATTTGGTTAAACATCTAGAGCAGTGTTTCCCAAACTTGTCGGGACCGCGACCCATCTACAAGAAAGTTTTAAGTTGGCGGCCCACCTTGTGTCATGAAGACAAAGCAGCTTACTGCCGCTGTATTTACGCGTTTATTCTTAACTTAGTTTACCACCATACCATCATCATCATACAGGTATAGGTACTAGTTAAGGGGAAGGACGTAGATTGCAAGATCTATACAACAATCAGGACCCATCCAAAATCTACCGGCGACCCACCAGTGGGTCGCGACCCACACTTAGGGAAATACTGATCTAGAGACTTTACCCATCATCATCATCATTAGCAGCCTGTGGCAGTCCACTGCTGGACGTAGGCCTCTCTCAAAATGTGCCATTCTGCTCTATTAGCAGCCGCACGCTTCCAGTTAATGCCGGCCGCCCTACGCCGGTTGTCGCTCCGTGCTACACTGCACTTGCCTGTACGCGGCTGTACCCATAGATAGATAGATACACTTTATTGCACATACACAGACATTACAGGAAGACATATTACAAACAAACCCTAGTACAACTTAGGTGGTCTTATCGCTTGTAGCGATAGAGGAAAACAATTTCACGAGAGATTAACTCATATATATGTCGCAGTCATCTGGTTGAATTTCCTATTCAATTGAATCGCTAGCGCGTTCATTGAATGACGACATTCAATTGAATGACTAGACCGAACGTTGACTAAACACGCGTCACTTAACGTCCAACTAGGTAGCGGGTTGAAACATAGCCCTTTGAAAAGAGCGGACGTAAAAGCAGTCAAGTGATTGTAATTTAGTTCATTTTTTTCCCGCGCGGCGTTAGTAGTCACTAAAATAAATATGGCGTCGAACATGATCACCTGAGTGTTGATATTTTTTTGATTAGATTTACTTTAAACTTACTTATCTAAACTAATATTATAAAGAGGAAAGATTTGATTGTTTGTTTGTTTGTTTGTTTGTTTGTATGTTTGTTTGTTTGTTTGATACGAATAGGCTCCGAAACTACTGGACCGATTTGAATAATTCTTTCACCGTCGGATAGCTACAGTATCTGCGCTGAACATAGGCTATATTATATTTAAAAAAAAGTTAGGGATCCGTGCTAAAAATCCAATAATGTAACCCAAATTTACCAAAAAGATTTTAATCTACAAAAAAAGAAAAGATCTTACATACTGACGTCTCTTGCCAACGTTCCCATAGCAACCTAAACTGTTATGACATCTAATTATATAAATTCTAATATGAAATCGTACTTTCACGTAAAAACTACTGAAAGGATTTTGATGAAACTTTACAGGAATGTTATTTATGCATCAGATTTACACACAGGCCATAGATTACAAGGGTATCATACATTTTAGAATTTACAATTTCGGCAAAATATGTTACATACTTTTTGAAATGACCATAAATACTGTCATTTCTTGAATTTGTCAAAGAAATTGTCATTCTGACATGACAGGTACTGACATCGAAGTAAATACGGAATTATCGGAAATTCACAACAAACAGTGATATAAATATTTGTGAACCGTCGGCTTACTTTCAGGATAAAATTCTTCGGAAAATACTATAAGCAAATTGCTATAGCTAAAAATACGACCAACTTGAAAACACACCACCGGTGTTTCTTGCATCAATGCTGCTATCAGCTTGGAGGCTCCTCATTTAGCAACAAATTGGAACAACATTTAGGAATAGTGCACAGTCGAACAGATCTAGCATAATCCGTGAACAAGGCATCCTGAATGTCATGAAGCTCTAAGAACCCAAAAAATATGAATGCATTCTTTTAAGGTTTAGGAAGGCTCACATAGTGCAAACTGCGATCTGTGCATGCATAATAAATATTTTTCTTTTCTAATCCGATGTTATAATTTCTGTACCCTATACTATGTAATAGTATGTATGTATTTTAGCCTAATAGTTTTAATTACGCATGGGGTAGGGGATGTGAATTCGTGTTCGACCCACGGTTCGATGTGAGGGATCGGCCTTTCATTATTCTTCGATTATAGAGATCTATGTCCAGTAGTGGACTATAATAGGCTGATGATGATGAATTACACATGTCGGAAGAAAATAGCGCTATTAAAGTAGGTATTGCTTTTTGGTCGGCATCATTATCGCTAAATCATTTTCAAGGTAATTTCATGTAGGTACTAAGATGAAAAATGCCCTAGGTTTTGAGTTTACGGCAAGTAACTGGTCAGTTACCTGTCAGTTGCCACTGCCATGCTTTTTTTTTTACCTGGGGAATCCCTTCGGACCTTCGGTGTCTGCAACGGGGATGCAGACACCGGTGTGCAGTGCCAAGTTATCCCGCTAAACCCCACGGTGACCCACCATCGCCGCCAAGCCCAGGGGAGTCTGGATCCTCAGTAAGCGACTCTACCGCGGCTCCCCCGGTAAAGCGGTGTGCCGCACAACGGCTCGCCCTCTGTGCGCGTGAGCGCGCACCGGGAGTATGCTCGGTCACGAAGCACGCCCCCTCCCAGCGGAACCCGTGCCGGGCGCCGGACGACGGACGACCCCGTGCCCGATGCCCAGGTCCCAGCGGCGGAAAAAGATGTTCATTCCGCCGCTGCCTTCTACGGCCACGGCCGTTCTCGCACTATGCCCTCTACTGCCTGCCCTAAGTTAGAGGGACACGCGGAGCACGGCGTGTCCACCTACCTACCTGGCCCCACGGCCACCACTACACAGGGCCACAGCCCTACATTCACACACGGCCCTAAGGCCGTTGGGTCGCAGAGGATAGGGAGAGATCCCCCGAAGGGCACTCCTCTTCCTCTGCGAACCTCGCCGAACAACCCAGCGCTTAGCGCTGGTGCCGCCAAGCGGCCCACCTCTGCCGGCGGGAGCGGGACGAGCGAGGCTCAGTCCTGCTGCCGGCGCCGCCCACCTGCGGCCCACTGGGGTCCCTCTTTGTTCCGGGTCGTGGGGGCCCGACCCGTACTAAGCCCCCCCGGCACGACAAGCCGAAGACCCCATCGGGGGGGGCTCCCCCACGAGCTCCGGAAACCCTACTCACCGGCAGAAACACGAACCGGAGGTCATTTGGCTCCGGTATTCTATAAGGTGGAGGTCCTTCCCCGGACGGGCAGCTCAATTCGAGCGAAAATTCGCTATGCCCTACCTCTCTTAAAGTCATCAGTGTTTAAAAGACGTCGCTAGATATAATATTATTCATCTGAACTAACAGTTAAGTGAACCTTAGCTAAGACCCACCTGTTCCTGAACAAAGGGCATGGCTTCAAATCCAACCAGAGGCCAACATGATGTAGGTACATCTACATGACCCAAGGGTTAACGGGTAGAGAATGCTCCTAGCATTGAATTTCGCCTTTTGTACCATTTTGTGCAATATAATCAAACGTATTGAGTTTACGTTAACTGCATCACGTATTGCGTCTGTTATTTGTGTCAAACCATGTTCAGATTTCTCAGCCTTCGAATCGAATATATCTTCATTTTGTTTCTAGCATCCATTAATTTTAGTTTTGTAAGCGTGTGTATAGGTTATATTAGTTGATAGAAAATATGAGAGGTCCTTCCTAAAACACCAACAATGTATGAAATGTTTAGCTGAAATAATTGATTTATCCGAAGCGAAGCGAGGAGCGGGCTGCTAGTACGTAATAAAATAGTGTGACAGCATGGATTTACCTATTAATACGCCGCCTCCGGATACTTTTAAAGAAAAATTATAAACTAAACATTACACAGTCGGCTTTTACCCATTCAACGACTATGCTAAAATGACGTTCAGTCAAGACGTTGAACGTTTCATTCAATAACTTGAAGAGTTGTCCTTTAGGCATTCAATTAAATGTCGTCATTCAATGAACGCGCTAGTCATTCAATTGAATAGCAGATTCAACCAGATGACTGCGACATATATACACTTTATTGCACATACACAGACATTACAGGAAGACATATCACAAACAACCCTAGTACAACTTAGATGGTCTTATCGCTTGTAGCGATAGAGGAAAACAATTTCACAAGAAATTAACTCATATACCTAATATTTTAAATCATGAATTATTTTTTTCTAATTGTTATATTTCTTTTTCAGGTAAGTAATTTTGACATCAGCTCCTGGGATCGTTCTTCATTGCTCAGGTATTATTTAATGGACGGCCTCATTAGTATAGTGGTTACATTCAATGTGAATCCGAGAATTGAATTCTGGATCGTTCATAGAGACTCCGAGAAACGCCCTAAGCCGAAGCTCGTAACCGACTAGGAGGCACCCTCAGCTGAGTTGTTTAATCTCTTCTTCTTCTCGGTAAGAGTCGTCCGCTCCTCAGAAGTCCAGTGATGATGACAAGGCTACCTTGGCTATCATCGAAGTCGTACAGGAAAAAGAAAGTGCTGAACATTTCATGCTACTTTCAACTCTGACAAAGAGCTTTGCCTTTACACTCATAATACAAACGGCTAAGCTATGGAACTCTTTGCCGGAATCCATATTCTCCAATAGATAGTCTTCAGATTTTTAGGGCGCGAATGAATCGGCTTTTGTTCATAGACTCTAACTTTTTTAAATTCATTATCGGTTTGCGCTGTGACTACCTGATGTGAAGTGATATTGAAGCTTTACTATAGAGCGTGCTTACCCCAAAAAATACCAATTCACTCTCGCCTTGCACACCTGAACATTGTATGTCTCGGATAACAAGGAGTTTTCCATAATTTGGCCGTCCGCACTAAGAAAGTAGGGGAAAAACGTACCGTGCGACTTGCAAATCCTTGGGACTTGCATTATAAAACAATACAAGCTACCTATTTACTTAATAAAAAAAAAGTCTTATTCTAAAACTGAATCATTAAATCACTCACAGCTAGAGTTTTAACTTAAGTTTCCACTTACTGTTCGCCCGTTTCCCTTTGTTTGCCATATCTTCAGGCTACGTTTTGGCTTTCTCTGAAGGACCGAGGTCGCGGATGTAGGGCACATCGATAATGGAACTTAAATAATGCGCCCAAAATTAATTGTGCCATTGAAGCGTACCATTAATTGAGGCAGCGCTCTGCCTCGACAGTGTTTGCGGTCCAAATTAAATTTTGGACCCTTTAGGCCGGTTTCAGAGTGGTAACGTGGACCAGCGCTTTTCAACAGCTCACCGTTGACCGACGGAACAATGTGAAACGTGCATTAGGTTGATTTAAGAGTGATTCTTGCGGCATATGACGGCGTCGAAGGAGATCTGGCGAGCGATGCTCGCATTCTGCGAGACAGTGATCTCGCAGAAGGAGGCGGCGGAAAGAGAGCGTGAGGCCGCGGTAGACGCGCCCGCTCTACGCCGCCCCCGGCCCGGGCGTCGCCGGAGGGCATACAACGCGTTCGACGTTTACAATATCGCGAGATAGATTATAATCTAACGGTATTTATAATTTTCCTGCTACATATAATAAGTCTAGGGGATGTGGTTATCACTTACCTACAAATAAATGCCTCTCATTTCGTTCTCTGCCACAAAAAATACACAAATCTATTAGTGTATATTAAACGAAACACGAAGATATGATAAACGTTTCATATAAATATACCTACTCTCGGATTCATTTGATCATCTGCATAAAAGTTTTTATTCGATTTGTTTTCATGGTTTCTCGTGGCGTTGACTTTTATTTGTAAACATTAGCAGAGGGAGTGTTTGATAAAGTACTATTTTTAATGGGGATTAACTTTCGCGAGACGAATAAGATTCTGTAAATAACTCGGGTTTATTTTCTCATCTTTATATTTTTGGCGTTCCCTTTGAAATATGCATTTACAAAGTCAATCAGAGTCGCTTTAAACAATTAGGGATTTTAAGCAGTACCATCTCTTCCATAAGGGCATTTATGGGGCCCGTTTCTCACAGCTTTATTCTTCGAGACGTTGAGTTGCGGATCCGTTCAAACCAACTTACTTAGTTGGTGATAAATGTGAATCATTGTGGTAGGTACCATACTTAATATCACTTTCTAAAAGGGATCCAAGATAAAGGCAAACCCAACTCGTTAGAGCCCACTCAGCTGGTCAGCTGAGGTGATTTGTAATATTTATCCGTCACAGACCTTTTATTTTTTAAAATAGCTTTTATTTCCAACAACCCTTTTATAGCCTTGCGGTTGTGGTATAAAATAATTATGTTTTATGAACCTGACGTTTCATTCTAAAGCGAGAATGGATTCGAGAATTTACGATATAACATTTACTTTTTAAATAAGTAAAATTTATTTCTCGTTACGGGCAAAAATGAGGACGCAACGTCTAATAAATTTGATATTTGAATACCTCCTTTAAACACTAAGCCTATTGGAAATTACATTTTTGTCGAGTGAGCGGGATTGGCCACCGCCGAAGTTGTTTTAGACAGCTTACGGTGTGGTTTGCAAAGGTCGTCCTTTGTCGTGAATGGAATCGATATTATTGTATGTACTAATATAGAAGAATGGAAACGTTTAGGCAGTTGGAGCCGTTTTAGAACGTTGTCTTTATAACGGCCTAGGACATCTGTGTCTGGCGACTGAGTCTTTTGGGATTAATCACCATAATTATAGAAATGCAAATGTGTGATTTAATTTAAGCAATGTTATTGGAAACTTTTTGATAAAAACGCAACCTTAAGCGAGGCATACAAAATGGCAGGCTTTTGATACGTCAAAAGTGACAACTTACATGTAGGTAATACAGAGTTATAAATAAATAAGACATGCTACGCAATGCCATAGTGCTATCTAGCTAGACCCAAGCTAAGCAGAGACTTATAATATGGGTATAAAACAATTGATAAACTTACTTAGAATAGTAAATATATTTTTTTATAAATAACTACATAATTAACACATAGTAAAGACCCAGAACATTATAAATGTTTTTACCGTGCGGGGATCTCCAGAGATCCTTAATTTTAACAGGACTTGGGGTTTGTATCCAGATACAAACCCCAAGTCCTGTTAAAATTAAGTTTTAATTGTAACGGATCCCGAATGTTTAAAAAGGCTGGCCGCTGTTGCCAAAATTGTGTTAAAACAGTACCTACCTATATTCTGTCCGTCTCTATCCAAAGACTATCGTACTCATAGCCGATAGGAAACAGCGTACGATCTACAAAAATGTTTATTTACGCTATCTGGAACGTAATCATCAGCTGTTGAGTAAATGAGTGGATGTCAGAGAGCGTTGACCTCGCCGCTCTCCCGAAAAAGGGTGGTCAGTCTGTGAATAATAAATATTTGTATTAAAACTGAACCGTGATGGATCCACCTGCGTCATGATGGGCTTAGGTTGGATAATTAGTTTATTTATAAGCGTGGTTTTTAATTCCCTTTCTGAATGTTCGTTAGCGAAATAAGTACGAAAAGGGTTTGGGTATTTTAAAACTAGCTGTTGAAATTGTTTTACCGTAATGGCATTGTGCTTATAAATATTTTTGTTTTTAATTAAAGAGCGATCCTCTGCCAGGTCTATTTATTCCAATGTTGTGTGAATATTGACAAAGTATTCTTTTACAAAGTATCGCTATGTAAAATTCTTGGAGACTATTTTTTTCCCATAAATAAGTTTCAATATGTTTTAGATTACAAAAATTATAAATAATAAGCAATATACTCCTTTGAACGGGGCATGAAGACACATCTTACGGGTCGGCATGGACGTGGCAACTGACATTATACTTGCCCGTTGTCGAAGTGATTTGGGCTTCTCTTTGGCTTTCATCTATAAAAAAAAACTATGTTATAAAAAAGGAGATAAAAATATAGTTTAGTAGTTTCCTTTGTGTTATGTGTCCAAATAAAGCCATTTCTATTCTATTCTATACTAAATACATGATTTTTTCTATTCAACAACCCTATATTAGGTTCATTACACACTTCAGTGCTGCATAACTACTAATTTCATTATAAACAAAACTAAAATTAGTATGCCCGTAGAATATAGGTAGACAATCGCTCACAACACATGACTCACGCACCTAGATATGGAATGCTCACCTTTAAGTTCAATTTAATGGATTTTGTCATTAGTCATTCGTTAGTTTAATGAAGCTTTTCAAAAGTTGTTGTTGTTTTAGAAACTTTGGTTTCAAATCCCTGGACAAGCCACAAAAAGTACGTACCAATAGCTACAAGTTTTTGTGTTAAAACATTTTTTGAAAGAAATTTATTTTCAAGTTATCTTTATAGAACATGTTTGGTGGCATTCACACATAAACATCGCATATGTAAGACAACATCGCATGTCTACATTGAGCCGATATCAAAGTCATCATCATAATTCTGCAAACGTCCACTGCTGGTCATAGGCCTTTTCTTTTTCGTCGGTAATATCTTTACGCATAATATACCAGGGTTCTGGGTACGGGACACCCAGGTTATGTGGGGCTCACTTTAGCGGAGAATACCCACTAATTCCGACGGTGGTCTGCTACGAGCACTCTGTCTGAGGGGGATCGGGATGCCCGGTGGGAGACACAACCCCCTCACAGCTGTAGCGCTGCGCCTCCCAGAGTGGACAGCACACCTCGGGAGGACGGTGTGGTGTCCTTCTGCATCTTGCGATGCACGACACCACTGACCACTATGCCCGAAAGCACGTGTCGGAGCGCAAACCTGGCAAGCACTTTTGTTCCCAAATGGGAACTCAGTTTTGATAAATATATAGATAGATAGATAGATATTCTTTATTGCGCACCATACAATTGACTTAAAAACTAGGTATTACAGACACTTGTTGCACAATTTAGGCGGCCTTATCGCTATAAGCTATCTCTTCCAGATAACCTTAGGGTAGAGGATAGGTGAAAAATAAAGGGTGAGGTGAGCTATTAACAGAATTGATGCTAGTCTAATAATTAATAATAATTGATCTATGTTTTCAATTTTTTTTATTATTATTGCTTTTTTACTATTGTTTTTAAAACTTTACGACGTGACGCTGGGGTTACAGTCATTTAAAAGATATTGACGGCGTTTTATTTAATTTCCACGCACATTCGTCTATAACTTTAATAAGAAAAATACCAAAACATGCAATAACAATTCCGCCGAGGGATTGAATAAAAGATTGCGCTTTTGTCCGTTTATAATTAATCGGGACCTTTCTAAAATAAGCGGGTACTTCAGGTGCTGACCTTTGCGGACGCCTCGGGCCGCACCAGGTGGTTTGTGTTTTTGTTTGGCTGCATGCCTGACTTTTGTGGATTCGCAAAGAGCTGGCCGTGACTCGCCAACGGGGATACATTTCAATTTTCAATGCCAATTTGAATGCACGTCTGTTATAAACTGTAGTGCAGCAGCGCCTTTACTATAAGCAAGTTCAGCTATGTTCACATGTTTGCCCTAAGTGGCGAACAACTGGAGAGGTTTATGTCCATCAGTGGACTGCAATAGGCTGATGATGAAGTTCAACTATTGGTGCTCAAATTTTTCTCGCGAAGATTAATTTGTCATCTTTAGCGACTGGTCCGGTGGCTCAATTGGTAGTGACTCCTGCCTCCTGAACCAAGGGTTGTGGATTCGATTCCCACCCGGGACAAACATTCGTGTGATGAACATTAGTCTGTCCCGTGTCTGGGTGTTTATATTTGTATTTAAGTAAGTATATGTTTGTAGTACCTTCGTTGTTTTGAAACTGATTACACAAGTATTTACTACTACTTAATTTAGGATCGAAGCAATGTTTGTGATGTTGTCTGTTACATAAAAAAGATATATTTTTTATATAAAAAAGTTTTTCGTCGAAAAACGGCTCGATCAAACTAACTAACCAACTATGGTGGTGGTATATACAAGTATGGTGACCGAATTCGATACATGCAGTATACCTAGGTTCCCCCTCACGCCGCCCGCAGACTTCCGCTTAATCGGCCGCGGTGTCACCTGCTAAATGCCCCAGCCAACGCTATACGCCCTACTAACCCAGATAATAGGCGCAGTAGAATGTTTAGTCAGTAACTTTGGTTTAAATATGATGACTCGAACTCACAATATCTATTGTTAGCGGACAAGAATCAACCACTACTCACAGCACTATTCGCCACGCTCAGAAGTCACCGCACTATTGTTGACAGCTGACGTTTGACGTCGCGTTGACATTGACAGCTACGGCTAGTTCCCGCTATTATTACTTTGACGCCTCTCTCTGGGTATGGATTTTTGATTGACGGAACAAAATTGTAAACAAGTTTAACCGATATGCGAGGCGGCAAATATATAGTTGTCTTTACTTAATAATGCGTAAAGAATACAGTTGATACTATGTTTTTATGATAAACACAATAAGTTTACGTTACGACACACACCGCAACTGTTACTGTTTTCTGTTATTTCTTTATATTGTGATGAAAACTGTAACACACATAAAATATTACGAGTTTCCCCCTCGCTGCAAATACAATATGGGGTCCTATAAACGAAGCGAGATGAAGTATCTCGCGGGCCATGATGGCAGTTGCTTGACAAGAAATTAAGGTTATTTTCCCGTTGTGACGCCGGCTCTGTTTTCGTTTACCATCAGGCGAAATGGAGTTGTAATGTAATAATGAAAAAATAAATTGTCATTGTGTAAGGACCTAAAGTAATTTAGAAAACGATACGATTATATGGATGGATTGATAACGAACTAATGTAGTAAAACAGACATCAGCAGAGTACAGAATGATAATTATAATGAGGAAGTCTGAGAGGTGGGCTATCGAGAATATTTTTATTTTATTTTATAGTAGCTCGATATAATGGTTTCCCTACGCCTGATGGAAAGCGAAAGAGAAGCCCGAGTCGCTGCGACAACTGCCATGCCGGCCCAATCCTAACCCTTCACGAGCTCCGGAAACCCTACTCACCAGCAGAAACACGACCCGGAGGTCATTTGGCTGCGGTATTCTATAGGGTGGAGGTGCTTCCCCGGACGGGCAGCTCAATTCAAGCGAAGATTCGCTATGCCCTACTTCTCTTATTTGGCATTTTGCGAGCGGTTGGCTGTATGAGAAGTTGGCATTATGAGATGAGACGATTTTTCTAGTGTTAAAGGTGGAGTTCCAATCTTTTATTTCTTATTTGAACATTTGTTTGCCTTATATAATGCTACATATTTATTTCCCAAAATTTGGTAAGTAGCACGCTATTTGAGAATTTTATTATGAAGCTACTGTTTTAAGCGGATACTGTGCCATTTAAGTTTAATTTGACTTTGTGAAATATCGACCTATGAACTAATGCATTGGGAAACCACAGCCACCATGTCTACAAATCTAATTATACAATATGCATGTGGTGTGTATATACTTAGAAACTCTTATGTGGACTAAAAATAGGAAACATGGCATACACCCAGAGCAATCATCATCATCATCTTCAGCCTATTGCAGTCCACTGCTGGAAATAGGCCTCTCCAGTTGTTCGCCACTTATGGCAAACATCTGGAGGATATACCCATCATCGCCACTCTGTGCAGGCGGGTTGTCAATCTCAGGGCGTAGCTTCTCGCTCCGGTCACGCTGCTGCCCGTCATCGGTCTGTGGTACTTAGCTATGCCGTGTTGTGGTGGTTATACCGCCATCAGTCGGTTGCCAGCGCCTCGTTTGTTATTCAGCAGGATGCACCACGGGCAGATGAGATTGGCTGGGAGGGAAAAGATAATAGGCCGCTCCTTTAAATCCCAGAGCAATACAAACAGACAAATTCATACACACAAATGTTATACTGTGCGGGAATCGAACCCGGGACAATTGTGTCAGAGGCAGCGTTCCCTACCACTGAACCAGTCTGGTCGTCAGTGAAAGAGATCATCATCCTATCGCAGTCCACTGCTGGACATAGGCCTCTCCAGTTTTTTATTTATTTATTTATTTAAAACGGTACACCAACAGCATATATACAGAACATTCATTACAATAATATACAACATAAAGATGCTTGTACATATGCCCATTATAGGCGTACACAACATTTAATTTAATACACTACAAACTATGTTAATGCTACCTATTCCTCGTACATCAAATTACGTCTAAACCTGGCCAAGGAATCGTGAAAGATATCAATACCAGTTGTGCGCCACTTGCGGCAAGCACCTGAAGGATTTACCCATAATCGCCACGCTGAGCAGGCGGGTTGGCGATCGCATGGCTCTTCGGTGACGCTGCTGCCACCATTCGGCATACGCCTTCAATCGTGATGATTAGACCGCCAGCAGTCGGTTGCCAGAGCCTTCTTTGTTATTCAGCAGGATGCACCACGGGCAGGTGAGGGTGGCTTAAAGCGAGAATATGGTAGGTCGTCCCTTAACATCCCGTGAAATAGTTGCTAACAGAAAGAGTGAAACAGTAAACATACCTATATGGCATAATGTTATTAATTATTATCTCGAAAGACGTCATACCTTTCCTATTCAAAGGGCAGGTTGATACAAACCCAATAAATACGATTAAACATGGAGTTTAATTGGTCCCTCATTTGGTACTAAATTTAGCCGGTAATACAATTTGAACCCTTTACGTACGCTGTCAAGCCCACAAAGGGAACGCCAGGCACCGTCGCGTCCCGTTGCGGGGACGTTTATGGACGATTGTGGCAAATCTCAGCGCTAAATGGGACATTTCTGCCGAAATAGATCCGGATTAAGTCTTTTGCTGTTGTGGTTTGGTAATTATATTGACTAAGCTTATTTTTGTATTCTATTTTGTCCTTTCATGCATACTTGTTATCTTAGCTGATAAATCATTGTATGGGGTGGAGGGTTGATAACCTGAGATACAGAATCTATCCTAGTTCAGGTAGATACCTGCCATATCTACTCACGAGCTCATGTTAAAAAATTGGCCTAAAGTTTGTAAAAATTGGTAAGAATAAATGGATTTATTATTATTATTATTTATTATGTCTTTTTTTAAGTTTTGCGATGAGTATTGAGTATGAATGTGGAAGGATATAGAGGAAAAGGAAGACCGAAAAAGGAATAGATGGACTGTGTGAGAAATGATATGCGTGTCAAAGGTGTGAGTATGAAAATGACGGTTTGTAGAGAAGAGTGGAAGGAGAAAATATATTGTAGAGCGGTAAAGGGCAGGAGAAAGATGATGATTTTTAAAGTTTTGCGTTCCATTTTAATATGTTTCTATTACTTAGACTTGTGAAAGTTACATGCTATTTGTTATGTAGAAAACATGGATTACAACTTAACGGACTGTTAACGGATTGTGATCAGGACTGTTGCAACATAGTCAAAACGTAGGAAGAAAATAATAAATAATGTTTACCTACTTAACCCTTTATTTCGCAATGTGTTTGTGGTGATACACTCTAAACTAAAAATTATTTCATGAAATCTAAAAAGAAAATTAACAAAATTATTTTAGTATGCTATAAAGTATACTACTCCTATGTAGTAAAAAAATTATGAATTTGCTCCGGCGCACCGTCTGTCACTAAATTGCAAAATGGTGCCGCAACCCCGCAGAGCACGCTGACGTTCCGTAAGTTTTATTTTATAATAATTATAATAGTGATTATTTTGGCAATCTATTACTGTCTATTAATTTCTAATAAGTGCATTTATTTAATACATGCACAAATGCGAATTAGTTGAGTTTAGTTTTTACGTAATCTGTATGAATATTTGTATGTATTACCCGTAATACATCGCGAAAGACCTAGTAAACTAGTTGTGATTTTGTTTGTATTACGGGTGATACATTGCGCGAATATTAAGAAAATAGATTGCATGGAGTTTTAAGCATTTTTCTATAATCTAACCCTTTTATGGAGTAATACAGGCACTAAAACATTTATTATGATAACCTTTCCATTTTGCGTGTTCAAAATATGTACTATTTAATTGGTGTGAATAAGGTGTTCTAAAAATATGTGCCACCGCAGTGGGAAATAGTGTCATATGTATCGATTGGTGGTTTGGTGTAGGTGAAGGAATTCTGTACTCAAGAGCCCTGTTCATCATCATCATTACTTAAGCCAATGGTCGGTGGAGGTCTACAGCTGAACGTACCCCAAGATTTCGAAAATAAATTGAATTGATTGTTATTGTAGCTTAAATTGTAACTTGCATGGGAGAGAACCAAGGAAATCCTGGTATTGATTCCACCTAAACGTGCTTCATCTAAGGACCATCTTCGGATGATGAAGTCATCACTGAAGATGCCGCAGCTCATCGTCGACGTTATACTGAAGACTTTGATTCAGATAGCAGCTCCGAGCCGCATTCTATTTGCTCTTCACTTGTGAGAATGTATATTTTAGACAGTTCAACTTCAGAACAAGATCACGATAATTCATTTTCCCTTCTTACCCAGGAAGAATTTTTCAATGTAAGCCGAATACTAATATTGACATGGAAACTGACCCCTTTACCCCAATGGTATGAAACCAAATGTTCCCACTTCAAAAACAAATTGATCCAATGCCAGTTATAAACTCGGTTTCATCTAGTTCTATTACAAATATTATAAATTAATTACTAGGCTGGACTCTCAAAAGAGAGTTTATAAGCCAAAGCCATGTTCTATCTCATATTGGTGACCTACAATTATCCAGAAGATACGATCGAAGTATAGCACAAATCAAGAACCAAGAACAAGAACCTAAATATATATTTAGGTTCGTGGTTATATAACCACAAGCTTTTTCAGAGTATGAAAATAGTCTTGGGCTTGTAGGGAAGTTAGTGTTGGTTCTTTGCATGACAATTGAGAAAAGTCCTGCCAATATCTATTTCGATAACTTTTTTACATCCCTGGGGGTTATCCACTACTTGTGGAAAGAGCATGGCAGCCTTGGGACAATCAGATCTAATCGTCTTCTTCTTCTGAAGAGTTGTGAAAAGTTTTCACGTACGGATAAAACATTAGTGAAGAAAGGTAGGGCCTCCCTTGGAACCCATTGCCCCCCGACCGAATGATAGGATTCGTTTTGACGGTGTGGATCATCTTCCGATATTCCAAGATAGATAGGATACGAGGTAGGTGTCGATTGTGTAAAGGGTCAAACAAATGTAATTGCGTTAAATTTGATCTCTGTCTTTGTTTTGTACCAAGAAGAATTGTTTTTTAAACTTTCATGCAAAATTAATTTTAAATTGATTACTTTTGTTTTATTATTATCAATAATTCATACCCCTTTTGTACCCCAACTGGTGTTTTATCAAACCTTAGCCCAAGAGCAATGTAACAAATATGATACGTACTTTTGATATGCTACTTCTTTGTTAATTGGGCAATGTAACATATTTGATACATATCATTTCTAAAAAACTATAACACTTTAATTTTTTTTGTCTATTTTTATACATCCTTAGTTACTATTTTATCATACTATTTCGCTAAAACACTAAAAAGTAAAAAAAA
The DNA here is from genome assembly GCA_031163375.1 of Conogethes punctiferalis. Taxonomy (NCBI): domain Eukaryota; kingdom Metazoa; phylum Arthropoda; class Insecta; order Lepidoptera; family Crambidae; genus Conogethes; species Conogethes punctiferalis. The sequence continues at coordinate 16,201,156 of CM062078.1, forward strand.
ATAGTCTTGCGCTTTAAAGGGTTAATAAAGCATTGATTACATATAAAGGCCTTGGTCCCCGTGGTTTTCTAACGGGGATGTAAGGGAGCGTACTCTCATCTTTGCGTTCCACGCCATCCTCACCTGCCCGCGTTGCATCCTACTAAATAACAGGCTCTGGAAACGGACTGGTGGCGGTGTTACCATAACAATTGATGGCTTAAAGCTGATGACGGGCAGCAGCGTCACCTGAGCGAGGAGTTACGCCCAGCGATCGCTAACCCGCCTGCCTAGCGTGGCGATTAAGGCTAAATCCTCCACGTATTTGGCCAAAGTGACGAACAATATTAAAATCTGTCTCAAGTTAACGCTTGAAATGTAGTCAATAATAAAGAAATAATCCTTCGTGTGTGTGTCCAACCCGCACTTGGCCGGTTTTTCGTTTATATAAACATCCGCAATTTCAATCTCCCGGAGTTCATTGACACGCATTTCAGCGTTCAATCGTTTACAGGCTCATAAATATACTTTATAGCACTAAATCGGACCATAAAACTATGACAATAATATCAAACGAACCTTTTATTTACGACTCTCGGGCGCTTTAAGATTTTTTTACGAGATAGATAATGATAGAGCTTTATCAATGTGTTGAGAGAAGTATTTGATGTGATAGTGGCAATAAAACAATCATGTGATTATGATAAGTTACATTTTGAAATTGTATTTCGAGAGTTCTCTGATGGAAGTATTAAACTTATACGCGTTTACTTTAATATTATACTAGTATATTATATTTACTAGCTCTGCCGGCGGCGTCGCACGCGTGGATATCGAGTTTCAAAAGCAACGGATTTCCATAAAATAGTACTTCCTTAATTTAAAGTTAGATCACTAGCAATATATTGGTGAAAACCGCATTTAATTCTATGCAGTAGTTTTCTCGTGATGCTCATTGAAACATACAGGTAAAAATTTCTCCCGTGTTCCCAACACTTCCTTTCACTGCTCTGCTCCTATTAGCTGTAGCGTGATGAAAAGTATGCTATAACCTGCCCAGGAATATGAAGAATAATTGTGCCAAGTTTTGTTAAAATCCGACTAGTAGTTTTTGTTTCTATAACGAACAGACAAAAATTTTATTGATGGCATTTTTGGCATCAGTATCGATCACTAAACACCCCTTGATAGTTATTTTGAAAAAATAATTCATGTACAGAATTGACCTCTCTACAGATTGATTATAAGTATAGATAGATATAGATTACTGACCGGCCGTAGAACTTAGTATTGCCATATCTTTTAGCTAAAATATTTTTTTGCTTTTCTTATATTTCACATACCTTGTACTAACAATAACAAATAGGGGGTGATGAAGCATCCCATTAGTTAAAATACTACGAGTATATTAGGCATTCAACCTCAGTAAAGTTTAGTGAACTGTATTAAAAGCTAGGGTATCGATCGCGAAATCTAGGTCATGCTGGGTTGCAGGTAATGGCAATCAAAAAAAACAAGGGCTATATTATTACTTGGATGGCATTACAACGGTGGTGTAACAATAACTACATATCAGTCAGGGATGTAAGGGACTGATTCAGGTCCTTACAGGGCATGGGTGCTTCCTCCCGATCCTCTATGCCGTCACTGTGACAGTGGCTCGGAGGACATGGCAGAGCATACGCTTTTCTGCATTGCTCTGTCTGGGCCAATGAGCGCTCCGTCCTCGTCACTGTCGCACAGGACCTCACCGCCGCACCTCATGCGGCAGATGACGGAGTCGGAGGAAGGAGGCGGCGGTAAGAGAGCGTGAGGCTGCAGCAGACGCGCCCGCTCTACGCCGCCCCCGGCCCGCTGAGCCTCTGAGCCTCTCCTTCATGCCCCGAGTGGTAAGCGCGGGGGCGCGAACCACCCAATGGGGCGTGACGGTGTCTAGTTACACCGTTACACGAGGTTCACCCGGGGAGCATAACACGCTCCCCGGAAGCCTAGTAGCGCCGAAGCATACGGCTACATCCCTGTCTGCCCTAGCCAGGCGCAGATAACAGGCGGCCGGCACTCCTGGTCCGGGGAGGGCAAATACTAGAGGATGCAGCCGTATGCTTCAACGCTACCCGAGTCAACTGGCAGTATTGACTGGCTCGGTGGCTCAATTGGTAGTAACCCCTGTCTTCTGAACCAAGGGTTGTGGGTTCGATTCCCACCCGGGACAAACATTAGTGTGATGGACACTTGTGTTCGTTCCGTGTCTGGGTGTTTATATTTGTATTTAAGTATTTATTTGTGGTACCTTCGTTGTTCTGATACCCATAATACAAGTGCTTAAGCTACTTACTTTGGGATCAGAGCAATGTATGTGGTGTTGTCTGATATTTATTTATATTGAAAGCTTGTTCACTCAGCACTCTAAACAGAGCTTATTACTTTTTAAGTAAAAATATTTGACAATATCATTATACCTATCTTCAAAGCAATCCTTATTTTAAGTCGACGTCGCAATTTCCACGCCAATTCATCACGCGAATGAGGCAGATTAGATACGTGAGACGTTCGTATTATGATGTTTATATCTAAGTAGCTCATCGTCATAGTATAGCCCGAATAGCGGTGAAGTAATAGGCTATCAAAATCAAAATCAAAAAGTTTTTCATTTATATTTATCATTTACAGAAATTCCAGAGATATCCAAACTAAGCAAGCTTGTATCTTGGATATCAATTACAATTGCACCACATTTTATTTATTAAAATATTATGGCTAGAAATTGTAATTAGTCCGTCTTTTAGCTTATTCAATTTTTAGGGTTCCGTAGCCAAAATGGCAAAAACGGGACCCTTATAGATTCGTCATGTCTGTCTGTCTGTCTGTCCGTCCGTATGTCACAGCCAGTTTATTCCGAAACTATAAGAGCTACATTATTGAAATTTGGTACGTAGATGTATTCTGTGAAATCAGAAAAAAATCCAAAATTTTTGGGGTTCCCCATACATAGAACTGAAACTGAAAAATTTTTTTTTCATCGAACCTATACGTGTGGGGTATCTATGGATAGGTATTTGAAAATGATGTTGAGGTTACTAACATCATTTTTTTCTAAACTGAATAGTTTGCGCGAGAGACTCTTCCAAAGTGGTAAAATGAGTGTCCCCCCCCCCCCCCCGTAACTTCTAAAATATGGGCATGATAAAACTGAAAAAAATATATCATGTGTATCACTATAAAAACTACTAACGAAATTTAGTTTGAATGAAATCTAGCCAGTAGTTTTTTTTTAAACGTCATAAATCAAATTACCTATTTTTTTCATTTAATTAACTCCAACATAATAAAACGTAAAGAAAAACATTTATTTAGCTGTATAGTGGTACGGAACCCTACGTGCGAGAGTCCGACTCGCACTTGGCCGGTTTTATTTGTAAATTAGACAAAAAATTACAAAGTTATAGCTCGTTGAAATTACGCGTGACGTCACTCGTTGAAAAATTTTTATGGGAGCGAGTGCCGTCAAAGACTCCCACTCCTAACTTTTGATGCGTTGTATCTTTGCATTTGTTTATTTGAATGAAAAAAGGAAAAATACGTGTCTTTTTAGGGTTCCGTAGCCAAAATGGCAAAAACGGGACCCTTATAGATTCGTCATGTCTGTCTGTCTGTCTGTCCGTCCGTATGTCACAGCCAGTTTATTCCGAAACTATAAGAGCTACATTATTAAAATTTGGTACGTAGATGTATTCTGTTAACCGCATTAAGATTTTAAAGTAAAATCAGAAAAAAATCCAAAATTTTTGGGGTTCCCCATACATGGAACTGAAATTTTTTTTCATCAAACCCATACGTGTGGGTTATCTATGAATAGGTATTTGAAAATAATTTGAGGTTTCTAACATTATTTTTTTCTCAGATGAATAGTTTGCGCGAGAGACTCTTCCAAAGTGGTAAAATGTGTGTCCCCCCCCCCCGTAACTTCTAAAATATGGGCACTATAAAACTGAAAAAAATATATGATGTGTATTACTATGTAAACTACTAACCAAATTAGTTTAAACAAAATCTAGACAGTAGTTTTTTTTTAAACATCATAAATCAAATTACCTAATTTTTTCATTCAATCAGTGGTACGGAACCCTACGTGCGCGAGTCCGACTCGCACTTGGCCGGTTTTTTTGAATAGGCTAAGAAACGGAATAATTAAAATTTTTAGCCATAATAGCCTATTGCGCATACCTACATGTGCTCTCTACAATAAATCAGTCTATCGCAGCTTACATGACAGGGGTCTCTCCAATCGCCACTATACTCGATACTCGATTCTTAGCTTCTCGCATTGAGCACCTGCCAATTGATTTATTGATAGACATTATTATTGTAAGTAGTGAGTCAATGTAGTGACAACGGGACCAGCTTGTAATGAGACCAACTAGGAAGTACACACTTTCGGACAAAAAAAGTATTTTACAAATCAGTTCACAATCCTCGAAGATAGATATGTGTAACAAACACACAACAACAAAAAAGAATATTCAGTCGAATTGAAAACTTCCTGCTTTTTTGAAGTTGAAAGAAATTATATTCTACACACAATACGAAGGTATCTCGCTGCCTTACCTCATACTGTTCCATCTCTCATGATGAATGGAACAATTCTTCCGGAGCAGCGCCCGGGCATGTGTCGAGTGCCGAATGCCGCGAGCCCGGGTATCCAGGTACCGCGATGCCCCGGATAAACGGCACGTGTTTGAATTCGTTTGGCTGCTTTGTTGGTACGCGACCGAAGATCCGCGGCTGATTTACGCGGCAGAAATTCGGTTAAGTGGGTATGGGACTCCCGATCTCAGAATGCACATCATTACCAGCCTATCGCAGTCCACTGCTGGACATAGGCCTCCCTAGGTGGTCGCCAATTTGGGCAAACACCTGGATGTTATAATCGCTTCGTTGGGAAGGCGGGTTGGCGATCGCAGGGCGTAGCTCCTCGCTACGGTGACGCTGTTGCCCGCCATCGGCCTGTGGTATTTGGCTACGCCTTTAACCTCGATGGTTATACCGGCACCAGTAAGATGCCAGAGCCTAGTTTGTTATTCAGCAGGATGCACTACGGGCAGGTAAGGATGGCTTGGAGCGAGAAGATGGTAGGTTACCCTTACATCCCACAGAATGCACACACCACGCCGCCTCACCCCAGATACAGCGTGTAGATGCCTAATGCATGGTGAGGGGACTCTTTTAAAAGGACCTCTTGAGATTTTGAGATTTCAGATTCTTAGCCAGCGGGAGATCACTGTATAGTCTATGAGCAATCTTTGTAATCATCATCATCAGCCTATCGAAGTCCACTGCTGGACATAGGTATCTCCAGTTGTTCGCTAATTTCGGCAAAAATCTTAAGCAATGTCATTGGTAAAAGCTTGTTAGCGACTCCGCAGCCCCGCTTCTGTCGATATGCACCCTTAGATTCCTAGGTCATCTCTAGAACATCGCTTTACAAGTATGAAAACGGTGTCTATTCAAATCAGTTCATTCAAACGATATTATTCTGTAAGGACAGTTTAGCTTTTGAATGATCTTGGGCAATTAATATATATTGGAAAACTAATTTCTCATTCAGTTTAATAAACGTTCGAAATAATATTTCAGACGTTTATGAATTTTATTACCTACCTTGAACGCTCTAGGAATAATTTAAAACTACATTCTAAAACTAGATACCTGTCTTTAACTTTTCTTTTGAAGTCTATGAATATTACTTTTTTTATAAAATGATGAATGACATTTAATTTTTGTCATAGATAAATAAAATAAATAAAAAACCCCAAGATATACCACGCGGGGCCACACAGGCCTAACATTCGTGTGCATGTACATGTCTGTTCGTACTTGGCTTCAAATTTGCCGCAAGCATAGTCTCGATGCTTGCTATGTGTTTTTTTACAAACAGTGAATCTAAGTTAGCTAAGTTGTGCAATACCCATAATACAAGCTTCGGCTCTGTTTTTGACTAATTTGCGCTGTGTGGCCATATGGTCCGAGTGTGGCCCAGCGCGGCGTCTCTTGGGTTATTAACTTCTCACTTGCTAACCCGGCGTACTTAGTATCGGCATGTTCTTTTGACTAAATATTTTTTCTCTCTCGGGGAATAAGGAGCCTGGCAAATAGTTCCATAGTTTAGCCGTTCGCACTATGAAGGTAGAGGCGAAACGCGGTGTAGGAGTCTTGGGGACTTGCACTATATAACGGTGCCAATTCGCCATATTCCTGCTCGTCGGATGATAAAAGGGGCCAGGAGAGATTATGACACGTACGAGTAGGTATTAATTAATTAACGAGGTGTGCCTGACGGTTGTTTGGTCCCAGATATTGGGCAGAGCTCAAACACGCAGTTTAACGATGCCGCTCGACCAAACAGTCGTAAAACTGCGCTTGTCAACGTATACCGGCGCCGTAAAGCATATACGGGTACACCTATGGCCACAGAAATGTGTCTATGACTATAATAGCGATACCGCCCTACCCCCGCCCTCGCTTCGCTTCGGGTATTTCAGATAAACATTATACCAGGTAGAGAATGCCTACGCGGCATTAAATCCGCCTTTTGTACAATTTATAAGTAGCAATCTATACTTATAATAAATCTGTAGAGAGGTCAATTCTGTACATTGAATATTTTTTTTAAATAACTATCAGGGGGTGATTAGTGCTCGATGCTGATGCCAAAAATGCAATTAGTAAAATTTTTGTCTGTCTGTCTGTCTGTATGTTCGTTATAGAAACAAAAACTACTGAACGAATTAATTTAAAATTTATCTGATATAGCCGAAGAAATGGAGGGTTGCTAGTAAATTACGTATATGAAATATACAATTATAACATTCGCAATATATTTTCGTCACTTCAACTTCGATCATTATACGCATGGAGCAACACAATTTAAACAATTTTCCGTATACAACGAGCGATTCGGAGCGCGTTTTGAATCGGCCCTAACGAAGCCCGCCCGATTGCTCCTAACAACTCTTTGGGCACATGTACGGGTGAGCGAATCAAAATAAATATAATTTTGAGTAGGTATTACATACTAACGTTTAGAATAATTGGACGATATAGTATAATGACCTCACGTTGTTTACGCCTGAGCCTTTTTTTATAGCAGCTCGACATAATGGTTTCCCTACGCCTGATGGAAAGCGAAAGAGAAGCCTAAGTCGCTGTGACAACGGGCAAGTAACTGGTCATTTACCTGTCAGTTGTCACCGCCATGCCGGCCCAACCCTTACCCCCACGAGCTCCGGAAACTCCACTCACCGGCAGAAACACGGCCGAGAGGTCATTTGGCTGCGGTATTCTATACGGTGGAGGTCCTTCCCCGGAGCAGTTAAGATTTTTCATACAAAAGAATTTTCCGGCTAATTCCCGTTCCCGTGGGAATTTCGGGAATTCCTGTCTTAGTGCACCTCTGCGGTACCTAAGCTACGTCCCTTTCAATTTCAAGTGCCTACGTTTAGCCGTTTAGGCTGTGCGTTGATATGTCAGTCATTTTCTCCTTTTATACATTTAGGTAGAAAAACCTAGGAACAAATTTTGGCTCTTTGCATCACTTCCTACCACTAGACCAATGAGCCAGTCATGTTAAAAAAATCTCATGAATAACACACCAAAGAACCCGCCTGCCTTGTCTTACGCCAGACTAAGTTTCAATGAAACTAAATTTTCACAACATTCTCGGGTCCGTTGTTCGGTATTGAATATTTATAGCTGTTCACGGGTCTTCATAATATTTTGTTAGGGTCTCTAAGTAAATATAGGTATTGGGTCAGCTTTTTGTTTTAATAAAACTTGCTGTGTCTTAATCCCCCTTAGTGTAGTTAGGGATCATCCTTTGTATAGCCAGAATAATCCTACAGGCCAACATAACAACTGACAAGTGATTGATTTTTCTTTTTTTTTTCATTACCACAGTGGCTTGAGCCTCTATTTCGCTTTCCGTCAGGCGACGGGAGGCCACTGTGCTATATATACCTACCTCCTATTTAAAAAATAGTAACTTCTTCAGTGTAAAATTTATTTGCCAATACATTTCTGGGGATTTAAGGGAGTCTTTTCGCTTCAAGCCATCCTCACCTGCCCGTGGTGCATCTCTGCTCTCTTTCTCTCTGGCAAACCAAATGGTGGCGGTAAAACCATCACAATAGAAGGCGTAGCTAACTACCACAGGCCGATGACGGGCAGCAGCGTCAACGGAGCAAGAACCTACGCCCTGCGATCGCCAACTCGCCTGCCCAGCGTGGCGATTATGGGTATATCCTTCAGAAGTTCGCCCTAGGGGGCGAACAACTGGAGAGGCCTATGTCCAGCAGTGGACAGCGATAGGCTGATGATGATGATGACATTTCTGCTTGAGGAAGTATCTCCACCCTGTAGAATACCGCAGCCAAATGACCGTCGGGCCGTGTTTTTGCCGGTGAGTAGGGTTCCCGGAGCTCGAGAGGTGTGTGCTGCATCGGCAGCCGGGGTCAGTAAGACGCGTTTACAACCCCTGGTGTTGCAGGTGTCCATAGGCTGCGGTAACCGTTTGCCTCTTTTGTGGTATAAAAAAATGTGACATGGAGATTGAGCGCTGTGGCTTAAATTAGGCCAGGATATCTATTAAAGACTTTACACCAAGCTACTATAAAAAGACCATTAAATTTGCTAACAAAATCACTCAGAACCGTATTCCTCCTATTGTCACGCACACCCAATCCATAGGGATTTTGCAAATAGTGCCCCTAATACCAAAGCTAATTCCTAAATAGTCTTGCAAGCAGAGTTGAAATATTCACGTCCTAAATAAACACTCGTTACCTACTGGCATCCTAAGTAAGGAGAATTGGGACGAGTGATGGAAACGAAGGCCAAGTTCAACTTAGGACAAGGTCTTAGGTGTAATGCGGAATACTAATTTCGTTAAGATAATTAAATACGTAACAGTGGGTGGTAAAAGGAAATTTGGTCAAGGCGTCAGATCTCGAAGGGATCTTTATGGAATGGTGTAGTTCTTTTTGCAAGTAGTAATAACAAACGAGAGCCATGTTTGTTATTCGACAGGATGCACCACGGGCAGGTGAGGTTGGCTGGGACCCAAAAGATAGGTTGCTCCTCTACATCGCAACTTGCTAGCAACCAACTGAGAGGGGTAGGGCATAGCGAACCTTCGCTCGAATTGAGCTGCCCGTCCGGGGAAGGACCCTATAGAATACCGCAGCCAAATGACCTCCGGGTCGTGTTTCTGCCGGTGAGTAGGGTTTCCGAAGCTCGTGGGGGGTTGGGGTTGGGCCGGCATGGCGGTGGCAACTTACCGGTAACTAACCAGTTACTTGCCCGTTGTCACAGCGACTTGGTCTTCTCTTTCGCTTTCCATCAGGCGTAGGGAAGCCATTATGTCGAGCTACTATAAAAAAAAACTGGTCCCGGCATAACCATCACGATTGCAGGCTGAGAACAGGCAGCAGCGTCATTGGGGCGAAGAGCTACGCCCTGCAATCGCCAACTCACCTGCCGTGTACAGTACGCCGCATCGAGAGTACATCAAATAGCGTATCACGTCACCATACACCATCACGCTACATGATATCGAGAGGACCATAATATCGATAATCTATCTATACCTACTTATAATAAATCTGTAGAGAAGTCAATTCTGTACATGAAATATATTTTCAAAATAACTATCAGGGGGTGATAAGTGATCGATACTGATGCCAGAAATGAAATCAGTAAAATTTTTGTCTATCTGTCTGTCTGTATGTTCGTTATAGAAAAGAAAAACTACGGGACGGATTTTGACGAAACTTAATACGATTATTCTTCATAGTCCTGGATAGGTTATATTATACTTTTCATCACGCTGCCATCAATAGGAGCAGAGCAGTGACGGGAAGTGTTGGGAAAACGGGAGAAATTTTTATCTATATTATGTTTGATCGCGCATAACGCCAAAACTACTGCATGGAATTAAATGCGGTTTTCACCAATGTAATGCTAGAAACCTAACTTTAAATTTAGGTACCATTTTATGGTAGTCCGTTATTTTTGAAACCCGATATCCACGCGTGCGACGCCGCCGGCACAGCTAGTCAATAATACGTTCAATGTTACAATTGCTTGAGATACTCGGGTACTTCGGGGATCAGATCAATGTGTGTCCAATATTTATGTTGAGTATAGTTACGTTAAATTGGTACGGGACTCTATGCCGTCACTGCGACAGTGGCTCGGAGGACACGGCAGAGCATACGCTTCGGCACTGCCCTGCCTGGGCCAATGAGCGCTCCGTCCTCGTCACTGTCGCACAGGACCTCGATCTGCCGCAACTCTTGCGGCAGATGACGGCGTCGAAGGAGACCTGGCGAGCGATGCTCGCATTCTGCGAGACAGTGATCTCGCAGAAGGAGGCGGCGGAAAGAGAGCGTGAGGCTGCGGTAGACGCGCCCGCTCTACGCCGCCCCCGGCCCGGGCGTCGCCGGGGGGCATACAACGCATCGTATGCCCTCTGAGCCTCTCCTTCGTGCCCCGAGTGGTGAGTGCGGGGGCGCGATCCACTCATAGGGGCGTAACGGTGTGGTGGGTGCAGCCACACCGTTGCACGAGGTCCGCCCGGGGAGCACTCTTTTGCTCCCCGGATCCGGGGGCAGGGGTATTTGCCCTCCCCGGACCAGGAGTGCCGGCCGCTTATCATCTGCGGCTGGCCAGGGCAGGCAGGGATATGGCCGTATGCTTCGGCGCTACCCGTGTCCCTGCAACTTGCTGCCCACTGGCGACACAGGGGGGTTTAGTGGGTATGCCCTCCCTTTTGGGAGGTGTGAGTCCCACACACCATGCCGCCTCCCCCCGGAGACGGCATGAAGGTGCATAATGCATTCCCCTCTTAAAAAAAAAAATATTATTAAATATTCACGGCCAATCCCGAGGCATGCAGCAAACGGTATCCTAAATAAATACTCCAGACGTAGACATAAAGCTTTATGTAAGTAAAATTGAAAAAAAAACCACTAAGAGTGAGTCGGTCTCGCACACAAAGGGTTCCTTACTATTTCTGGTATGTACGGTATTTCAAGTGTTTTCAAGTTTATCTGGTGCTGATTTTGAATAGCGAGCAAAAAGTGGAAAATAATGTTTACATTTAGTGAACAAAATAAAGAATCGAAAAACCGCTGTTGTTGTATGAGAGCCTACCTAAATACCTATATATTTTTTTATTTAAATTTTATGATTTTTTTATTAATGTAAACGTGAAAATTTCAACTGCCTCGCTATCGTGGCCTTTGAGATATAGCCTGATGATGACAGACAGAAAGACGGACAGACAGCGAAGCCTTAGTAATAGTGTCCCGTTTAACCCTTTGGGTATGGAACCCTAAAAAAGAAGGCCAAGTTTCTCCAAGTTCAAGGCTGTTGGTCTGTAACTAAAAACTTATTTATACTCTTAAAATTAATGCCCCGAAATCGGTTTTCGAGGAATAAGGACGGCCCTATGTATGCTTATATGTTTAAAACATAGATTACTGTGGTTTAAAACTACGCAATGGATTTTGGTTAACCGCACCAAAATCCATTTTGGTAGTTTTTCTAATAGATTGATGGATTCAATAGAAAGGTTTATGTTTGTAATGTGGTTATAGCATTGTGGGTGCAATCGAAGCCGAGGCGGGTAGCTAGTTCGATATAAAGACATGTTCTAGAACAAGTTAGATAATTCAGCGAACGATATTGGGGACCCGGATCGTTCAAATTTCGATAGGCGCCCATCAGCTTTGCATTTCGGAAGTAATAACCATTAAAACATTTTGGCATTTAACCGAATTCCTGAAACTGGTAGGGTTGGCTTATCTGTTAAAGTTAGTACTTAAATAACTTACTTCTAATAAGTTACAAGTTTCTGTCAGAAGTACTTAATAATTACCACAGAAATGTATCAAGATAGATTGCAAAATGTCAGCTCGTTCTTATTTCTTGCTGGTCCTTCTCGATAGAATCTGCTTTCCGAACTCAGCGGTAGAATAATTTTTATTCACTTCTGTACTTGACGAATCATAAGTGCTTGTTATAAGTAGGTTTCTATTTTTAGCACCCAGCAAAGCATTTGAGTTAGGTAATTAAGCACACGTATTCTTCAACTTCAGATTATGTATACACATATAAGACCGTTTTGTTTTTCCCTTTACTCTCTGTATATCCAGTGATCAAGATCCAATTGGCTCTATTGAGAACATTTTCACATAAACTCATTTTTGTAAAAGGTTAAGTTAGTTTGTTATTTTGTCGATATGTCCACTTGTCCAGCACTGGACTGTAAGCGGCTGATGATGATGGCAATGATGCGAGTTTGTTTATTGAAGGTCAAAATTTAGAGAGCGTGTAAGCGCCTATACCGAAACCTAAAAAAGTGATGAACGTTGTGTTCTCAATACATTTCAGTGGTAGGGACCTTTGAACAGCCCTAGCAAGTCTCAAGATGAATAGGCATAGCTGGCTCGCGAGGCATTACTAAAGGAAACGCTTAGGCACGAGGCATTCCTGCGCTGCGCCTACTGGTATTTACTCAGGCTATACAAAGACGTCTTTAGGGAGTTCTTCAAGGAATAGTTTTGGGCTCTCTCGTATTATTATTGTAGATATATAAATTGTACCACTAGTTGTAATACCTTGTCTATAAATGTTTGTATTCTGTGCATTAAAAAATATCTATCTATATCTTGACCTTTTGCCGTCACTTGAAATCTTTATCAGTACAAACATTTGTGTGCATGAACATGCATGTTTTTATTAGTATGGGTGTATACTACGTATAATATGTATGTATTTATTTAGAAAAAAAATATCTAAGTACGAGTAAGTTGTCTAGATCCCATGGTACAAGCTTCGGCTTAGTGTAGGACTAGATGGCGCTGTGTAACCTAGCGTGGCATATTTTGGGTAATTTACTTATTTACTGGTCTGTCACGGGATTTGGACCCGGGACCTCTGTTTGTAAAGTGGCATTTACAATCACCAGACCAAAGAATGAGGCAATATGAAAAGAACCAAAATGTCAACTACTTTACTATTGACCGTACAAACTTCGCCGCGATAAGTCAAGGTTATTCAATGCCAAGGCTACTCGTAGCGTCGGCGTGCGTAGAATATCAGCTGTCTAGTGTTGCCAGGTACAGATTAATAAATTTCGGAACAGTCCGTTTAATAAGCCGTCACGATGTGTTACAGGCCTATATACACAGCATCTTATAGGATGATTGTTACAGTACCTTCGTCGTCTGTGAAACGTGAAATGTGAAGTGCCGCACGCGTGGATATCGGGTTTCGAAAATAACCAACTTCCATAAGATGGTGCCTAAATTTTAAATGAGACTTCTAGCAATACATTGGAGAAATCGAATTTGATTCCATGCAGTAGTTTTTGCGTAATGCGCGATCAAACATACAGATAAAAATTTCTCCCGTTTTCCCAATACTTCCCATCACTGCTCTTCTGCTTCTATTGATTGTAGCGTGATGAAAAGCTACTATAACCTGTACTATAACCTGCCCAGGAATATGAAGAATAATTGTACTAAGTTTCGTCAAAATCCGTCCGGTAGTTTTTTTTTCTATAACGAACATACAGACAGACAGGCAGACAGACGGACAGACAGACAGACAGACAGGCAAAAATTTTACTGATTGCATTTTTGGCATCAGTATCGATCACTAATCACCCCCTGATAGTCATTTTGAAAATATATTTAATGTACAGAATTGACTTCCCTACAGATTTATTATAAGTAATATATAGAAGAAGATGTTGGTAACACTACCAGTCGCTACCACTTATAATATCATACAGCTTTATCACTTTAGCTCCAGGGCTTGCGCACAATCAGGCTGTTGGTTTTTACGTTCGCCTTTGTGCTTATCATTATCGTGCGAGCGCTAACTTATTTGATGTACGGCGGTTGTTTTGTTTGTTTAGGATTCACTTGAGTTATGTTTGTTAGGTGGATAGCTGGTTGTAACTTGTTAGGCTTGATTTTCTCCTATGCTGACGTCAGTCGATCGTCCGAATATACAATAGCTCTATAACGCACCGCGGTGCTACGTATTCAATAATTTGTCTACCAATCAGCCTATCGCAGTCCACTGCTGTACATAGGCCTCTCCAGTTGTTCTCCAATTTGGTCAAACATCTGCAGATTTTACCCATAATCGCCACGCTTGGCAGGCGGGCTGGCGATCGCAGGGCGTAGCTTCTCGCTCCAGTGACGCTGCTGCCTGTTATCGCCCTGTGGCAATTAGCTACGTATCGCGATGGTTATACCGTAATCGGTCGGTTGCCAGCGCCTCCTTTGTTATTCGGTAGGATGTACCACGAGCAGGTAAGGGGTGGCTTAGAGCGAAGTATTCGGTAGTTTTTAAGCTATTAATATTAAGAAATAATCCCAACGGTGTATGAAAGTGAAGAAACAGTAAATGTAAGTAGTAAAACATAGAAATACCGAATGTAAAGGCCATGCAAGTGACTGTCTTGTCCACGCCCACCGCAAGAGGCTACTAAAAGGGTATTGGAGTAGTGAAATATGTACGTGGGAGGGCTTACGCATGCTTCATAATGCCCCGAAGAGGCCGATTACACGTGACAATAGTTGTATATACCTAAGACACTTCTCAATATTCATAGTTTCAATTTGAATACTTCAAGTTCAGACGAGTCCTTAATCGTCCGCGACTTACGCGAGAACGCTCAACTTGTCCCTTCGGCATCATTACTATGCGTAAATGCATGCACTCTCTGTTGTATAATAAAGCCGTCCTTTAATACTCGTAGCACTGCGACGGTTCGTAGCCACGTCGTCGTAGCACGTGTAACCTACGCGTAGCTTAGTTGTTTCTCGTAGCAGCGCTAAGCAAATCTCCAATGCTACGTCGTTGTAAGCAGTTTCTTTTACGATATTGCTTATATGGTATAAGTGTAAGTTTACATCCAGTACCTTCAAAACATAAGGAATTCTGATATAAATATTTCAACCGTCCATTTGTATGAAAAAAAAAAACTGTCAATCATTCCAAAAAGTATCCCAAAACTTTCTAAGGTATAATGACGAGATCGAATAAACAAAGACCCCAGTGTATAGGATTTTCACTTCTACTTGAAATGAATTATGATGTAAAATGCTTTGACAGGTTGAGAGTATAACGAAGAAGTGATAATATTTCTTACTTTATTATTATGTGACTCTTATTATGCGTCGATAACAATAAATATATAATTTACCATTTTGTAATGTTGGTCTTCTCGTTAAAAAGCACTGACGACCGTGCCTACACACGCCGAATTAACCGTAGATTTTGACGACGAAATAAGCGTACATTTTGACGGCGAAATAACCGTACATTTTGTTGGCAAAAAAACGTTCGTGTACAAGAGGCCTAACGCTCTCGGCGATCGACGGCCCCAATGGCCCAATGGTTAGACAAACACACGTACCTTTTGTAAAGTATCGTTGCCGCATCGCATAATTGCCGGCGGATACTGTTTCGTTCACCGAAATTCTCGAATTTATTTTTCGCCGAGAATAATCTAAGCCCCTCGGCTCATAATTATTCTGTTCGAGTTTCGCTTTGCTTGTTCTGTAATTAGGTAAATTACCGCGCAGTGTATTTTGATTACATTGGTGGTTCATGTAACATCGTATCCTGGAAAATGCTATCGAGTATCAGCGAGAAAAAGAGGGTTCCGTGTTAAATTATTGGGTAATCTATACTTATTCTACTAATATTATAAACGCGAAAGTTTGTTTGGATAGATGGATGGATGGATGTTTGTTCCACTTTCATGCAAAAACTACTGAACGGATTTAAATGAAACTTTACAGGAATATAGTTTGTACATCAGATTAATACATAGGCTATGTTTTATACGAATATTCACGCGGGCAGAGCCGCGGGCAGCAGCTAGTAATATTATAAAGCTGAAGAGTTTGTTTGTTTGTTTGAACGCGCTAATCTCAGGAACTACTGGTCCGATTTTTTTTTGTGTTGAATAGACCATTTATCAAGGAAGGCTTTAGGCTATATAACATCACGCTGCCACTAATAGGAGCGAAGAAATAATGGAAAATGTAAAAAAAACGGGGGAAAAATAACTATTTCACGCGGACGAAGTCGCGAGCACAGCTAGTGCTTAGATATTGCTCGAGTTATTTCTTCTAATTAGAGAGTGTTTCCGTTCCTTGTCGCGCCTTTTCGGTTTCTTATTTTTGTCACGTTGTATATTTAAGTGAAACAGGAAAATACCGTTAAATGGTATAGCTATCTCTAGAGGTAATTGGCGTTTGTGACAAACTGTGTTAAGTCTACGAGTCTGTGAGACTGAGTACATGCAGACTTCTTATGTTACTTTTTAGCTGAACTTGTAAGCAAAGCGGTCCATGTGCTCTTAGGACCATCCCATCTAATCCTGTGGGCGTCGTAGAAGTAGACTAAGGGAAACGGGCAGCAGCGTATATCTGGGTACAATTACAACCTACTTCGGTCGCCAACCCGCCTGCCAAGCGTGGTGACTAATGATTATGGCAAAAGGCGTTCATCATCATCAGCCTATTACAGTCCACTGCTGGATAGGCCTTTCCAGTTGTTCGCCACTTAGGGCAAACATCTGGAGGATATACTCATAATCGTCACGCTGGGCAGGCAGGTTGGCGATCGCTGGGCGTAGCTTCTCGCCCCAGTGACGCTCCTGCCCGTTATCGGCTTTTGGTATTTAGCTACGCCTTCAATTGTGATTGTTATACCGCCACTAGTCGGTTGCCAGCGCCTCGTTTGTTATTCGGCAGGATGCACCACAGGCAGGTGAGGTTGGCTTGGAGCGAAATGATGTTAGGTCGCTCCCTTCCATTCTCACTTATTATTTTAGAGAGCTTATTATTTTTTGTTATTGTGTTACTTTGTGTAATTGTGTGCCAAATAAAGCTTTTTCTTATTCTTATTAATAGATTTGCACCCATACTCTAATTACACTACATTTCGCCAAAATATAAGCATAATTTATTTACGCTTACAAGTTACGTTTACGTACGTATTATATTATAAATGTTCTGCGGGTAACAAGCACCCTACACCCCTAATTGCTGTTCGTAGCTAGGCGCAGCTTATTCGCAGTAACACGGCTCATTATGAGTCGCCCAGGGCAGGCCCTAGCTCCTACTCTTGTATCTACATAGCTTTGGTACTTGTAAGCGAATTTTTCTATGAGAATTTTTGCAAATAGCGAACGAAAATACGAAAATGTTATGCTATTTTGGGTAACAATAGTTTTTGGGAGCTAATTAGTAGCGTTGGTGGCTTAGAGGTTAAGGTTGTTGATTTTCATGACAGGTGTATCGATTCACAACCCGCGTGTACCGAAGAAGTGTTTTCCAGATTCATTAATACGCTGACGCTTTTATTTTAGTTCTTTATCTTTATTGCACAATAGAAATAGTGTACCAAAGACACTTAATGCCGCATAGGCATTCTCTACCAGTCAATCAACAATTTGGGCTAAGTAAAAACACACAGTATAGGTAGTGTGCTGCAAAGTTGATAGGATTAAACAGTGTTATCTCATACATAATACTTAAATAGATATCTCATACATAATACTAAAATAGACATTACTTGCAAACCCGGCGAACTCCGTTTCGCCACCAGATGGCTGTAATTTATTTTTTTCTTACTTTTCTTTGCTATAAGCCTCACGGAGCCCGAGACCTATCTAACGAATGCAAAACCGTGGAAATCGGTTCGTGCGTTCTGGAGTTATAGCGTCAGGGAGGAAAACCCGACTTATTTTTATATAGTAGAATAATAAAATTAAATACCTGTGCAACATCACATATTGACTGTAGAAGAGGTCCAAAGATACGGTCGTAAAACTACCCTTTGCGTATCGGACTGCATACATTACACGAGTCGGTCCGGCATCCTCAACTGCCGCGTACCAAGTTACACGTGTCTTATCTACCTATATATTATTCAACACTCGAAGAAGTGAAGGAAGTCTATTTATACCAGGGACGCCAGCTTCACTTTACATTCGGATGGGGCTTATGCTAATTTTGAACTTTAAAATTCCATTTGCCCATGGGATTTGCACTAAACTTGAAAGGGATCCGCATTTTTAATGGCATGTTATTGCTCTAGTCTAGTCACTAGACTCTAGTGCACAGTCTAATGCTAGCAAATGCCAATATCTAAGCCCTGGATTCCAAACTTTTTCTGTAAGATCTGTAGCGTAAGTTAAGAGAAGTATAGTATAGCGAATCTTCGCTCGTATTGAGCTGCCCGTCCGGGGAAGGACCTCCACCGTATTCTACAAATTTTCGTACACCGTATACTACACGTATTCTATAAATACCGCAGCCAAATGACCTTCGGGTCTTGTTTCTGCTGGTGAGTAGGGTCTCCGGAGCTCTTGGGGGTTAGAGTTGGGCCGGCATGGCAGTGGCAACTGACAGATAACTAACCAGTGACTTGCCAGTTGTAACAGCGACTTGGGCTTCTCTTTGGCTTTCCATCATGCGTAGGGAAGCCATTATGTCAAGCTATTTTTACATATGTAAAAAATTGGAGACTAAGCTGTTGCTTAAAAATAACTGATAAAAATGGTTACGGCCTGAATGTAGATACATACTATGTGTATGTGTAAACGCAGACTCCATTATCTGCGAAGCACTGAAGCGGAGCTCGGATTGAGGTCGTAACCGGAATAAGTTCCGGAAGATTGATGTGCTGGCCGGTCACGCGATATATCGCTTGACTTTTATACGGATTGACAATGTACTTTGCACAGATAAGTTACGGGTATTTGGTATCTAGGCGAAGTCTTGCACAGCACATTTCGCCTCTACTTTCATAGTACCTACGAACGGCAAACTATGGTACTCTTTTCCAGGCTCTTTGTACCCTTAGACGTGCAATCTTCCGATGTTCAAGGCGGGTGTGAACCGGTTTTTGATAGGTGAGCGCGCTCCATCGCAGACTGTGATGTCGCTTAACATCAGGTGAATTGCAGTCAAGTGCAAACCCATATTGAATAAAAAAAAGTTACGATTGATAGAATATCTGTAGGTATTAAAATAAATACGGCCATGCATGGTATAATTTAAATTATTTATGAGCAGTGCATTAAAACATTTGGTTCTTCTGAATTAATGGATCCTCACTTAGGACATATAATATTCATGTGATGAACATTTGCTTTCATTAAGTGCTTGGATGTTAATATTGTATTGATGAGGTATACAAAGATAAGTATATCATACTCCTGTATCACTATCCAAATTTTGTTATTATAATCTATTGCGTGATTTTCACTACATAAGAAAGAATTAAAAAATTACACTTCCTTTACCTGAAGGTTGTCTGGAAATGATAACTTAGTAGCGATAAGATCGTCTAGATTGAACCACAAGATGTCTGTATTTATTTTTTATTTTGTGCAACAAAGAATATCTATCTACGAGCATATATCTAAAAAAAGTATTTGTCTTTTAGTATCACTTGGTAATAAAATATTGAGATGTTCACAACGTTTAGTAAACCATGAAAAATTTCTGTTTCGAGATAATGAATTTGTTGTAAAAATGTGATCTAATTTTTTTTGCAGAAATGGGTTTGTATGGATTCCGTGAACGATACCTAATGCCCAAAAAAATAATAGGTTGGCAGGTGGGTTGGCAATTGCAGGTTCAGGTCGTATCGTAGTTCGTAATTCGTAGTTCTTCGCTTCGAGGACTCTACTAATTGTTAAATTTAATAATTAAACTACGGCGAAACCAAGTACAATCGCGATACAATATTAATATAAATTACCCAACATGTCACATCACAGGAAATAATTAATATTGCTTTATATTTGTATGTATTCTCTTCTAATTGTAACCACACGATACGACAATATACGAATGTCATAATACAATATTACATTAGATATCCCTGCACAGTGCAAACATTTGTGTGCATGAACATGTCTGTATTGGTCTGGGTGTTTGCTACGTATAATGTATTTATTTACAATAAAAAACCATGTAAGTAAGTTTATCAGTTGTCTAGTACCCATAGTGCAAGCTTCGGCTTTCTTTGAGATTAATTAGAGATATAATCTTCCAACGTTCAAGGCGAAAGTGAATCGGTTTTCTTGGTGAGCGCGTTCCATCGTTGACTACGATATCGCTTACCATCAGGCGAATCGCACTCATTTTGAATGTTAAAAAGTTTGGGTCTAGATGGCGCTGTGTGTAATAGGCAAAATTTCTTAAAACGTTGGTCTGTACGGTTAAAGCGAAGACAGCCTTCATTCGACAGCGCATTTGTGCTTCGTTGAGAAACTGCTCCGGTACGTAAGTACACCGCTGAAACTGAAATACAATCTCGTTATGGGCGAAACAAACTGTTATTGTTGCTACTGACCTATATCCCGAGCTAGCCTTGAAAAATGGCTAGGTATGGGAATGATGAATACAGGTCGTAAAGGTAATATTTTAGAGTCTTTCGAAAGAGCACTGTCGGAAATTCGCTTCATGTAAATGTGTTGTTTTTTTTTCGAAAATGGTGATCTACATCGAGGTGAATTGTCATATTATATGTGACATCCAGGTTGCAGCTTTGCAACAAGAACTTTTGTTGACATGTCTGCCATGGAAATAAATACGAGTTGTGTTTATTCTCGCTATTCTATACTGTCAATTACGTACACAACAACCAGCATATTCATTTATGACAAGACAAGATCATGGTCAATTTCATACCTAACTAGCGATCCACCCGGCTCCGCACGGGTGCAACACTATTTTTATATGCATATATTATACACATAAATCTTGCTCCTAAATCCCTCTATCTATTAAAAAAAACCGCATCATAATCCGTTGCGTCGTTTTAAAGATATAAACATACATAGGGACAGGCAGAAAACTAAAGCGACTTTGTTTTATACTTTGTAGCTCTAGTGATATTGGGCGTCTTGGTAATATAGTGGGCTGACAGTCAAGGAAGAAATCGCAGACGTCTGAAAAATACAGGAATTACCACGCCTGATGGAAAGCGAAAGAGAGAAGTCCAAATCGCCCGAAAGCGAACTGGTAACTTTTTCATTCGTCGGGGAATATGGTTTTGGGTATCCCCGCCTAAACGGACCAGTCACCTATCAATTGGCCATAATTATACTTACCGTTAGATGTTTTTTGTCATCCCCTTTAAAGAATACCATATGATAAGGAAAGTTGGAGAAAATCGTGTATCGGCACATTTTAAAGACGTGGCAAATTTGAGATTTTGCGTCCTATTCTGTTAACTTTTTATTACACCTTGACATAAAAATATAACAATACCATAAATTATTACTCTATTCAGATTTATTGCCAAAAGATACCTGTCGAAATTTTCACCATGTTTGTACCGATAGATGTAAAATAGGTCATAAGGAAAATACATTAACGAAGCACAAAGAAGCGACCGTTTAACGAACGCTGTTGTTAATATTTAAATTTGAGAACGCTCAAATTTCGTCACTGAGGATATTTACCTCATCGCCGGTAATAATATTTACCCTCCTCAATCCTCTTGGTTGGGATTAATTGGTGGGTTCTGTTGCAATATGAAAAAATACTCACATACGTAACTATGGTTTGTGTGGTTTCCGGATTTAAAATAGGACTACCCCATTTTATCTTGTGAATATCATAAAATGCGACTATATAGTATCAAGTTTGGCAAGTGCTGGATGCGAGAGGCCCAAATCGATCAAGGTGGCGGACATTAGGAGAGGCCTATGTCCAGCAGTGGACTGACACGGGCTGATGATGATGGTGATGAAGGGTATATCAGGGAACGGGCAGCGTTACGTGGGTACAAATAAAACATACTGCGGTAACCAATTCACCTACAAAGCATGGTGACTTTGGCAAACCTCCCAAATGACAATGATGTTGATGTGGTTGGTGATGATGATTATGATAAAAACGTTGAAATGTCTTTTGGGCGAAAAGTTAATGGGCCCATTGGCCCATTGACTAATACTACTCTATCTATTAGAATTATTAATAAAATCATTATTCTATTGGTCAAACGTTGATGGAGCAATGGAATTTTGGCGAACCGTTTCAGACTCGTTGAGTTTTAGAAAATATAAATAATAAAATAATAATAAAAACTTTTATTGACATTAAGTTCATCACAATTAAGTACTTAACGGTAAGTGTTGAAAAAAAAGACGTGATGAAAGATACAACACAATGAAAACAAACACATGTCTCATACACATATTATATCTGTCTAACGGAAAAAACAGTAAACAATAAAAAACCATATTCACTTTTGTGTATTATCCGATTTGTAGTTTTAGTTAAACTCTTGCCTGCACAGAGTGATACGAAAAGAAATAAAGATAAAAGTTTATTGGCAACACAAGATACAGAGAAATTAAATTGTTTTCTTTCAACCGCCCATTTTTTTGTGTTATATCCAGCCAATAAAATATGTCTCCTACTGAATCCTTCTCTATGAATAATAGACACTCACTTGGCCGTATTTTATTTTGCTTAAAGAGGCAATATTTTATTTTTATAACCACACCATTAATCAATTTACGTAAATAATGTGCGCACTCGAGTCTTCCCTTTGTATAGGCTACGTTTTATTCTTTTGTATTAAAAAAGGAGAGTAATGATGTTACCATCAGCATAAAAGGGTTGTTCACCCCACCTTAACGGCCAACCGTTTTGTACATTTAGCCACTTTAATTTTGCGGTTGTTTGCATTTTACTTTTAATTATTGCTTTTGGCTGTTTGATTACTTTTTGTTTTTTTTTATCTTGCAATCGATGGTCAACTCCTTTAAAAAAATATTGTCATGAAAATAGTCCGGTAGGATTTAGTTTCCTAATATAATCCTAACCACAGATAGTCCCGGGTTGTCTGTGATCCTAAAATTAAAGCAAATATAGATAGTCAAACGCCACAATGAGAGTTTTCTGAAAAAAAATCCACCAGATGGCACCACATAAAAGGCAGGTCCAACTGTTCCGTGATTGGTTCATTTTGACATGGCACTGACATTTACATAGCATCTGACCAATTATATGATTGCTGGATCTGGTGGTGCAATCTGTCGGATTTCTTTATTCAGAAGACCCTCATTGTGCGTGCTATGTACAGCCAGAATAATCTTACCTGCCATCATGGCAGTGGCATCGGATAAGTGATGGATTTCTTGTTCACAGTGACTTGGGCCTCTCTTTCACTTTCTGATAGTCCCGGGAAGCCACTTTACTAAACCCCTATGAAAATGAACTCGCCTATCATCACCTATATCGCTACAGACAGCGCCATCAAGCCAAACAAAAGTATGATATATTCTCACTGATGTTTCCCTGCCAATAATCACGACACGCTTTCAATATCGAAATGACGTGTCGCGTTGCTCGGAGGTTGCCTTTGATCTGTTACCGTTATTGCCGTACTCCAGCTGTCACTTCATTACAAGCACATAGGGGGACGGTCAGGAGCGTCGCGTGACGTCATCGACTGAGATTTCCATGTCGAGTGGCGTTATACAGATGGCGTCTGTGTTCTGATGTTTCTAAGACTTCGTATTAGAGTACAGAATACTGATGTTCATATTACCGGACAAGAAGGTGTCATGCATACACTTATCATCAGCCGTTATTAGTCCACTGCTGGACATAGGCCTCTCCCAACGTTCTTACTACTGGACTTCTGGCATCCAGCACGTGCCAGCCGGCCTGCGAGAATCGTCACTCCACCTGGCCTGAGAGCGTCCCACACTACATTTTGTCGAGACGCGATCTCCACTCCAGAACTCATTTACCTCAACGGTTATCAGTTCTGCGGCTGATGTGGCAAGCCCACTGCCACTTCACGGCTATGGAAAGGGCTATGCTCGGCGTCTCTCTGAGAGATCGGTTCCGAAATGAGGTGATCCGGCAGAGAACCAAAGTTACCGACATAGCTCACCGGATCAGTAAGCTGAAGTGGCAGTGGGCTGGCCACATCAGCCGCAGAACCGACAACCGTTGGGGTAAACGAGTTCTGGAGTGGAGACCGTGTCTCGGCAACGTAGTGTAGGACGCCCTCAGACCAGGTGGAGTGACGATTTGCGCAGGACGGCTGGCAAGAGCTGGATGCGAGAAGCCCGGGATCGATCGAAGTGGTGAGTATTGGGAGAGGCCTATGTCCAGCAGTGGACTGACGTGGGCTGATGATGTTACAATATATTCGTACAGGTAAACAAAAGAAGAAAGCTCAGCTGATGCTGCCGTAACAGCGCGACCCGTTTTCAGCTTTCCTCTGCCCTTTAAGGTGTTAATTAGTGGAGGTTTTTAGTTAGTTGTTACCCATAATATTTCGAAGTACGAAGCGTACAGGTGCGAAGAGAATAATATATGTTTACATGTATTGTTGCAGAGCCAGCTGTGGGACGAGTGCGAACTCGAAGACGCCACCTTCGCCGAATGCAGCATCAACAACGCCAACAATAGCTTCCAAGTAAGTTTATATCTGTATCTAATCTGTAAAATTTAAACATAAAAAACGAGTTTATGAAGACTTTGAAAAAGTCCCTTAAGACTCGTTTGTCATCATCAAATGAACAAGCTTTTGTACATACAACCTGAGCATACCTAAAAATTTCAGCTTAATCGATTGAAGGTCAATCGCAGAACTGATAACTGTTGGGATGAACGAGTTGAGACTGCGTCTCAGCAAACATAGAAACATAGTGTAGGACGCCCTCAGGCTAGGTGAAGCGACGATCTGCGCAATATGGCTGGCAAGTGCTGGATGCGCGAGGCCCAAGATCGATCACAGTGGCGAAATATTGGAGAGGCGTATGTCCAGCAGTGGACTGCGAAAGGCTATTATGACGATTGAAGATATGTCCACTGGCTCGATGGCTCACTTGGTAATGACCCCTACATTCTAGACTAGGGTTCGATTCCCACCCGGGACATTCGTGTGATAGGCGTTAGTGTTTATTCCATATTTGGGTGTTTGTATTTCTATTTTAGTGTAGGTATACTTGTGCTACCTTCGTTGTTCTGGTCCCCGTAACGCTTGTGTTATTGGTATCAGAACAAGGAAGACTAGAAGAACTACTTCGGGGTCGGAGGTACGTATGTGATGTTGTCTGAAATTGTATCAGCTTCAAAACTGAGTTGCTAAAGTTTATCCGAACACACCTGCTACACACATACATTGCAACTGAAATAAAACCTTGTAAAAACGTCTCCTTTTGTTTATAGTTATCCGCGGCGTTTAGGAGCTAGTAAATTAATCGTTACGCTTTGTTAGCCCCCGTGAGGCTGAACAGACGACGTTGCGTAAACACCATTCTGCTGTGCATCCGTGACAATGTTCAGTGGCCGTACCAGACACGTGCTTTTTGTCTCAGTCTAGGGTTGATCTTTAGGTGATACACAACTCAGTTATTGTTTCTTACAATGTGTGCGTATAAAATAGTTGGTGGTATATACGCGTCTGGTTGGCGACTAGCGTAAACTTTAATTTTACGCAGGGATGTTGCGTTTATTTGTGTGAGTAAATATCTTCGGAAGAATTATTTAATCTAATATCAGCTGCTACTGTACTACTTAATGTATGTTGTCAACCTTGTCATCCTGATAGTTGGTAGTCTTCCACGGGACGTTTCGCGCGCAATTTACTGTCTTTCTTTGGTTCTTTAACGGTTCTTTACAATCGGCTTCTAGCTGCGAATTCCCCGAATGCGACTTAGGGACCTTCAAAAAGTGAGCCTACAACTTTTTCATAGATCATCAACGCACCTGCGACTTCTTTGGTGTTCCAATGTCTATGGGCTGAAGTGATCACTTGCCATAAAGTGACTTTAAGGCCCGTTGTCCCCTCTTTCATAAAGAAACAATATAGAATATGAATTCTTTAATTCTTGCTTTATGAGATAGGTCATTAAAAATGTAGGGCGATTGTCTTAATGACTAGAAAGTCTCCAGTTGCAAATTCAAAACTAAAACGGCCTGAAAATTAGTTGAAGTAGGTTTACGAGTACTGCAATTAAATTTTCTATATCTCGACACCCCTAATCAAATAGCACCGGTCTCCAGTTGTTATTACGCTGAATTTTACGGAAATATTTCCCAGCTTTCGTTGTCTTTGTTCTACATTTTGTATTTTCAATTTCTTTAGTATCGGGTATATAGCTATTGTTGCTTTTTCTGTTTGTATTTTGCAGATGACTCTTGTCGAGACAGTGCATGTGGGTTCGTTTTTAACACATCAGGGTATCGGTTGAAAACGTTTCGTTAACTTCAACGAAACACTAGAAATGTTTCTCAATGTTTTGTTTATACGTTGTTTATTTAGTAGTAACTTCCAATATATTAGACTCTCCACTCAGTAATAAGGTGGATTTCCACAGAAACAGGACTGAGCAAAGTTTAGAATAAGAAGAGAAGAAAAATAATAAGATGACAGAATGCCAATTTTGTTCTTCGGATGCGCTATCCGGAGCGCAAGATAGATAATATAATATATTAATTTTATTAGGAAATCCCCCCACTGTCAGCTGTTATTGGGGAAGACCTATGTCCAGCGCGACGATTATGGGTAAAGGCTCCAGACGTTTGACCAAAGTGGCGATCAACTGGAGAGACATATGTCCAGCAGTGGACTGCGGTAGGCTAATGATTATGTTCAGATACATTTGCAGGCCGATGATGATTAAGTATATTCTGTATATTTTACAGGGTAGCAGCGTTCGAAAGTACTTAGTGAATTACGACTGCAATATCAGTATACAGTGTAAATACCGTCCACAACTAGTCGGACAAACGGTCGGACGCTGAGGGCGATAAACTTCCGATAGTTGGACGCTTTGACAAACGATCTTGACGGCGTTTGGAGCCGGCTTTGCGAGAGTTAGCTGCGACGCGTCGTGTTATCGAGATGCATCTAGTGCGAATGAATTAGTATATGGCCAATCCTCAAGGGAATCTATCTAATGTATTATTTATTTAATCTTTATTGCACAATAAACAAATAGACTACCAAAGGTGAACTACGAAGCTGCGTAGGCATTCTCTACCAGCCAACCTTTAGGCTAAGCAGGAACAATTGGGTAGTGTACTGCAAAAATTGGTGTGGAAACATGCAGATATGATACTAACATGCCCCAAAATAAAAATAAAATAATAAGAATATTAAATAACTGTGCCGGCGGCGTCGCACGCGGGGATATCGGGTTTCAAAAATAACGGACTTCCATAAAATGGTACCGAAAGGTTAAGTTAGACCTCTAACAATACATTGGTGAAAGCCGCATTTAATTCCATGCAGTAATTTTCGGGTGATGTGCGATCAAACATACAGATAAAAATTTCTCCCGTTTTCCCATCAATTACCGTCACTGCTCTTGCAAAAATTTTACTGATTGCATTTTTGGCCTCAGTATCGATCACTAATCACCCCCTAATATTTATTTTGAAAAAATATTTTAAGTACAGAATTGACCTCTCTACAGATTTATTATAAGTATAGATGTATATAATGTATAAACGACTTATAAAACATTTATGAAATTGGAAATGCTTTACAATAAAGCCCGTTGCATTAAAAAATTGACCTAATAAACAAATCGCAAATATTTAAAATGGAGAGATTTTACATTTCACAAGCTATCCTAATATTTGAAACCCTATTATATCAGGTTTAAAGTCTCAAAAACACCTTTGCTACATTTTAACTTTAACTTAATGAAAGACTGGATAACTTCATCCTCAGAGCCAGTAACAAATTCAATAGCGAATACATCGACATCGGAATCTTTCACGAAAGGATGTCACGTTCTCGCCTCTTAGGGAGGACAACTTATTGAATTAATCCCACACACTCAACTGCGCGATTTTGTCCCGTTTAGTACCATTAAGTCCTATTCTTTCTTTTGGAAAAAGAAAAGATCGCCTAAGAAACAGAATATGCATACATTTTTATTTAAGGAAGCCCGGTCGGGAGGCAGAAATAATTGCGCACTAGATTATTGATATCTTCTTCTATCTATATCTATACTTATAATAAATCTGTAGAGAAGTCATTCTGTACATGAAAGATATTTTCAAAATAACTATCAGGGGGTGATAAGTGATCGATACTGATGCCAAAAATGCAATCAGTAAAGTTTTTGTCTGTCTGTATGTTCGTTATAGAAAAAAACTACTGGACGGATTTTAATGAAACTTGGTACGATTTTTTACTTTTCATCACGCTACAATCAATAGGAGCAGAGCAGTAACGGGAAGTGTTGGGAAAACGGGTAAAATTTTTATCTGCATGTTTGATCGCGCATCACGCGAAAACTACTGCATGGAATCAAATTTTCACCAATGTATTGCTAGAGGTCTAACTTAAAATTTAGGTACCGAATCGCCACCACCAGTCGGTTGCCAAAACTTCGTGCGTTATTCAGCAGGATGTACCTCGGGCAGGTGAGGGTGGCTTGGTGCCAAGATATGATGAGTCGCTCTTTTGCAGCGCCCGGCAGCAACTGACAAGAGATTGATTTGGTTACTTGTGCATTGCAACACCTTGATCTTCTCATTCGTTTTCCATCGAGCAACTAGAGTCTCTGCTATACTACTGTTAAAAAATCATAAAACAATAAACAGTTTCAGTGCCACAAAAGGTAGGTATCGACTATTTTCTCACCCAGAACCTGAGTATTGGAAATCCCCAAGGTTTAGACAGTGCGAACACCGGCTTATCCCCGCGTGTATTTGTGGGAACTTTCCTAAATATAACAATACCTATTTTAGTAAAAACCGTCTGCCTTTACATACATTCGTACACAAATTTCGTTAACATAATTCCAGCGAAAATGCGAACAAAGGAATATGTTTTATTTTCCCGCGGCGTGATTTTGGGTTATACAATTAGGTTTGGAACGATGTATTAACAGCCGTTTTATATTCATGATAAGCACATTATTATGTGATTTTTTATGACGACATAAAAATATGTAATCTCTTTTGATAAATTCCCATGAATTTTTAGGGGACAACGTTGAGCGTGTAGATAATTCAATCCAATCAATCTTGCTAGTAATTAATCAAGTAGTTAGTTGGTGATTCATTAGGTAAACATGATGTATGGCCTACAATACTATTTCCAAGAAATGTCTTGGTAAACGCCTCTGCCGTCAGTTTTTCTATGAAATACATCTGAGTTTCGATGAAAAAAGTGTGCATTGAAGCTATGCGAGCTGCGGAAAGGGCTGTGGTCGGCATTTCTCTGCTGGGTCTGATCCGCAATGAGGCTATCTAACAGAAAACCTAGGTTATCGACATAGCTCACGGGGCTTGTAAGCTGAAATGACTGTGGGCTGGCCACATCAGCTGCAGGACCGATAACCGTTTGAGTAAACGAGTTCCAGAGTTGATGCCGCACGTCGACAAATGTCATCATCACCATGGTCAGCCTTTGTGAGTCCAATATTGAACATAGGCCTCCCCTAAGCCTCGCCATCTACTTCTGCTGCTGGTTTCTCTTATCCACTGTTTTCCGGCCACTCTGGATGTCGTCCGACCAGCGTGCTTTGGGTCTGCCCGATTTTCTGCTGCCAGTTCGAGGTCTCCATTCAGTAAGTCTGCGGCTCCACCTGTCATCTTGGCACCTCATCAATATAAAACAAAGCAAATCTTTACGACCTAATAGAAGGCAATTTTCTTCTTTCCTATAAAGAATATGAGAAATAGCTTTCGTACACTTACACTCACAATAAACGACATTGTTAAACGACGCTTCCTAGTTCTCTGTCGCATAGACGCATTTTTAACGGTTCGGGGTCGCGACCCAGTTGGGGGGGACGTTGACAAATGACACCTTTATTGGTCCCCCGCTACATCAAATCGTCCGAAGTGTTGCGTATAAACTTAGTTCCGGTGTACCGCCGGCGTTCTGATGGCGAGGTGTTGTCGCAAATGCCAGGAAATGACCTAGACTCTGGCTAAAAGGCTATGACAGGCGGATTGAGGGAAAATGCGAATGGATATGCCGTTTAAGTGCTGTCGGATGGACGGTGGATGACGCTTAAATCGATGTAGTAAGGTCTGTTCTTAATGCAGTACTTAACTACATACGACATAACTTGTGTTGACCGTTCATTGGACTTCGCCCATCTCTTCGGTGAAATTTGTTTCCTTTACCTGGTGGTTGTCTGGAATGATTGCTGTTAGCGATAGACCGCCTAAATTGGAACTAAAATACTATATTAAATTGGTAAATAATGTCTTTTCCTGTCAAGTTTGTGTTTTGTGCAATAAAGATAATCTATCTTTCTATTGTAGGTAAATATGGAGTACTAAGCTTTCAGCTTTAGATTAAGCTTCTTACATTTGAATTAGAATTTTAAGTTATATCTTTTTTAATGCGTTGCCAACGAAAGGATCGAAATGAAATATGTATCTATTTTACAATATTATTTCTACTACTCTCGTGATTCGAATTAAATAAATAATAATAAATAAATAAATAAATACCCAAGACATGCCACGCTGGGCCACACAGCGCCATCTAGCCCCAAACTAAGCCGAAGCTTGTACTATGGGTACTAGACAACTGATAAACTTACTTATACATTTTATTTTTTTGTAAATAAATACATATTATACATAGAAAACACCCAGACCAATACAAACAGACATGTTCATGAACACAAATGTTTGTACTGTGCGGGAATCGAACCCACGACCCTTGGCTCAGAGGGCAGAGTCACTACCAAAATGAGCCACCGAGCTGTCATTATATTTATTTATGCACACAATTCATTATATTTATGCACACAATTTTTCAGTATCTATCCTTATACTTTACTATCTCCAAGGGGAGATTATCTACCATATCCTAAATTAATCCGAAGAATTTCTAGTAGTATACTCGTATATGGATTTAATTGATATATATGAAAATACATAGAAGTATCAATATGTTATATCAGTTGGGTGTGATATTTCCAAATCAAACTATGCGGATATGTTCGCCAATCATATTTTGTTTATTACGATTCTAAATTCTATCTGCACCGACGCGACGACGGAGCTTGGCGGGAACGCTACTTGCATATTACATATATATGGTGCAATATTAAATTTGTCTCTCTCCCGCAATAACGCCGAAATTTCAATAAATGTAGGTATCTCCCGCGCGGTAGAATTTCATAAATCTTAATTTGTGCGGTCGGCCCGACATTTGCGACGGCTGCGGATTATTTTAATTCCTCCCTTGTAACCCCCAGCATTCTAATGACATCGGGAATGCGAGTTCGGATGTTATTGTTAGTAACCCAAACGTCATAAAACTCACAGTAAATTTTGGGTAGCTATAAAACCGTTTGAATGTTGAATGGCAATTTAGCTAGTCTCAAGAACAAGGGACGAATTCTCCTTTGGCAGGACTTGATATAGCATGGTCAGCGATTCGTAAAATGTTCTATATATTGTTATCAATAAATAACTGTTATTTCTTCATTCTAAATCTAGAAGCCACACGGACACGGCCATAAAGTAAAACAATGTACCCCTAATTTCTAGTTAGGGGATGTATTGAGCGATCCACTATCTTTTCGCTCTAAGCCACCCTCACCTGCCCGTAGTCCATCCATCCTGCTGAATAACAGACGAGGGTCTGGGAACCGACTGATGGCGGTATAACCATCATTATTGAAGGTATACTATTGACAGGCTCGGTGGCTCATTTGGTAGTGACCTCTGCCCTCTGAGCCAAGGGTCGTGGGTTCGATTCCCGCACAGTACAAACATTTGTGTTCATGAACATGTCTGTTTGTATTGGTCTGGGTGTTTTCTATGTATAATATGTATTTATTTACAAAAAAAAATGTATCTAAGTAAGTTTATCAGTTGTCTAGTACCCATAGTACAAGCTTCGGCTTAGTTTGGGGCTAGGTGGCGCTGTGTGGCCCAGCGTGGCATGTCTTGGGTTATTTATTTATTTATTTATAGCTAATTACCACAGGCCGATGACGGGCAGCAGCGTCGCCGGAGCGGGAAGCTACGCCTTGTGATCGCCAACGCGCCCGCCCATGGCGATTATGTGTAAAGCCTTTAGGTGTCCAAACTGGCAACCAACTGGAGAGGCCTACGTCCAGCAGTGGACTGCAATAGGCTGATGATGATGATGACCTCTTACGTACCGTTACGTCTATATAATCGTACGATAATTACAATTTTGCAGAATTTCATAATAACCTTTGGTAAGGCGAAATCGATTCTTGTCAGCAGAATGTCGTAATTGTTCGCTCTAAGCCTCGCCGTTAATAATTACGAGCATAAATCTCATTAACCCGGGGGGAGGGGGGAGAGTTGAAAGAATACGCGGCTATAACGACCGGACCACGGTATTATCTCATCATCATCATCATCAGCCTATCGCAGTCCACTGCTGGACATAGGCCTCTCCAGTTGTTCGCCAGCTAGGGCAAACTTTTGGAGGAAATACCCATAATCGCCACGCTGGGCAGGCGGGTTGGCGATCGCAGGGCGTAGCTTCTTGCTCCGGTGACGCTGCTGCCCGTCATCGGCCTGTGGTATTTAGCTACACCTTCTATCGTGATGGTTTTACCGCCACCAGTCGGTTTGCCAGAGCCTCGTTTGTTGTTCGGCAGGATGCACCACGGGCAGGTGAGGTTGACTTGGAGCGAAAAGGTAATAGGTCGCTCCCTAACATCCCAATCGGAATTATCTATAGGCGATAATTAAAATGATCGTGTAGAAATTAAGGGTGCCTTGAGATAAGAAAGTAGGTAATATATAGGTCTCCCTCTAAGGAGGGATTTTGAAGGCTCTGCTGTAAAAGCGGACAGCGCTGGCGGTGCTATGACTGTTTGTATTTTGCCTAGACCCTTTGACACAACCCTTAAAAGGGTATTACGGAGGGATCGGAGTTCTGTTGCTCTGCATATGTCGCGGCAACAAGAGACGCCGTGACGCTGGTCTTCCGCATATATTGGTAGTCGACTATTGCCATTTAATTCAATCATAGGTACCTATTGCCAACTAAGAGTCACAAAAAACGATGAAAAATCACCCATGATAAAAGTGCTAATAGCATGTCTGCTGCATCCATTAAGTTGAGAATCAAAGAAAAACGCATTACAGATGTCGAGAAATCTCTAAAAAGGTGTCAAGTTGATCTTATACGTGCCGCGGTCTCAAACTCGACTTCAAGCCGACTCGTTACTGGCGCAGTTGGCTTGAGGACTCTACACGTTATGTTGTGGTGTTGAGGAAGGTGGCAACCGCAAAAACGTGAGGGTAGAACTTTATTATTATAGTCTAGCGTCGCTTAACATCAGGCGAGTTGTGGTCAAGCGCTACCTATTCATCATCTCCTGCCCAGCGTGGTGATTATGGGTAAATCCTCCAGATGTTTGCCTAAATTTGCGAATAAGTGAGGGCTTACCTATGTCCAGCAGTGGACTGCGATAGGCTGATGATGATGAGTATAGCCTTCATACTTTGTTAATATCGCGTATTCATTCTAATTAAATCCCTAATTTTTTCCAACCACAGTCATCCGGCCATTTTACGCCTAGTAATTTCACTAATCCTCGAGCCTCGATAAGTTAAATAGTAGTTATAAGTAACCCTCAACTAAAATAAATTAACAAAGATAAAAAGGAAAGAAGTAAAAAGAAACAGAAATGCGTTACGGGAAAAGCAACTTCAGAATTAATTACCAAAACAAATGAGACTACTATTTTCGACCGGATCAACCGTTATTCAAAGTAGCCTAAAGTTCTCCCCTTCATTTGTTTTATTTATGCGCAGTATTATTTAAATAATATTATAACTGTGTACATAAGTAGCAATATGATATATTTGAAGAAATACCGTAAGATTACTATGTACAGAACATAAACGTTTCTCTTGAATTGATCTATATATTTAAGAAATCGCAACAACATCCGTTTCGTGGTTTTAAAGATACACATAATACGAGTAAATATGGGTAAAAACACATGGATGCACACATAGGGACAATAGGCAAAAGCGACTTTCTTTTATACTACACTAGCGACCCGCCCTCGCTACGCTTCGGGTATTTCATTATACTTACATTAAACTTCCTCTTGAATCACTCTATCTATTTAAAAAAAACCGCATCAAAATCTGTTGCGAAGTTTTAAAGATAAATCTTTGAAAGATAAATCTTTAAAACTGTTAAAACGTAGACATAGGGATTTAGGGACAGAAAAAGCGACTTTGTTTTATACTACATATGTACTGATAGTGATATTTAGTACGTTTTATTGCACATGTAACATCTTAAAACCAAAGAGGTACAGACTAAAAATCTCCGTTTTTGTTCGATTGCCACAGCCACACTGGCCCGCAGATACTTCTTCACGCTTCGTTTCGAGAAGTAAAACAAAAATCAGCAAGATGAATTTGAGCCAAGCACACCGGAATAATGAACGGTCGCCCAGTGTTTTTATTACCGCATCCCTCTCCGGAGCAATCCGAAGAGTTGTAGGAAGTCAAGACGTTTCTCTTCCACTCCAACGGGTCTCAGGCAAATCGTGCTAGGGACGAGTCTAATAGCGACCGAGGCAATTTGGCCAGTTAACGAACCATCCGCGACCCTCTCGCGGCGATTTTAGTGTCCTCTTTGTTTTTTCTTTGAGAGGAAACGGTCGGGAAGTGATTCGCACTGTCGCTGACTTCGTTACTTAGCCTTTTCGACTGTGCGTTTGATGGGGCTGAAGAGGAGGCTTGACTGAGAGTTGGGGTTGACTGCGGAATTGGGTAATCGTCTGTTTGCATGTTTTAGATTTTTGGAAGAATGCTTGGATGTCTTTTTTTGTTAATTAAACCATTGCCTGTCTTTTAAAGACAATTATGAACAATATTAATGCAAAAGGACTGTAAATTGCTAGATTTGATATGCATGACTGTTCTATGACTTTATAGGAGGAAACACCTCAACAGTTTGAGGCGGTTCTCAAGTTAAAGTCTTTGTACTATTAGTTTTGCCACCACTCTATACATGGCGACAGGTCTTACGATGGTTTTGTAAATTTTTCATTGGTATTAATTTAGTATAAAGTAAGTAATACATATATCTATACTACTTATAATAAATCTGTAGAGAGGTCAATTCTGTACATAATATATTTTTTCAAAATAACTATCAGGGGGTGATAAGTGATCGATACTGATACCAAAAATGCAATCAGTAAAATTTTTGTCTGTCTGTCTGTCTGTCTGTATGTTCGTTATAGAAAAAAAAACTACTGAACAGATTTTGACGAAACTTGGTACAATTATTCTTCATACTCCTGAGCAGGTTATAGGATACTTTTCATCACGCTACAATCAATAGGAGCGGAGCAGTGACGGGAAGTGTTGGGAAAACGCGAGAAATTTAAACCCGTAAGTTTGAACGCGCATGACGCGAAAACTACTGCATAGAATTGAATGCGGTTTTCACCAATGTATTGCTAGAGGTCTAACTTAAAACTTAGGCACAAGATATAGATGGGTATTATATGGAAGTCCGTTATTTTTGAAACCCGATATCCACGCGATCGACGCCGCTGGCACAGCTAGTCTAGCATAAGGCACTGGCCTTTGTGAAGAAGAAATAAATGATAAATTATTATCAACATTTAAACTCCTCACAGGCTATAAACGTTTCACTTCGGCAATAGAAATGGGCGTCGAAAATACTAAATTCGGGGGCGTGGCAGACGGCTTCTCTCGAAACACAATCGTATCTCGAACAGAACCACTCAGCAGATATTATAATAACGTCTTTACGATATTACACGATAAAGCGAAACTTGACGACGACATCAAAGGTTGAGAGGAGAACTGTAATTGTGTACCTTGTACCGACTAATATTTAAGCGATAGTATTTGAGAGGTAGTTAGGTGAAGATAAATAATATCGCAGAACCGACAGCTTTTGGGGTAAATGAGTTCTGGAGTGGATAAACTATGAAACTGATTGCCGGGCTCCTTGTTCCCTGAGAGATACAATTTTAAGAGAGGTACAGCATAGCGAATCTTGGCTTAAATTGAGCTGCCCGTCCGGGGAAGGACGCCTACCCTATAGAATACCGTAGCCAACCAAAATGACTTTCGAATCGTATTTCTGCCAATGAATTGAGTTTCCGGACGTCCAGCAGTGGACTGCGAAAGGCTGATGATGACATGCTATGTATAATATGTATTGATTTACAAAAAAAAACAGTTAGTTTATCAGTTATTGTCTAGTACCATAGTATAAGCTTCGGCTTAGTTCTGAGCTAGATGGCGCTGGGGCTTGGGTTATTTATATACCTACTATTATGCCTTTGATTGATGTTTCAATGAATTCTGTACCACGCCGCGGAGCAAACGTAAAGAGCCCAGACAATCAGTCAATCTGGCTGATTACTCAAACTCCAATACCTTTGCTAATTAATTAAGGTAATTAATATCATAGAAGCTTAGGGACAAAGGGCTTGAAATGTCACTTCTCGGTAATTCGCCGCCTGGTTGGCTCAATACTTTTACATAATTCAATGTTCTTTGATTTATCTCTAAGTATTAAAACTCTTTGTTTTTATTGAATACTAGCGACCCCGCCCTCGCTACGCTTACTAGCGCGGGTATTTCATTATACACAAATCTTCCTTAATAAAGCGATAAAGGATAATAAAGATCTTAAACCGTATCTTCGTCTTGAATCACTCTATCTATTTAAAAAAACCGCATCAAAAGCCGTTGCGTAGTTTTAAAGATTTAAGCGCACATAGGATATAGGGACAGAAAAAGCGACTTTGTTTTATGTGCCGTGCAGACGGCACACTTTTTGTGCGAAAGAGTCCGCGTCTGAGACATTTAAAAAGAGCGTCTAGGTCTGCCGACAGAATATTCGAAGATGTGCGTCGTGTGCGTTACTGCATATACATAATTGCAAAAAAGTGCGTCACGGATAGTCTGTCGTCTGCGCTGCCCCATATACTATGTAGTGAAAAATCAGACAACATCTCATAGGTCCGATCCCAAAATAAGTAGCTTGAGCACTTTTGTTATGGGTATCAGAACAACTAAGGCACCACATATTTACTTAAATACAAACACCCAGATACGGAACAAACACAAATGTTCATCACATGAATGTTTGTAGCAGGTGGGCAATCTAACCTTGGTTCAAGCAGGCCTGCCTTCTGGGCCAAAGGCTGAACCCTGGGTCTAAAAGATCCATCGAGCCACTCTATAACAGATCTTGCAAAACAGTCCTGTGCTAACGATCATCTGGAGGGTTGTCCGCGTCTTCGCTTAGGTAGGTCCTGCTTTGGTCACCATGTGTTATGAATGTAGAGCACAACCCATGTTTTCCTTGTGCCAAGTCAGAACACTTGGCACGAGGAAATAATTTCACTAACATAAAATGTTGACATTTAAATTTCGTTCCGACTGCTTGGTATGACTTTGGCCATTTCACTGTTTCGTAACACTGTTATCGCCCTTTAATGAGTTCAATGACCCCATTAAATTTATTGCCCGATGACGTAGGCAAGTGTGCAAAAGCCATTTTACTCACAGAGATGAAAAATTTGAAACTTAGGAATTTTTGCTTCATAAATACCAGCTTTATATTGAATGAAATGTTTTATTGAAGTGTTCATTATGTAAAGAATTTGAAAATGGATTTGCTTAAAAATTCACCTATAAATTAAATCCCAAAAATCTGTGCGTAACAATTCACTCCTTAAAATTAATACAATTTCAAATTTGCGAAATCTGAATATGAAATACCATTGCCTATTACTATCAATGTTAATTAAAAATATAATTGCCAGTCGAATAAATAAAGTTTATCACTCTTTCGACCATTAGGAGGGAAAGCAGTTAATTAAAATTCAATTCAATTTAGACTTGTACTTTTAAATATTGATGAAGTTTTACTGAATCACCACTTTAGCCGGATTTGAATTAATCTCGTTTTGAACTCTCGACTTGGCCGAATAAAAGGCTTTTAAAATAGTCGGGCTGTTGTTTTGTATTTTAAGTCTTTTTATGTATTTATTTATACCAAATAACACAATAAATATCACTTACTTTGTGACCAAAGCAATGTATGTGATGTTGTCTTCTTCTTCTTCTTTGCCCTAGCGTTTACCCGAAGCGAAGCATGGGCTGGTCGCTACGATATTTTTCAAATGCAGGACACCTGCTCACTATGTCCATGAGATATTATCGTCTCGGATAACATGTCTTCCGTTTCGAAAGCAATTATTTCTCCGTCACGTGGACAAAGCGTCGAATAGGTAGAAAATTGGAAAACTGTACAACGGAAGCTCTTTGAGAGCTGCGGTTATATTAAATTGGCTAGATAGGCGGGTGGCTTGTGTCGTTCATGTGGAAATGTTAGCTGCTATATGTATACGTGTAAAAGCACGCCAATACCGCCCATGGATATATTTATGTATTTTGTACAATTAATTTTCTCTTTAGAACTTTGTGACAATAATCAGTAGGTAACGTGAACGTATCAACATTATAACGTGAGCGATTATATAAAGTGAAAAAAACATAGGTTCAATGTGACAAAGTTTTAAGTGTATACCTACCTATACTACAAGTATGTATTATTGCTTTCGACTGTACAATATCTATATCCTTTATACGTGCGACCGGCTTTAAAAATAATGCCACAATGTTCCAACACCGAATGATGTTACTCGGTAGGCAGTCGGTTTTATGTTTCGACAAAAAAAAGTCATCGATATTTCTACGCGGAATGGTGGAACGGCGAACGCACTGATCCGCCCGTTTCGCTCTCGTGTTGCGGAATTGGATTCGTGACGTGTGGTCTCTTTTTACCGTAGTAAAACCTAGGAGTAGGTGAACCTTTTGAATATACTCAGTATACAAGACCAGCACTGAGATGTAAAGGAACGATACATCATCTGTTCGCTCCAAACCACCTTCACCTGCCCGTAGCCCGCATCCTGCTGAATAACAGACGAGGTTCGAGCTACCAAACTGGTGGCGGTTTAACCACTACGATTGAAGGCGTTGCCGTAGAGATTAAAATGACAAGCAATTGGCTAAACTATGGAACTTTTTTGTAAGGAGTATGTTTGTGAGTTTTACAAACATGTCATCTACACACACACTTGCAATAGCATTTTATACCCCACAAACGTATGCAAAGATACACAGACACACACAACATAGAAAAATAAACCATTAATCTATCATCATCATCACTACGTGTCCTACACTACCTACGTTTGCGAAGAAGCGGTATCCACTCCCGAACTCGTTTACCCCAACTGTTATCAGTTCTGCGGCTGATATGGCCAGTCCGTTGGCCCTTCAGCTTACTAATCCGTTGAGTTATGTTGCTGACTTTGGTTCTCCGTTGGATCACCTCATTTCAGAAATCCTATGAGTTATGTCGATAACCTTACCAAAGTCTCTGTCGGTTTCCCTCATTTCAGATTGATTTATCGCTACCATTCTAAGCTGTCGCATCTACTATTCTAACGTGTACTACGCTCTCGCCGGCGGCTAGCCGTTCAACGTGCACACCGCAAAATTCGCAATTACCCTTGTTCGTACAATAAAAGCGAAACGGGCCGTCCATATTAAGCGTTAATTAAACGCAGTGCTCGCGGAAAATTGCACTGGATGTATTGAATTTACGTACAAGTGAACTGGAAGAATTTGCATAATGACGACATTTATCGGTGGCTAACTGTACGAGTCTCGTTTTGTAAACGTAAATTAGGTTTTAGTGGCTAATAAACTTATTAGTAACTACTTAAGTTAGCCACTTTTTTTTAAAGCTATACGGAGTAAACGAATGCGGAAATGCAATTTAGAATCGAGTCCGTTAAATTAAATAATTATGTGTGACGGGTATTAAACAGAGCTTTTGTGCTTTTAGACCAACAAGTTCTTCATAATAAAATGGCTAAGGTTTTTTTTACAACAAAATAGTCCAATCATCATCAGCCCACATCTACCCACTGCTGAGTATATAATAAAAAAATGCAAGTTAGGGAAAATGTTTTTAAACCATGTGTGATAACGTTTGGCTGGCCCGGTGGCTCAATTGGTGTGAGTCAAGTGACCTACCTTCTAAACCAAGAGTCATGGGTTCGATCCACACCATTAAGTTCTTATATTACTTACTTTGAGAGCGGAGAAAAAGTATGTGATGTTGTCTGATATTTATTTATGTTATTTAATACATTGTACAACAAATGTCTACTATACTTTTAGTCAATTGTATAGTGTGCATTCAAGAAATATCTATTTATCTGTCTTTATTTAAGAAGAAGCAGAAGTTGCAAATATGATACGGAACTATTGTACAGTTACTTGGTTTGTTTGACAACTCAAAATCACTATTTTCTAGTAATTGTTTAACTGCTTGTTTGTTCATACAATTTCTATAAAAACAGAGTAGGTATTGGTACCTATTTCGCCTTTAAAGCTAGATTTTGAGCAAACCTATAAACAAAACCATATCAATATGTATGTCTTTACATTTACGGTCCAAAATGGCTTGTATCTCTATTGGAGGTTGTAACATTTTCGTCATAAAGGACCAATTAAATTCGTATCTCGTTTCACCTCCATTGGCTCCTCAGCTCAGTATTCTACAGAGGATTCTCAATTATTCACCATTGTTCCCTATACGGAGGAATTACATGTTAAACATTCGTCTGTATAGGTACCTAGGTATGTCTCATACAATTTGACTTGCATTTTAATTGTAAGTGAATCATTCAGCAGATTCATTGGTAATTCAAATTACTTAGACAGTTTGATTGATTCGTATTTGGATAGTATATTGGAGCATTTGTAAATTTATTGTCAAAATGTACGAGTTTTGTTTGCAGTGTCTAAGAGAATGTTAAAGACAAAGTTGTAGAATAGGTATAATATTTTGGACTAAGGATATACAAATATATGTATATACATTTAAACGTGGTATCAAAATGCAACATCAGCAGGCCTCACTTCTTCCTAGGCCTGATTTCGAAGTGGTAAGCAAAAAATTTGTACAAAAGTATTAGTCGTTAATCTATTAGCAGAAAAAAATATTCAGACTGTTTTTCACAGTTTCCCACCCGGCTGAGTGGTGGTAGGAAAATAGATTAACATGCAAAACGATTCCTATTAATACACAAGTCAATTTTAAGAAACTTTTGTAAACAAAAAGCGAAGTGAACTGAAAATAAATTATTATTTACATTCTCTCTCGAATGTTACCAACCGAAGCTCAATTACACAACTTGATATTATGAAATAATCTATAAAGTCTCGACAACTTCTCAAAATTGGGTTCGCGGGCAATATCGGAGTGTACTCTGCGAACAAATCCGTAATAAACACACACCAAAAACAAACGGTCTACCAAACTCATCTTTACACTCCTGTTGAGTTTCGCAAACTTTCGTACGCTACTCGAGCTTGCGAGTCATCGATATTTTCTTGAACAGCCAATTTCACATGGGAAATTGTTCCATCCAAACATTATTTGGGATTTAAGCGACCTATCACGCACGATTTCACTCCAAGCCAGGGTTCACCTGCCCGTGGTGCATCGTGCTAAATAACAAACGAGGCTCTGGCAACCGACTGGTGGCGGTATAACCATGGCAATTGAAGGCTAACCTAAATACTACAGGCCGATTACGGGCAGCAGTGTCACTGGAGCTAGGAGTTACGCCCTGCGATCGCGAACCCTTCTCCCCAGCATGCGGATTATGGGTAAAGCCTCCATATGTATACCCAAAATGGCGAAAAATAGGTAAGGCCAATGTCCACTAGTGTTCTACAATAGACTGACTGATGGTGCGGCCATGTGATTGGTCGATTATCGCGCAACGACGATGCAAATTATGACTTGATACATTTTTCCGAAGTACAAACCTGAACGCAGCATTGTCTTTTTACAATATAAATGTGTAGAGTTTGACCCCATGTCAAGTAGGTAAGTGTTTTGAACCTGATGTTAAGCGACAGACGGACTCAAGCAATAGGATTCCAATTTAAAAAAGACTCCCGTGTCTTCCGACACTCCTGAGAATTCCTGATAAGAAGAAAAAAGAACATCGAAATAATTTTTGAAAGCGGCCTGGCCTCCGTAACGAACTTAATAACGCCTCCCTACTTGGGGGAAGCCTCCTGCATAAGTCTTTACTGAATTAAAAATTACTAACTACTAGGCACCTTTAATATTTTTAGAAGCGTACATTTGTACGCGAACATTGTAAACATGAACGTAGATCATGCGTTCTGTTTGTACACAAATGAGTAAAGTTAAAATGTGTAAAATTTCGTGGTTCCAAAATTCGGGAAATGTTTACCTATTTGTATTTTTATTATCACTAGTGTTAGAGGAGAATAATCAACCGCTGCGGCACAGCACTATTCGCCACGCTCAAGAGTCACCGCACTAACGTTGACAGTTGAAGTTTGACGTAACGGTGACACTGACGGCTGTCATCGAGTTTCCGCCGATTATTACTCTCGCATAAAAAAGAAGAAAAAGAAGGTAGATATTAATGTTATTATGTAATGAACACGAAAACTGTAAGCTTAAACAAACATCGCATAACGTTTCACGTGGGCAAAGCGCCATATCATAACACCCGAGCTGACCTCCGACTAGTAAATAGTAAATATTTAGTGTTTACGCACACACCATCGTGCGCATTCCAAAACAACAGTCAGTTCAGTTCCTGTTGCACCGAACGATTCCCGATGTTGTTCGCGGCGTTTATAACTGTACGGCGTGTACAGTTGACCAAAGAATTGTTCTACCACTTAAATGTGACGCGCTCGAGTTTGCAATGCTCACGTGTTTCAATTTAATTTGTCTTGGTAAAATTAATAATAAATATAATTAAATAATATTAGACAACATCACATACATTGCTCCGATCCCAAAGTGAGTAGCTTAAGCACTTGTGTTATGGGTATCAGAACAACGAAGGTACCACAAATAATACTTAAATACAAATGTAAACACCCAGACACGGAACAAACACAAGTAGAAAAATTAACTACATCTTTATGCCAAGAAGTTAGCAATAGCGCTACAACTAACAAAAGTCTGATTCATATATGTTCTTTTATATTCTGCAGAGTATTTTGATGTTTTCTCATACTTCTTTAAAAAGATCCACTTCTTATAACGCAAGAAGCAATCGATAGAGTGCTATGCACCTATATCTATCGTTTCAATTTTTGGCATTCATTAAAATTTGCTCGTCTGCTTAACTTAAGGCTAGATATACTTAGTAGCTCATGTAAAAAGAGGAATGAAGAAAAAAGTGAAATAATAATGGAAGTGTTCTCATTTTCTTGTCAGACCGTACCGGTAGTCAAGCGAGTGCCACGTGTTCGTCAGTTTACTGACGTATTAATAACTGTAACTAGTGCATTAGCACTTTTGGTCGAGGACTATGCTACTCGTACTCGTAATATTTTTTTTTTATAAATTGCAGGACTGAGAAGCTCTAAGGAATTCTCAAAAAGTCCTTATACTTAAAATCTATTGGAACAACGGACGGGAAGAGATCAGACCAGACACAAGACAAAAACTCACACAATTTTTCGTTTAACATTTTACAAAACGACCCAAATACAGCTACTAATTCCAATTTCGTTCCTGAAAACATCCAACTAATATACAATTCAACAATCACAGTTGCTCGTCAAGGCAGTCATTATGCAGGGAGTGCCGCAGGGCACGACTCACTCGCCACATCTATTCCTGGCGACACGAACCCATTAACTTGTATTATATTCCGCTTGTACCATACAGTTATGGTCTGCGGTTCCAATTTCCATGCAAATCGTGTCTCTGTTTAGATGGCCTAGCCTTGTTCTGATTATTCTAGCGACCTAATAATATGTGTGTCCAATGATAATAAGAAGTTTGTGGTTAGGCGGAATGCGTGTAAAGCAATTCTGGAATATTTTATGGCATAGTATTTTCTTGTAAAGGACCTAAGTCACCTGAGTATATACCTACCAGCGTCGCAGCGCTTAACTGCGCAGCGACATATTATATGCTGAGCGGAGACCTTGTAGGTACCTTTGTTTTTAGATTTAACCGTTTAAATGGCATGAAGTCGTTTAAGGTACCTAATAAATATTTTTTCTTTCTTTTAAATATAAAATATCTACACTAATATTATAAAGAGGAAAGCTCTGTATTTGTATGTGTGTGTGTTACAAACGTAATAAATAAAGCAAAAACTACTACGCCGATTTCAAACATTCTTTGGCCATTGGGAAACTACATTCCTCATCCGGCCTTGAATCTCAGCAAAGCTAGAAAATATTTGTGGCTATGACTGGCTCGGTGGCTCAATTGGTAGTGACCCCTGCCTTCTGAACCAAGGGTCGTGGGTTCGATTCCCACCCGGGACAAACATTCGTATGATGAACACTTGTGTTTGTCCCGTGTCTGGGTGTTTATATTTGTATTTGAGTATTTATTTGTGGTACCTACGTTGTACTGATACCCATAACACAAGTGCTTAAGCTACTTACTTTGGGATCGGAGCAATGTATGTGATGTTGTCTGATATCGCAGTATAAGTAGAAGAAAGTCCAGAAATAACACAGACGCATCGAATATTTTTCCGAACAGCTTCAAGGAACTAGTATTTAAAATGGCCGGCAGCGACCCCAGAACTCGATATGATTTGGGGTGTCCATGGGTGGTGTTGACTGCTTACCTTCAAGCATCTCATTTGCTCGACTGCCGCCTCTTGCATAAAAAAAACCTATGGATGTAAGCT
Source organism: Conogethes punctiferalis (assembly GCA_031163375.1). Classification (NCBI taxonomy): domain Eukaryota; kingdom Metazoa; phylum Arthropoda; class Insecta; order Lepidoptera; family Crambidae; genus Conogethes; species Conogethes punctiferalis. The sequence continues at coordinate 16,246,013 of CM062078.1, forward strand.
CGCCATACAACGCGTATGTTGTCAACGCATTAATATAATATTCTGTAACTCTTACAATGTAATGTATGCGACAGGTCCTTCTCAAAAGCTTTCAAGATGCAGTGAGCTGCGTACGGCAGCAACAACGTTTGTTAACGCTCTAATAACCATATCTGCATGTAAATTGACCCCCTTCTAGGTTAAAATATCTGTGATACAATGTTGTATTCAACCTATAACATTCCCTAGTTAGCATAATGTAAAAATTTTGTATAAATAAATCAACATCAAGAGGATAGAGAAGAGATTCAAGAGGAAGGTTTAGTTTAGTTTAGTAGGTTTTTATAAATGGACTGTCACGTGTGTAGGTATAGTTAACGCCTAGGAACAATGACTAAGCATGGAACCCGGGCTAAAATAATAACTGAGTTACACTACATCTTATTCATATTGTCAATTAATTTTACACAAGTGTGAGTGAAACAAAACGACGCTATTTGTTCTTATTATTTCTGAACGTGTCACAAGAACGAAAAACATATACGTCAAATGGTCACCTTTGGTCAACATAAAATATTGAGCGAGTCACATCACTGGCCTGAAACGAAACTAGTGACAACCTTCGAAATTTCGAAACGTCTTTTCTATGCCTGTCCTTCTCTAATATATCAGCAGCATCCATAAGTCAGAGTGAACCAAATATATTGAGTTATGTTGTTATTTTAGCCCGGGTTCCAAGCTAGTCATTGTTCCTAGGTTAACGCGGATAATTCGCCAATGTCAAGTCAAGTGTTTGGAGGAGAGGTTGACTTGTGATGGATGGGGCAGAGCAAAGTTTAATAGTGTTCAAATGTCACAGCTTAGCTGTCACATGTCATTGTGACGTTTACCGTCGCCGTGGATTAATCGTTTGATGGCGTGACTACTAGCTAAATGGTTGTCGCACGCTGATACTGTTCTAGTGTAGAAGCTAGACATCATTTTAATAAACAACTTCTACATTACCTCTACGATCTACCTTCACATTTTCTCAAAACCTTGAGAGATACTTTACTTTTCAGATATTTACTTTGTGCACATAACTTTATCGAAGACTTATGTGCACAAACCTACCACTAAACCAAGGGAATGCAAGGGAAACAACAAACAAGGGAATTCTTTAAATACAAACATACATAACGTCAAGTCTACCACACGCAAAATAGGCGCTTTGTCGTCGAGTTGCGGAAAACGGCCCATTCAAACTAACTAACTAAACTAACGTCAAGTCTACATTCCTCCGCGTCATTCTTTAAATTGATTAAAGAATTCCCGTGTGTATGTGTCATGCCATGATGTCTTAATATACCCACTCGAAAGCCAATTTATGCATTCTAAGAGACGCCTCCAGTCTTCATTTGGTACTCGCAGTACAAGGGGAAACGTTGCAGTTAGTTTTTTAAGCTAAGAAAATATCAAAATTTAAGTCTTCTATTATGCACGTTCAAAGCGTATCTTAGGAATGTTTTCGCGTGCGTAACGCTAATACTACAATAGTGTAGGAACTCAAAATTTAATACTACAAATGTAATATTAACATTGTAAAGATTTTCAAAAGAAATTCATATGTGTCAATATTCTCGAAATATACTCGTATCATTCGCTGTCTCTCTGACTACACGTCGTCTATTATAAAGTAGACAATGTGATCCTTTGTAACAATTATGAGTGCTGCTATAATATTCATGGCTCAATAAATTTCAGGCACTCGCGTGGCGCCCGTCAGGTGCCCTGAATAGTGACTGTGTGGCGTTATTTATGGCAGACATTTGCATTTCGCGAGAAAGAACTAGTTTGTTGTATGTTAAGATCATGTAGTTCAGTGTTGGGTGATCTACGGTTTCTATACTCTGTATTTGCGCGTGCGTTTATAACGAACTCAAAACTGTCGATTTCAAAATTTCTTACACCACTGAAAAGCTATGTATTGCTAGCTATGTGCAGCTAGCCTGAGTAATAAATGCTATATTTATTGCTAGAAAAAATTAGAGATTAATAAAGATTACGTAAATCGTCAATAATGTAATCCAATGAAATGTTTATTTGAAATACCCGAAGTGAAGCGAAGGTATACGTATGTCGATGTGTGTACCTATTTGCGTGTTCACTTTATGCGCGTACCTTCTCCAATAAGGTTATGCAGAGCTCATGATATTATGGTTTCAGAAAACCTTAGGCTGTAGGACGTTGTTAAAAGTATAAATGTGAAGATAATATTTTAAAAACTATGTTGAAAAGAGCAACTACACGAGTTTCTTGCCGGTTTCTTCGCGGTAGAATGCTTCTTTCCGAACTGGTGGTAGTTTTGACGCTTTGTAAGTGTTTTTTTTTTTAAACCTATAGGAAGAAAGATTATTTTAACTTTAACTCTGATGAGCTCATCGGAGTTGAAGCGGTCGAATCAGCTGAGCTGAGAGACCATTATCCGCTGTCACTGATTAATCAAACAATCTGGAAAAGCAAAATCGTTTTTCTGGTTGGAGAGTCAAATTTGTTGTAAAGAGAGTGACTGACACTTAGTTAAAACTTTAAATAAGTATTCCGGGAATTAGGAAAGAATGAGAGATTAAAATCTTTTTGCTAAAATAAAATTTTTAGGGTATTATGTTACACTTGGTTAAGTTATATGGGAACCTCGGGCAGTTTGTATGCTTATGCTCTTTGAAAAGAGCATGGTGTTGAGATATAGCGATCTGACAGGACACAAAAAGTTACTACTACGTTACTTGTTCTTTGTATCATCACCATCGTCATCATTCAGCCTGCAGATGTCCACGGCCAATGATAATTGTCATTTGGGGGCTATTTGCCTTCATTTGGTGCTGAAGGCTGCATGCACCGTGTACAACGTAGTTCCTAATAACCTACTATCAACTGTCATTCTCAGTTCGTTTTTTGGTCTTTGGCAGGTAATCACAGCAAGTCGCTGCCTCGTCCTCTGCGCGGACAGTCGCGGCGAGATGGAGTCGTGGGCGGGAGCGCTGCGGGGCGCCCTGCACCGCGGCGCTGATGTCGCCGACCTAGTCGCACGACTGTCCTCCGGGGACCACCACTGGTGAGACACAGTAGCTGTAGCCTGTAGCGTCACTTTGTCTATTATCGACAATACGTTTGTTACCGTAAAAATGTAATCAGTCCGTCTTTAAGATTGTTCAAAAATGAAAGACACGTGCATTTTCGTTTGTAAATTTGACCAAAAACGAAAAGATACGGTTAAAATTAGGCGTGACGTCAAAGAGTGGGAGATTTTTGCACAGAGTGACGTCAATGTTGATGCCTTGTATCTTTATTATATGCGTTGAACCGTTATTCGAGACCTATAGAGTGAGACAGCACTACTTCCGCTTCCGTGAACAGCCTGATTTCGCGCGCTTTTTGCGCACTTACGTCACTACCGGTTGTTTAACAAGCCGTAGTGGGGAGCGACGCTTGCCGCCATGGCAGCGCAGCGCGATTTTCTCGTCACATTGGCATCGACTTTCGTCGAGTGAACACCTATTTTTAACAACGTTGTTGTTCGTTAATATAATAATTATATTTATACATTTATTTTGCTTTGTGATAAAAGTTATATTTTACAAATAGTGTTTTGTAATGGACGACGATTCCGAGCGGGTTGCTAGGCCCCAAAATAGTGATGAAATTCCCGAACGGGCTCCTAGGCCCCTGGAACGTGGGAATGGTGTTAATCGGGCTTCTAGGCCTTATGAACACGAAAAAACTCCCGATCGGGCTTCTAGGCCCCACGACCGGTTCAGGCGACATGAAAAGGCTCCTAGGCCACCAAAACGTACACGTGTCGCAAGCTCATCATCAGAGTCTTCGGGTGACAGATCATCTACCTCATCATCATCCCCATCTTCATCCAATTCCGGTGAAAGACGCCGCCACAACAAAGGATCGTCGCGTCGGCGAGCGTTGAAACACTTTGACTCAAAGGAGGATAAGAAGCACTTTGACTCGTTGTCACGTCAAGTGAGTACGATATTGTAATATATAGAATATCAGGATAAAGTAGAATCACGAAAAGAACAATCTTATGAGACGGATTCTGACTCTCAGTCTCGACCTTTACAACTGTCAAACGATTTGAAAATTTCATTATTGTCAAATGATCCCTTTTTTAAAAAACCTATTCCTGAAAAGAATTTAGATTGTCGTATTTCTAGGCTTACTATATTGTCTAAATTACATCATTTTGACACACACGACTGGGAACGAGTTCGCTATATAGATACAGAGAAGAAATACCAAGTTAGACCAGGTTTTAAAGATTTAGATGTTAATACCGAATTAAGATCTTATGATACTGATTTGTCGTGGCTTAAATCTCTTGATCGTTCTTACGGGACACTTACTCATGCGATTATACAACAAAATGAGGTATTTAAGGCTAATTTACAGCATTTGGTCGAATGGTCTTACAAACCAGACACTATTTTTGTCTTCCGATTCTGTATTTAATAAGCTAAGCGAGCTGTTTTCGAAAAAATCTCAATACATAAAGTTATCAGACGATATACTACAGCTGGTGTACGGAAGACGGGCTGATACGATTCATAAGCGACGTGATAGCGTTTTGTCAAGCGTTAAAGATCGTTATGTAAAGGAGGATTTACGGAAAATTCCGCCTACTTGCATTAGGTAATTTATTTAATCCCGACACGCTGAGCTCATTCTTGACAAAAGCTGTCGGCACGAACAAGTTGTTCTCTAATAATAATAAACGCTCAGCAGATGAGCCTATAATGTCTATGCATGAAAAACAAAACAACCCACGTGTTAAACGGCTGCCGAAGCCAGCGGTTCGCGAAACCGACTACTATGAAGAGTCTATGCCTGGTCCTTCCACCAGCAGGGGCTCAAAATATAGGAATAAGAGAGGTTCTTTTAAAAATAGCAAGCCCAATCCTAAATATAAGGATGGGAAGGTCAATAGCTCCACAAATAGGAATACCACTTCTCACTTTCGCAAATGACTCATTTTACGGCGGTTGTTTAATAGATACATACATATTTGGCAGCAATTCAATGCCCCGGATCATATAATAAAAATTATATCAGGTTATCGGATTCCTTTTCGAAAAATACCCCCACTTGTCAGTCACAATCTTTTAAAACAGTATCAAAGTGGTATCAAACGCCAACGAGCGCTGCAATGACGGAAATAATTTCAATCACCTACCTTTCTTGCGAGTCCTGTACAAATCTGAAAATGCAATGACACCGAAGCTTTTACAAATAACGACTTTACCGTTCGGCCTTTCGTCTTCGCCCGTAACATTTGCGACTATTACAAACTGGATCGCTCAGGTATTGCGCGACAAAGGTTTGAGGGTAATAGTATACCTAGACGATTTTTTACTGCGCTGGCTCAGCGACCCGAAGTGGATCTTGGCCTCCGACACGAGATTTCGCCACCCTGGTCTGTCCTCAGTCACCCTTCGGCAGTCTGGCCGTTGAAGGTGAGCGAGATCCCTCTCAACCTGGTCCAACCCAATTCCCAAACAGGCTCCTAGGCCCCTGGAACGTGGGAATGGTGTTAATCGGGCTTCTAGGCCTTATGAACACGAAAAAACTCCCGATCGGACTTTTCTAGGCCCCACGATCGGTTGGATTTTTTTTTTTTTTTTTTTTTTTTTTTTTTTTTTTTTTTTTTTTTTTTTAATAGTCAATCAGAATCCCGAGGTCTTGAAACAACAGGCTGCGGAAGCCGTCCGGATCTTGAGATTACTTGGTTGGAACCTGAATTACAAGAAATCAGTCTTAATTCCAACCCAGATAATAGAATATCTGGGCATCAAATGGAATTTGAAGCTAGACATCAAAGAGCTTCCATTGGACAAAATACGGAGAATCAGGTCGAAAATAGAACAGCTCGTAGATGTCGGTCTATGGTGCCTCAAGGACGTTCAAGCACTTCTAGGAATGCTGAACTTCGCCTCGTTTGCCGTTCACAGAGGTCGACTTCATTGCCGTCCTATTCAGAGGGTTTGCATCACACTACCGAAAGATCAGCCCTATCTGAAGTTTGCCATTTGTCTTCAAGCCCTGAAAGAGTGCCGATGGTGGTTACAGGCGCTTACGGCAACCACGCCCATACATGTCCCATCCGCAGCACAGTTCTTAACCACGGATGCTTCAGACACGGGCTTGGGAGCGGTGATCAATGGATCCCAGAAGACTGACGGTCAGTGGAACCACGACCAACTACAATGGCACATAAATCTCAAGGAAATGTGGGCGATAATACATTCGATACAGAGCAACTTGTATCGATTTCAGAGCTCGACTATACTTGTGCAGTCAGACAACAAAAGTGTAGTCAGTTATATACGGAACGAAGGCGGACTACGCTCCGAAAATCTGTATCGTATGACTCGCTCTCTCTTCCAATTATTGGACCAGAGCAACATATACCTAATACCTCATTACATTCCCGGCCAGTACAATGTGGAAGCCGACAGGCTTTCACGGCAGAAAGTACAGGCAGAGTGGACATTAACTCCTCTTGTTTGTCGAGAAATATTCCGTCTTCGGTTTGTCGAGAAATATTCCGTCCGCTTCGGAATACCACAAATCGACATGTTTGCTTCGAGAACAGTTCACATTCTCCCTCGACATGTGTGGAGGGATGTCAAAGATCCAAAAGCGGAACTCCACGATGCATTCAGCAGACAATGGCAATACCAGAAGGCATGGATCTTTCCACCACCACATCTGGTACCCCGGGTATTAGCACACTTGAACCAAGCCAAAGGTATACCTAGTAGTAGTTCCACGCTGGCACAAGGTATTTTGGCGCCCGGACCTAAAGAGCAGAGCTATAGCTGCACCGTGGACAATAACGAATCTGAAGAACAAATTAATGGACACCAAAACACAGAAACCACCACCAGATGTGAATCAGATGTGTCTCGAGGTATGGGCCGTGAAGGGTGGAATCACCTCCTAACAGAATGGTTGTCTAAAGAGATAGAATTACTATATTCTAGCTGGAGATCGTCCACTAAAACAGTGTACCGTTCATGTTGGAGTAAGTGGCAAGCCTGGTATCTCGTTAAAGAATTAAATGCACACGAACCAACGGGTTTTCAGTTAGCCCAGTTCTTAGCTCATCTGCATTTAACACAAGGTCTGTCATACGAAACTATCTTGGTGTGCAAATCTGTCGTAGCCACTATGACCAATTATGGCTCGGATTCTTTAAGCAATAATCCTATCGTTAAAAGAATTATAAAAGCGATATCTTTGGCTAATATAAGCAAGAAACAAGTGAGGTCTGAAATTTGGGATCCTACTAAGGTAGTCATTTGGTTGTTATCTAATATTCCAAAGAATCTTACACTGTGCGAAGTGTCACGACGTACGGCATTAATTCTACTGCTCGCCTCCAGTAGGAGGGTCCACGATTTGACTCTATTGCAACGCATTAATGATCATTTCGAGGACCATCAGAGCCATATACTTAATAAAGTTATCAACCAGTCGAAGACAAGGCCATACATTGAATGCACTGTTCATAACGGCACGAGGCATGGCCCGACCAGCGTCGCGCACAGTGCTGGGGGGTTGGGTGCGCGGGCTACTGCGTGAGGCAGGCGTCGACGCTAGCGCCGGCTCCACGCGCAGCACTGCCGCCTCGCGCAACTGGATCGACCAATGCCCCATTGAAGAGATTATGGCAAAAGGAAACTGGCGAATCCCTAACGCGTTTGCTCATTTGTATTCATCTGAAATTCGAGCGGCTCCAGGCGACGCTCGCTATAATTTATCAAGCTCATTTCAAGCAGTACATATAATAATTTTGAGTTGTTTGTTCGATTCAATGATCAAGTTTGATTAAATTGAAGTAATATACCTATTTCCATTCCATATTTTGGTTCTTTAATTTTTACAATTATCTTTATACTTAGATCTATGTCACACATTGGCTTTTTTCATCTCGCTTGCCACCAGGCGATAACAAACACATCTCACTCTATAGGTCTCGAATAACGGTTCAACGCATATAATATAATGTTTTACCTGAAAATAAAACAGTTATTATATGCAAAACCTTATTCGAGACCTATATTTTTAAATACTGCCTGATGGCCTAATCTTATATTTTTTTTCCTACTACAGTGAGATGCAATGTGACGAGAAAATCGCGCTGCGCTGCCATGGCGGCAAGCGTCGCTCCCCACTACGGCTTGTTAAACAACCGGTAGTGACGTAAGTGCGCAAAAAGCGCGCGAAATCAGGCTGTTCACGGAAGCGGAAGTAGTGCTGTCTCACTCTATAGGTCTCGAATAAGGTTTTGCATATAATAACTGTTTTATTTTCAGGTAAAACATTATATTATTATTTGTTTATATGGAAAAATGGAAAATCGAATATATTTTTATAAACTAAAACATGGACTTAATTTAATGTGATTGTTTTGACCCTGGTAACTTCCCTATTGAGGACGATAGACAAGATAAAGCTTATTAATCGGTTCCTCTGTATCAGGTACACGGCGACGCACGCGCGCCCCACCTTCTGCAACGTGTGCCGCGAGCCGCTCGGCGCGCTGGGCACCGCGCACGCGCTGGCCTGCGAGCTGTGCAAGTTCAAGGCGCACAAGCGCTGCGCCGCGCGCGCGCCGCCGTCCTGCAAGTGGAGCACACTGGCCTCGCTGGGGCCGCACGTCGTGGAGGATGCGGACGGGGTGAGTAGTCTTACTTACTTAGGGACAGTTCGCACTGCGCACGCGCTGGCCTGCGAGCTGTGCAAGTTCGAGGCGCACAAGCGCTGCGCCGCGCGCGCGCCGCCGTCCTGCAAGTGGAGCACGCTGGCCTCGCTGGGGCCGCACGTCGTGGAGGACGCTGACGGGGTGAGTACTGAGCAGTCTGCCTATAAGTATACGGACAGTACGCACTGCGCACGCGCTGGCCTGCGAGCTGTGCAAGTTCGCCGCCGTCCTGCAAGTGGAGCACGCTGGCCTCGCTGGGGCCGCACGTCGTTGAAGATGCCGATGGGGTAAGATTAGTTCGACTGTATGACCCGTTGTACGGACAGTACGCGACTATGCACTCGCTGGCCTGCCAGTTAACTTGCAGCTCGCGTTGTAGTACGCAGTACGTATGGGCCTTGAGGCCGACGGAAAGACTTGCACCTCGTGGCCGGCGTTACTTTGCTAGCGTGCTGGTGGCTAGCCGTAGCTTAAATACGGATGATGACAAGGTATGAAAATGAAGAAAATAATTAGTCCGTCTCTTAGATAATAAAAAAATATAAGACCCGTATTTTTTGTTTTGTCGAAATAACAAGAAAATACTTAGATATAGCGCATTAAAGTTACGGAGTGGGGGCTAACTACGTCACGTTAGAGTATATTTTGTACTCTAACGTGACGTCATGTGACATTTAAAATCAATGTATCTTCGTAAGTTTTTGAACAAGAGGCAAAATAAAAAATACGTATCCAATATTTTTCATTAATCTATCTGATGGACATTAAATTATTTTTTAGTCATCATCCCAATTCGAGGAGCTCTTGTTTTTTGTTTTTTTACTTGTTTTTGTTGTTTCTTGTTTTTTTCTTGTTTTTTTTTTCTTGTTTTTTATTTGTAACTCTTGTTAATGTATCTATTAATAATTATAATGTATTTTTGTCTAGTGATTAAGATAATTATCTAGCATATAATATAATGTATGCCTGTCCAACTGGTTGCATTAGATATTGTCTAATGCAACCAATTGGAAATTGGATTTATATGCATTTATAGGTGTTATTTTTTTTTCTTTGTCTTTCATTAAAAAATTGTCATCAATGCTCGACGTAGTCAAACATGCTGTTCACACATGTTGGTGGAGATGCAGCCTAACTTGTGTCGCATTAGCTTGTATCACTATAATTGTAACTACTGTATATCCGTTGTGTGTGTCAAATAAATAAATAAATAAAAATGATATTGAGGTTACTAACATTATTTTTTTCTAAACTGAATAGTTTGCGCGAGAGACTCTTCCAAAGTGGTAAAATGAGTGTCCCCCCCCCCCCCCCCGTAACTTCTAAAATATGGGCATGATAAAACTGAAAAAAATATATCATGTGTATCACTATGCAAACTACTAACGAAATTTGGTTTGAATCAAATCTAGCCACTAGTTTTTTTTTTAAACGTCATAAATCAAATTACCTAATTTTTTCATTTAATTAACTCCAATATAATAAAACGTAAAGAAAAACATTTATTTAGCTGTATAGTGGTACGGAACCCTACGTGCGAGAGTCCGACTCGCAGTTGGCCGGTTTTTTTATTATCTAAGAGACGGACTAATTATTTTCTTCATTTTCATACCTTGTCATCATCTGTATTAGAATGTTCGAAAACAAAGAAACGTAAACTGAATCGAAATGCGGCAATCCACCATCGGATATCTGTCGGATAGTAACGAAGTGTAACGCCAAACCGGCGTCTAATGCCGTTCTCGAGTACATTACAAGATTAGCTTTTCAGCCCGCGCTCTGATTTCAATCGCAGCCATGCCAACTCGGCAAACCAGGGCTGTCAGGCTGAATTAAAATATATATAAAGGCTGTTTGGGAGCTTTTGTTCCGAAAACAGATAAATTTTAGCTTATTAGTCGCCAATGTTTGGCACTAGCACTCCAATATATTATTTTCTAATTCATGCTCACGAGGAAAGAACTTATATAATGTAGTATGTCTCTGCATGAAGTATGTATGGGATGCCCCTGATTTTGCAGGCGTTCTTGGGCTGCGGTAACAGCCATTTTGTCACTTCAATGGTATACAAAAATGGACATACAGCTTGATGTTTCGTCTGTGTTGCAACAACCAGGTTGGAAGAGCGCCGTGTCGTTTGAACGACGGGGCTCCTGCTTGCCTTAAAACTGTCACTTATTTCATTATCACTTAAAGTACCTACTGCCGGTAAATTCACTATTATACGACACCCAACACTAACCATATCGATATTTTCTTCTAACGGCAATACTCACGCTTAACATTAATTGATTATTCGATTCCACGCTGATAGCAATTAAACAAAAGTAAAACTCTCTGACTACACACACGAAAAGACTGGAAACGTGAGGTTTTCCACCCGATGTCAGAGCGACTTGTTCTGCCTTTTAAGCTTTCCATCAAGGGAAATTAAGCCTAACTAACTAGCTGAGCTAATATAAAGAAAGCATTTTTTACCCTCTCTTGCAATTGCAAGATGTTTAGAGCTTGCAGATAGAATACCGCAGCCAAATGACGTCCGGGTCATGTTCCTGTCGGTGAGTAGGGTTTCCGGAGCTTGTGGGGGGTTGGGGTTGGGCCGGCATGGCGGTGGCAAGTGACAGGTAACTGACCAGTTACTTGCCCTTAGTCACAGCGACTTGGGCTTCTCTTTCGCTTTCCATCAGGCGTAGGGAAGCCATTATGCCAGCTACTATAAAAAAAATGGCCCATGACCAACAACTACCATATAAGTAGTAGCTACACAATAGACATAACCTAGGTCACCTGAAAGTACCATTGTAAAACATCGAGGTCGTTCAAAACGAAATACACGTGACCTTAATATTCCGCCCCTCGCCAATTGTAATAGTCCTTTGTAAAGATAACATCAGACATTTCAAAGAAAACTGGCAACCCTGGTCATGATATCAAGCGTCTACTTTTTTATTGTCCATTATTTGAGACGACAGCGGTCTATAAAACAGCGGGACGTCATCTTCTGAGTGCTATTGATTCGCACTCTAATCAGAGATGGAGAGGTTTATTGCAACGATTTATAAACGAACTAGGCACTACTTTAGGATAATTATAAGTTTTTTTTTTATTTAAAAAGAGCGTTCAGGATGACCTCACTCCACCTGATGGAAAGGAGGTCCAAATGTTAGGTCGACAGGCACATTAGGGCATACCCACCGCGCCTGTCGCCCTTACCCTGAAGGCCCACTGAGATACCGTTTCACGATCCGCTTAAAGAACCCAGTGAACAGGGTTTGGTCTACGGGTGGAGCTTCAATAACAGGCGATAATTTGGAGTATAATATGTATATTTACAACCACATAGTGGAACCGACCATTTTCTTCTTGGGAAACAATTGCAGGATTTTTTCCTGTCAAGTTTTACATTTTTAAATACAAAAATACCATAAAGGTTTTATACACCGCCCGCCAAGGACATGTTTTGCGAACATATGTCCTTGATAAATGACTTGATAAATTGTGAAAATTAAACAATCAATTCTTAAGCCATTATACAACAAATCATAAACTAAAAATAACAATCTTCTTATACCTAAACTACTAACCAACCTAAGTACCTACTATAGGGTATAAGAACCGAAAACAACATCGTGCAATAACAAGTCTATCATACAAAAGATAAAAGCATATTATGAACAGAGAAAACAAAATAGAATTAATATACCACCCAAAATAAAATCTATTAAATTCTCTATAAAATCCTTGATAGAAAAGTCATGCACTGTCTATTTACATTTAATTTGTCACAGGTAGTACACATACCTTAGACACCGGTCTCTTAATTAATGAAGATTTAATGCGAATTGTAATTACTCGTGTAATCATGTCAGGACCTGGATGCTTTAGTTCTACTTTCCCTAGTAACCATCTACCAGGGGGCATGTCATCTTCCTTTATCAAAACCACATCCCCAATGTTAGGTTCTGGAGATTGAAACATCCACTTATGTCGCTGCAAGAACTGATTTAAATAGTCCTGCGACCACTGTCACCAGAAATCTTGCAACATTCTTTGGGTTAGTTGAAACCGTCTAGTTGGAGTCACTCGTGAAGATAGGAGTTGTCCCATCAACTGAGAACGTGTTCTACTGGAATATCTGATGCAAGTTATACATCTTCGATAGTAAGCCTTGACTGCAGATTTCACACCAATGATCCAGTACTTCGTCCTTAGGTATGAAATCATTGCTTGTGGACCGCCATGCATCGTTTTGCTGTGTGCATCTGCAATCAAAAGGTTAGTGAGGAAAGAAGTTTTGGAAATAAGTATGGGGTGCTTTCGATGGTAGTCCAGTTGAGACTGCTCCAGCCTCCCCCCGACCCTCACGAATCCTTTTGAATCTATGAATAAATTCAAACGTTACAGGTTCCTCGATGGCTGGAAGATCAACAGAGTACTGGAAAACGTCGGCGTGTGAATTCCAGGTAAGTCCTAAGATTTTTGTTACACCATCCGTTTTTATCTTAACATCTTCATTCCTCTCCGTTCCATGCTCACCTTTTATTTTATTTAGTACCTCCGTAGAATTACTAATCCATTTTTGTAATACATACCCTCCTTTAGCTAATATAGAAGACACTTCCTTACATATTTTATAACCTTCCTCTATATTTTCAGCTCCTGTCATGAGATCGTCCATATAAAAATCATTCAAGATGATTTGCTGAATTTGCGGCGATTCTTGAGCTTCATCGTAAGCTATCTGATGCAAGACACGTACCGCTAAAAATGGTGCTGAAGCTGTGCCGAATGTAACCGTAATTAGCTCATGTTCTTCTAGCTTCATTTCAGGGCTGTCTCTCCAAAGAATACGCTGAAAGTGAGTATCTTCTCTGTTTACCAGCACCTGCCGATACATCTTCACTATATCCGCACCTATGCACACGGGATGTCTTCTCCATCGCATCACAATATGACGAAGATCTGCCTGCAAGGAAGGACCAACCATCAAGTCATCATTCAACGAGACTCCGTTGCTTCCCTTGCAAGATGCATCGTACACCACGCGCACCTTCGTGGTCTCCCTGCTTTCACGGACGACCGCATGATGAGGTAAGTATACACCCCTCCTTCTAGCTTCTGGTGTTACTTTAACCATATGTCCAAGCTCTGCATACTCGTTTATTACCTTAGAGTAGTCCTCCTTTAGTTTTGGATTCTTAGACAATTTACATTCTAAGCCTCTGAATCTTTTTTCAGCTATTACCCTGGACTGACCGTCTAAACACCTAGGCTCACTGTCCTTGAATGGAAGCCTTACCACGTAACGACCGCTGTCATCACGTTGTGTAGTGTCTGCAAAATACCGTTCACAATTCATTTCTTCCTCAGTTAACATCTTTTCCTTTACAGGTTCATCCTCAAGCTCCCAGAATTTCCGAAGCAGGTCTTCCGTGTTGACGTTGACATGCATGACCGCAATGCTTGAAAATGATTCTGCGTTAGATGGAATATTAGTGTCTACGATACCTGAGATGATCCATCCTAAGGCTGTATCCTGCGCCAAAAGACGACCATCTTCGCTACGTTTGATTCCTGCTCGTAACACTTGGCTGTAAATCTCAGCACCTAACAAAATGTCAACTTTGTTAGGCTTATGGTAGTCCGGGTCTGCTAGATTATCTGATGTCAGACTTATCCACTCCACAGGACTAGCCTCTACTGCTGGAAGAAGTGACGTGATCGACTTCAGGACGTAAGCTGTGACGTTAATGCAGAACGTTGGATCGATCCTGGACTGTATCTGTAAAGTGACGGTAGATCTTGATAACAAAGCATTATTTCCTCCTACACCTGTTACAGTGTGCTTTGTAGAACTTTTCTTTAAGTTCAAATATTGTACCGTTGATTCTGTAATAAAAGAACCCTGCGAACCCTGATCTAGCAGAGTGCGCACCAGACGATAGGAACCATCCTTCGCCTTTGCTTTTACTAGTGCTGTGGTCAACAAAACCGTTTGCCTACATTTCTGTGTTGACACACATGACACTACCTGATCTGTAGATCCCTCCGTCTTTGTGACGGCAACTAAACCTTCCACTCTTGTGGCAGCACATGCACCTTCCGCCTTTGTGGCAGCACCTGAACCTTCCGCCTTTGTGGCAGCACCTGAACCTTCCGCCCTTACCGCGGATCCCTCGCCTGTCGATGGGCTCCCACCCATAGACGCTTGTACACCGCTTGGGTGTAATAATGTGTGGTGTCGTTTCTTGCATATTCGGCATTTGAAAGTACTCCGACATTCCTTGGCAGAATGGTTACCATACATACAAATAAAACACAGGCCATTTGCCATCGCAAATTCCCGACGAGCTTGACTGTGTATCTTAGTAAACCTTGTACAAAGCGAAATGTTATGATTACCCGAGCAAAATTTACAACAAGGACCCTTCTTTTCCTTTTGAAGATGAAAAGATTGTGAATTCCTGGGACTCTTATCCATGTTACTATTCCTACTATCTAAATTCTCCAAACCTCGGAATCGACCGACTAAAAAATCGGTAAATTGTTTGAAGGATGGCAACTCATCGCTGCTATCCGACGAAACACTAAGCTCCCATGCCTTTCGCGTTTCCTTGTCCAATTTGGCACTAATAATATAAATTATTAAAATGTCCCATGAGGTGACATCAATACCAAGGTTTTTTATGGATTCCAAGCAATCCGAAGTTGTTCCTACTAATTTTTTAATTTCGCTTGAAGATTCGAATGACAAAGTCCTTTGATTAAATAATCTTTTTAAAATATTGTTAGCTAAGAACCTTTTGTTATTGTACATTGCATCTAACTTATCCCAACAAATCTGATAATTATCAGATGTGACAGTGATATTTCGTAACAATTGCTCAGCTTCACCTGAAAGGTGACTTTTGAGGTAATATAATTTTTGTGCATCATCAATCCCATTGTTATTGTGCACCAGACCTAAAAACAAATCCCGGAAAGTTTGCCACTCAATATATTTACCCGAGAAAATTGGGATTTTAATTTCAGGCAGCTTGACGTTACTTATTGGAATGCGGTTAGATACAACAGGGCCCGAACCTTCAGTAGATGGATAGTACTGTGATATTTTTATTTTTAATTCCGATTTGAATGACAAATATAATTCCTCGACCTCATCATAAATATTTTGAGTATGATATTTGGACGAAATAAAAATAGATTTATCCACCTTACTGATTATCTCAACATGTGTCTTGAAAAATAATTGCCACTGTTGCTCCAGATTTTCAAGTCGCGATTCCATATAGGCAACTGTCAGTCTGTCCTTAGGTGCTTTTTTAAAGTTGTTTAAAGCCTTCACAATAGTGGCCATAGTGGCCTCTTGGATATTCGCTAATGACTCCATAGTGAACTAGGTAGGTACCTACTTATTTTTCAACTTATTAAAAAATATTTAAACAGACCATAAAATATGTCACCGACTGTACCTACTCAAACAAAATAATCAATTCAAAAATAGATGCAACACAATACAAATAAAATATTTTCTTCCGAGTTCGAAATTCAAATTTGTTCTAGAACACGTCGAAATGTCAATTACCTTTATGAGAGTTCTAGTATCCAGAATTTTCTATGCGAATGAAAAATGAAATAGATTTACGAAATATTAAAATAATAGATAATAATACACTTAATGTCTCTAAACACTGAGAGGTTTCAACCTGAATCTTCGTACCGCGAAGACACACTGACCGAAAGATATTGAAAATTTAGTTACTTACAGTTTTGCCCGGCACAACACTCACTATACACGATACACACTTCGAAGAAATTGTGCTCCTTATTGAGCCCTGACGGCACCCTGGCCATCCGCGTCACCAAACCTGCCGTTGTTTTCCTCCCGCACGCACGTCTGCACCGCCGCGCAGCTGGTCTGCTGCTGCAGCTAGGTCCTCCTCCACAAGTGGGACTCCACTAGTGGGGCTCCTTGGAGTAGCTAGTAGAATTCACTGCTCCACTCGAACATGCGGGTGGCAATCTTCCACCACCAAGATCACCATGCATCCGGCTCGAAGGACCATGAACAGGGTTTTGGTCTACGGGTGGAGCTTCAATAACAGGCGATTAATTTTGAGTTTAATATGTATATTTACAACCACATAGTGGAACCGACCATTTTCTTCTTGGGAAACAATTGCAGGATTTTTTCCTGTCAAGTTTTACATTTTTAAATACAAAAATACCATAAAGGTTTTATACACCCAGGATTGTAAAAGGAAGGAAACATATGAGCTGGAAGGGTATTCCATGATTTAATGACACGGGGCAGGATCGAGTAACTGAACCCCTTGGTGCTTAAAGTATAGCTTTTTATAGTGCCTGACTAATCTAGGACACTTCTTGGGTACCCGTCCCCAAAAGGGAAGAAACCCATATAGAAGACATGTAGGGCATAGCGAATTTTCGCTTGAATTGAGCCGCCCGTCAAGGGAAGGACCTCCACCCTATAGAATACCACAGCCAAATGACCTCCGGGTCGTGTTTCTGCCGGTGACTAGGGTTTCCGAAGCTCGTGGGGGGTTAGGGTTGGGCAGGCATGGCATTGGCAAATGACAGGGAACTAACCAGTTACTTACCCGTTGTCACAACGACTTAGGCTTCTCTTTCGCTTTCCATCAGGCGTAGGGAAGCCATTATGTCGGGCTTCTATAAAATTAGATAGGTAAGGCTTACGTCTCCGTAAGCCTTACCTTACACTTAGGGCAAACATCTGGAGGATATACCCATAATCACCACGCTGGGCAGGCGGATTGGCGATCGCAGGGCGTAGCTTCTCACTCCGGTGACGCTGCTGCCCGTCATCGGTCTGTGGTATTTAGCTACGCCTTCAATAGTGATGGTTATACCGCCACCAGTCGGTTGCCAGCGCCTCGTTTGTTATTCGGCAGGATGCACCACGTGCAGGTGAGGTTGGGTTCGAGCGAAAAGATGATGGGTCGCTCTCTTACATCCCGTCATCATCTACATCGGACTGCGGGAAGTGGAAAGGTCTCCCTAAAACTTCCATTTAATACGTGACATAGTCAACGTAACTTCATACGTCACATCCAATTGTGAGCATAAAGACAACCATCCAAAAGGTAATAAACTTAACGATCACAATGTTGTAGGTACCGTACATACAAAGTAGTGAAGCCGGGACCGTAATCTTACGAGGCTCCCCTGAATCTGCTATGCTCCGCGGAGTTTATGTAATCTGCATAAATTAGGTCAGCTAGTACGATTTTCCGGTCTTCAGATTAACCCGTGTAGTATGAAGTTATTAAAAGGGTTATAAATGAAAAGGCTCAGTGGCTTAAGAATATTTACGGAACAGATGCTGTATTTTTAGGGTTCCGTACAATAAAAAATTTAACGGAGCGACCTATCACCTTTTCGCTCCAAGCCATCCTCACCTACCCGTGGTGCATCCTGCCAAACAACAAACGAGGCTCTGGAAAACCGACTGGTGGCGGTAAAACCATCACAATAAACGGCGTACCTAAATACCACAGGCCGATGACGGGCAGCAGCGTCACCGGAGCAAGAAGCAACGCCCTGCGATCGCCAACCCGCCTACCCAGCGTGGCGATTATGGGTATATCCTCCAGAAGTTTGCCCTAGGTGGCGAACAACTGGAGAGGCCTATGTCCAGCAGTGGACGGCAATAGGCTGATGATGATTGTGATAGTTATACCGCCACCAGTCGGTTGCCAGCGCCCCGTTTGTTATTCGGCAGGATGCACCACGGGCAGGTGAGGGTGGCTTGGAGCGAAAAGATGATAGGCCACTCCCGTAAGGGAGTATTGATTTAATACATATAAATATATCAAAAACCAATAAAGACATACTTCGTACGAAACAATTATATCAGCCACCAATGTCCGTTTCATTTATCAAGGGCTATCTCGATGCTGAGACGGTATTAAATTATACATTTTGACAGCACAACTATGGCAATATCTTTCGAGGTATGATTTAGAGACGAATTTAATCTCACTGCGGTTTTATGAAAGCAAGCCTCGTCGGGAGATTTATAGTCGGCCGTAGATTATTTAGGAATGGAAATGGGGGAAATAAAATGTTCGTATTTATGTTTAAGGTCACTATGGGCGCCTTAAGAAATAAAATAGATGAATAGAAACCAAATTTGTACGCCGCGGCGTATAGATATTCAAAATGTCTCAGCCAAAACGCCTGTATTTAACCGCTCGGAAACGAGTAATGAACGTTACAGAAAGACAAAGATGTTTTGGAGTGGCTGTATCTGGAACTAACGTCAGTCTACATACAAAATGTCACCTATGACGTTAATTCTTGACATTTAGTTTTTTTATAGTAGCTCGACATAATGGCTTCCTACGCCTGGTGGAAAGCGAAAAAGAAGCCAAAGTCGCTGTGACAACGGACAAGTAGCTGGTCAGTAACTTGTCAGTTGCCACCGCCATGCTGGCCCAACTCTAGCCCCCCACGAGCTCCGGAAACCCTACTCACCGGCAGAAACACGACCCGGAGGTTATTTGGCTGCGGTATTCTATAGGGTGGACTCTATAGGGTGGCAACTTTAGAGCCTGCGACGGAACGCGCTCGCCCAAAAAGAATTAAACCGACTTCAAAAAAAACACAAACGACCAAAACTAAAAAGCGATAAATAACGTAAGTAATTCTATCCTTAATACATAATTATTTAAATATTACAAATATCACTTATTTTTGAAGTCCTTGAATAAAGGCTAATTAATGTCCTTAGGAGTTTCACTTAGGAATGAAAAATTTTGCTTTAAGTCAAGTGAAGACTTTGCGATCTAGAATCAAGCATATCACTTACTAAATCACCTGCCCTATTAGCCCTGCATAAGTACATACTACTACCTAGTTTAATATCGACCAATGTCAGTACTGTCCCCTAACTCCTAACGGTTAAAGAGTTCTGTGGCTTCATCATCAGCACCAGATGTTGACGCCCGGAAGCATATACCTGAGTAAAATATGATTCCGTAACAAAAACACCATATGAGCATACAATTTTCGGTTGTTGCCCTCAATTTCTCCAGGATCCCATCATCAGATCCTGACTTGGTGATAATGGGACCACCTCGGAAGTGTCCTTTGTCGAACTGTCGAAATTTTTTTGAATTCCATCCATAATTGACGGAAATATCGGTGAACAAACATAAAAAAAAAAAAAATATTATACATACAGACGAATTGAGAACCTCCTCCTTTTTTCGAAGTCGGTTAACAAAAACCGATACATTCTCGCCTTGAAAATCAGAAGGCAAAGCTAAGCCATTCGCGTTGTAAATGTAAATTCATAGTGCTTAGTTTGGAACCTGCACCGTAAATCGTTGTCTCTTTGGCCGTCCGAAAATGTAATAGTTTATACCTCAAAATAAATCCAAGTTACCTTTATCATAATCGTATGGAATCACGACAACAACCCGAAAATCAATATTTCCACTTGTAATAATAAAACTTTGGCTAAAAGCCCGAGCTGTAAGGATCCCAAGGGAGTGCTTAAATGGAACTTTTAAATGTCGCTCTACCCGCCGCCGATGCGCCGTCGATTCGCCATCCACTCGGCATGGCGTTAAGTGCGCCTGAATTATAAATGACTCTGACCCGCTTCGTTCGAGCTATCTTTTTATTTGCATCTTACTTAGGTACCACTAAGAGTGTTACTATAGAAATCTTCTACAACAATTTACACACTTTGTTGGCGACTAATAACGTAATAGTTACGAACTTGGTCGCTAGTGGTCATAACAAATCTGTAGGAACAGTCCCCATCGGTGCTTCATTGCTTACCTTTTCATTCTTTCTTCTTCTTCTTTACTTTCTAGCACTAAAAAAACGAATATAACTTGTAGGCTCGTGTGGCTAAAAATGTAATTAGCCCGTCTTTTAGCTTACTCAAAAATAAAAGACACGTATTTTTTTATTTGTAAATTAGACTAAAAATTACAAAGTTACAGCCCGTTGAAATTACGCGTGACGTCACTCGGTGGGGCATTTTTACGGGACGGAGTGACGTCAATGACTCCCACTCCTAACTTTTGATCCTTTGTATCTTTGCTATTTTTTATTTGAATGAAAAAAGGAAAAATACGTGTTAAATATTTTTTTTGATCTAAAATACGGACTAAATATAATGTAATTATTTTGACCGCCAAAACATCTCTATTGTTTGCAAATACAGCGGTTTACATACCTACCTTCGGCCGGCGTAGGGAGGGCAAATCCGCAGGTTCTGGGCCATGGTAGAACTCAGTTTTTTTGAAATTTCTATTGATAAAAGTAAATACTTAGTATAGACGTCAACATCTCCAGCTGGTGCAGCTGTCTCCCTACCCTACCTAGGTACCCTTCAGCTTATCTTAATCATAACCGCTCTCTTTGTATCGTCATCGTATTCACAGTTTTGTCTGCGGATTGCCGGCTAATTGCCCGCCGTCCACACAATGGGGCTAATTTAGCCGCTAAAATGTAAAAAGAATACGCGAATATAAAAATAAAAGGGTAGGAGCGGTTGCCGTGTTGGGCTGAAACTGGAAAGTTTAAGATTTTTTTTTGTTTTTTATTCAAAATGGATGGACGCATGTTAAGCGATATTGTAGACGATGGAGTGCCACCAAAAAGCGGTTCATATTCTAATTGAATATCGGTAGATTTTATCTTTTTTTCATACAGTTTTATTTTTTTTTTATTATTTTAGTACCAAAACCGAAACATTGCTCTAATTTTTTTTTTATGTTCAAATTATTATGAAAATTCATTTTATGAAAATCACCCTTTCATTATCATTAATGGATCTGTTCAAAGGGGAAAAAGCCTAGAAGGACATTCCATGACCAAATTGAAAGTGATCTAAAAAAAGGTAAAATACTTATTACCTACCCTGAACCGACGAGCATGTATGGAGAGATCATCTGGAAGAAAGACGTGACGTTATGTATGTTGTATGACGTATTTTCTAGCCCCCCCACTTCCCTAAAATGGGGGTGGAAGTTTGTATGGAGCATTCACCCCGAATTTAACGCGAGCAAGGCCGCGGGCAAAAACTAGTTGGTCATAATCTATATATATAAAAGGAGAAACTGACTGACTGACTGACTGACTGACATATCAACGCACAGCCCAAACGGCTAAACGTAGGCACTTGAAATTTGGAAGGGACGTAGCTTAGGTACCGTAGGGGTGCACTAAGAAAGGAATTCCCGAAATTCCCACGGGAACGGGAATTAGCGGGAAAATCCTTTTGTATGAAAAATCTAAACCGCTTAAGTTAGACGCTTGAAATTTGGCATGCAGGTACCTTAGTAAATATAAAGTTTAGTTATGGCTGTATTTTGAGAAATTCCCACGGGAACGGGAGTTAGCGGGAAAAAACTTTTGTATGTATAAATTTAAACACGCGGACGAAGTCGCGGGCAAAAGCTAGTCGATATATATAACAGTGTGACGAAAAGTCGTGGAATATCATTGGTATTTGGCGCGTAGGTATATTTTATTAGTGTATAGGCCAGGGAATGGCGTGTGTACTAGAAATTCTTAGGTAAATGTCATTACGGATCATATTAACCCAACGACGTGCCCTGTGGCTCAATGCTCCTGAGGGAATGAAAGGGAATTTCTGGAACTCAACCATGAAATACCTTGTTACGTAAGAGAATGTAATAGGTACGTATAACATGTTGATATTAGTGTTACATACTGAGTAGTAAGTCTTTTAACAATGATTATGGTGTGGTTAAATAATTACACGGTAACATGTAACATTCTGGTATGCCTGTGTTCCCCCCCTCCCCCTCTTTTGTACACGGTTGTTGGAGTAGACAAATAATAATTAATTAAACCTTAAGAATGTTAAGCAAAGTTAGTATTAACGTATGGAAATAATATCTACAAATTAATTAAGTCGGAATAGACCTATCATCATACTTTCAAAGGTTATAAAGTATTAACTTTTAAAGTATTCCCTAGGTAATAAAGTACCTAAAGTAAGTAAAAGCACCAAAGTAAAGGGATACATGGATAAAATTTCTATTGATCTCATTATTTACTTAATACGTACCTATAATATTATAAAGTCATGTATGTTTTTCAATTAAATACAGTATATTAAAAAATAAGAGATTTTGATATTAGCAAGTGTAACAATATTTCATGCTAACATAAATTATCCTTCTTTTTAAAATATCTTTTAAAAAGTTTTAGTTCCTGGCCGGTTGCACGCTCGAAAACCATTATTTTATTCTAAAAAATAAACGGAGCGAATTTAATACCTATTTTCGATAGTGTTTTGTTTTTTATTGAACTTCTGTGATTTGCATTGCTAACGTGTTAGTTAAATAAGTATTTAAAAGTTATACCTAGTTATAAAATGTAATTATGACACAAGTAAAAGAAGTAAATAGTGAAAAAGTCTTATAAGTAAGTAGCCTCATGAATCTCGTAAAAATATTAAAACAATGTATGATTTATGATCATGTAAAACCAGAAACTTATTTAAAGGCAACAATATCATCTTCTTGCAATTTTAATTTATTAGGTACTGTCTTCTTTACCTACAAAGTAATAGAACGCTGCATTTTAATAAGTTACCACATTTTAGTAAGTTAGTACTCGTATTATATTTTCTATGTAAAATTTTATTTATTTACAAAAATAAAAAAAAACAGTATCTAAGTAAGTTTATCAGTTGTTTAGTACCCAGAATACAAGCTTCGGCTTAGTTTGGGACTAGATGGCCCAAAGTTCGCCACTTCCTCCTCCACCCTATAGAATACCGCAGCCAAATGACCTCCGGGTCGTGTTTCTGTTGGTGAGTAGGGTTTCCGGAGCTCGCGGGGGGTTAGGGTCCGGCCGGCATGGCGGTGGCAACTGACAGGTAACTAACCAGTTACTTGTGTTGTCACAGCGACTAGGGCTTCTCTTTCGCTTTCCATCAGGCGTAGGGAAGCCATTATGTCGAGCTACTATAAAAAAAACTTTGATCGATCCTGACTGTATGTAAATAAATAAAGTCTGCGTAATTTGTTTCAGAATATAATAATGCCTCATCAGTGGCTTGAAGGGAATCTTCCCGTGGCTGCCAAGTGCGACGTCTGTGACAAGACATGTGGCTCCGTGCTTCGGTGAGTAGATAGATAGATAGACCTAGACCTGGCGCACGTCACAGGAGTACTTTTGTAACGCCCCTTTGTGCAACTAATTACAGAAGTAGGTAATAGTTTTATTATCAGAGCCTGTAAGAAATATAATACCTCTTTTGACCACATCGACATTTTTGACAAAGAGGAGAGGCGTTTTCGTGGCTTCTTGAAAAATAAAGATAGTTAAGTGTTTAAATGTATTTAGCGTTAAGAGGACCTCATCCTCCATTCATGGCTGAATTGCATGTTTGTTGCCTATTCAACATTGTCTAATGTGTAAACTAGCAGTGGAAACTTTAATTGCCAATGTGTAGTTCATTATGTTTAATGTAAATGTAATATTATGTGCTGTGTGTTTCCTTAATAAATAAAATAAATAAAAAGTTTATTTGCAAAGGTACACACATTTACAACAACGAATACAGCAAAAACACACAAATGTCGGGTCGGTGAGCCGGATAAGTATCCCAAGACACAAGGGACCTGAATCATAGGTTTGATACACTGAACCTGTCTCGGGTCATCATAATCGAACCCAAAACTTTTGAAATCAGGATAACGCCTTATCCTTGTCACAAATGTCGGGTCGGTGAGCCGGATATCCCAAGACACAAAGGACCTGAATCATAGGTTTGATACACTTAACCTGTCTCAGGTCGTCATAATCGAACCCAAAACTTTTGAAATCAGGATAACGCCTTAACCTTGTCACAAATGTCGGATCGGTGAGCCGGATATCCCAAGACGCAAAGGACCTGAATCATAGGTTTGATACACTTAACCTGTCTCAGGTCGTCATAATCGAACCCAAAACTTTTGAAATCAGGATAACGCCTTAACCTTGTCACAAATGTCGGGTCGGTGAGCCGGACATCCCAAGACACAAAGGACCTGAATCATAGGTTTGATACACTTAACCTGTCTCAGGTCGTCATAATCGAACCCAAAACTTTTGAAATCAGGATAACGCCTTAACCTTGTCACAAATGTCGGGTCGGTGAGCCGGACATCCCAAGACACAAAGGACCTGAATCATAGGTTTGATACACTTAACCTGTCTCAGGTCGTCATAATCGAACCCAAAACTTTTGAAATCAGGATAACGCCTTAACCTTGTCACAAATGTCGGGTCGGTGAGCCGGACATCCCAAGACACAAAGGACCTGAATCATAGGTTTGATACACTTAACCTGTCTCAGGTCGTCATAATCGAACCCAAAACTTTTGAAATCAGGATAACGCCTTAACCTTGTCACAAATGTCGGGTCGGTGAGCCGGATATCCCAAGACACAAGGGACCTGAATCATAAGTTTGATACACTTAACCTGTCTCGGGTCGTATCATAATCGAACACAAAACTTTTGAAATCAGGATAACGCCTCAACCTTTCTACCACAGTGGTACGAGTATACCTTGTAAGTAGGTATGTGCCGGCGGGAAACCCCAGAAGGCCTAGTAAAGCATAATTGTGTACTAAATGTTCAAAGGGCTTGCCAGTCAAGCCGTATAAATAGCAATGACGGCCCGTAGCTCAGTTATTTCGGTCTCATTCAGCGCAAGCCCCAAGGGAGCGACTGTTTCACACAAAGCTTCAGTTTTGTCACCATCCCAGAACACTTATACAGTGCAGAGATGATAACGGTGAAGAACGTAGCTTTGGTATCGAATTCGTAATCGAATATTATATAGGTCATAAAATATGTCCTATTAAGCACCACACGTTTTTTGCTCTTTTTCTATATATTCTTTCTATGTAAGGAAAACCATATATATATAACCTACCATATAGGTATAACCTACCATCATTACCATAAAAGAATTAGGATGTAAGGGAAACTTTCATTTGTCGCTCCAAGGCAACCTCACCTGCCCGTGGTGCATCCTGCCGAATAATCTCATCCCGTGGGTGTCGTAGTGTGATCAGTGCGTTCTACCGGTTATGACATACGGAGCCGAAACGTGGACACTTAGGTACGGCTAGTCCACAAGTTAAAGGTCGCTCAGCGAGCTATGGAAAGGGCTATGCTCGGCGTCTCTCTGCGAGATCGGATCCGAAATGAGGTGATCCGGCAGAGAACCAAAGTTACCGACATAGCTCACCGATCAGTGAGCTGAAGTGGCAGTGGGCTGGCCATATCAGCCGCAGAACCGATAACCGCTGGGGTAAACGAGTTCTGGAGTGGAGACCGCGTCTCGGCAAACGTAGTGTAGGACGCCCTCAGGCCAGGTGGAGTGACGATTTGGATGCGAGAGGCCCGGGACCGATCGAAGTGGAGAGGCCTATGTCCAGCAGTGGACTGATGTGGGCTGATGATGATGATGATGGGTGTCGTAGAAGACGACTAAGGGGAATATCAGGAAACGGGCAGCAGCGTTTAAGTAAAACCTATTGTGTACACCAGCTAGCCTGCTAAGTAGTGACTAAGGTAATTCTCCTAATTGTTAGTGGGGGAGGCCTATATCCAGCCATATGGGGATGGACCTATGCAGGCTCATAATGATGACACCGTTGAATGTACCTATTTACTTGCCAATAAACAACCTGTACTGTTTACTCTTTTAGTTCTTCCTTCACCAAAATAACTGGCTCACTGTCGGCTGCTTCATTCATAAGGCACCGCTGTATATGACACACAATTTGCGAGGGGCGAAGATAAATCTACCCGAACGCGAACCGTCCTCAACGTCGGCGGCAAATCCACCGCGCCATGATGATATCTCGAGTATAGCCCGGTTCGCTTTGTATTTTTACAGCTTGATTCCACGTGGGATCGGATAGCGAGACAGGCGAGGAATTCACAGGGTTAGCGAGCTATAGGTACCTAGTCAAATATTTCCCTTACATTCGTGAATTATGACCCTGACACAAAATGAGGGATGTTTTAAGTTTGATGTATTTGCCTGTCTATCTTCGTGTGTGTGCCAAACACTAGATAGTAGAGAAATTATTTATTGCACAAAAAATAAAACATTTGCAGAAAAAATATTACCTACGTAGTACAATGTAGGCGGTCTTATCGCAGAGAGTGATCTCTTAAAGACAACCGTCAGGACGTTTGCTGAAAAGAGGACTACTTATACTACGGAACTCACGAACCGGTGAAGCGGTTTACCAAGGCTGTTTCTATAACCCAACTTCTTAAAATTGCAAGATGATTTTATTAGGAGCGTAGGAAAAGAGTGTTTACTTGCACAAGTGGATGTGCAGTGCACTTTAATGTCCTTAGTTTGTTGTCTCCTTTGGAATTTGGTGGCTGTGGCTGAAACTCGGTCAAGTATTATCATGAAATCTTGATCTAAATATTTCCCATTACCTACAGACCGCTAAGAAACTAACTTGGAATGTATTCGTTACATTTAGTTCAATAGAAATGAACTTAAATTCATCGAAATTTAAAGTGTTGTAAGTCCAAAAGTGTTTAAAGTGTAGCAGCGGTATTATTTTTCATTTTTACACTCTGATCCGTTTGGGAACTGAAAGGCGGAGGGAGCGCTGTAAATGCACCGCTAAGTCCCAGGGATGCACGGGATTACCTGGGACGTGCCGGTTTCGAGCGAGAACCGTGGAGCCGCTTCTTTAAAATGAAAATGGAAAATTGTATACCTAACGGTAAAAAGACAGGGACGTAAGGAAGCGACTCTATCATCTTTTCGCTCCAAGCCAATATCACCTGCTCGTGGTGAATCCTGCTGAATAACATACGAGGCTCTGGCAACCGACTGGTGGCGGTATAACCGTGACGTTTGAAGGCGTAGCTAAATATCACATTCCGATAACGGGCAGCAGCGTCACTGGAGCGAGAAGCTACGCCCTTCGACGCCAACCCGCTTGCCCAACAACAAGTCCGTGTTTTAGATAATTTTTTAACAATTATCTAAAACACGGACTAATTACTTATTTTCGGCACCATGCCCATTAGACGAATAGTAGGTAGATAATAATATCATTGTTCCCTACGATTACGTTATATTAAATGACAGTGGTTATTTCTTTTACGAACCAATTTCGTAAGAAAGCCGACCGACTTAAGATAAGACAGCCACAGCTTAACTCGTCATTACAAACCATTTCATCTATTATGACACAATACAATATCCTTCACATCAAGTAGAATTGATGCCCGTTTATACATTGTCGCGGTCCATCCCGGAATCCCGGGATTACGACGATATCCCGCTATAGTGCGGTGCAATACCCGTAATCCGTCTCTTTACTCCAGTAATTCCGGGCTCCAGCCCGCAGTGAATATTAGACTGACGTGTCAGATATTGATCTGTCTGAAAGTAGGAAGAGGGCTTAGGTACTTCAAACACGAGAGTTTTGAGTTTCTGTTCCCTCCTAAAAAGTATATATTAGATTTATAACAAAACGTTACTGTCCCGCGAGTTGTAATCACGACTAGGAATCGAACCCGGTCCCTTTAGATCATCCGTTTTTGGCACGTTGTGCACTCTCAATACCTTCATCAGCCTGCAATCGTGCAACGACGGACATAGGTCTCCCTTGTTTTTGTCATTTGGAGGGCCTTTTATTTAGGGCGGTTAGTGACCGCAGTAGGCTTTATTTGTACACAAGTAAACGCTCGTTGCCCGTTTCCTGATATTCCCTTAGTCAACTCCTACGACACCCACGGAATAAGATGGGGTGGTTCTCTCTCTCGGTGGTTCTAACCACAAGGACTAGAAAACTCGGTAACAACATTTCAGCCCAACCGGGATTGTCCCCTCCGGTTATCAAGTGGCACCGGTAATCTCGCGACCACTAATATTCGTATGTACCGACGAGGCAGTCACATAGATTATTAAACACTTGTCAGGCTTTTCATACGAGTCGAAGCGCTTCCAAATTCCCTCTAAGCCCGAGATACGTGTTCTCTCGCGCACTTCATCGGCAGTCATTTCACTCCACGACGGGATTATCCGATCCATCCGCGCCGGTTCCGCCTAATCTGAGCGGCCGTTCAGCCTCCACGGGATATTGAATTGGATGTGCCGCTATATTTTGAGATGAGAGGTTGATGGCATAATTTATTTTTAACGGGAAATGCAAATTAGAAATTGTCTTTGAAAAATGTATTTTCCGTCGTATCATAATGGTAAAGAAGGAAAGAAAATAACTTTATTTGGCACACAGCACGCATTAGATTTTGCACTAGATTGACATTCGATTCATATCTACTGTACGACAATACGAGATCTGATGTGGATGAGACATAGTTAGGTTGTCTTATTAGAGCTTGATTTAAATTGGGACTACAATTCCGATGTCTCTAGGTAAATTACTAACTGTAGATGGAGAGATAAAAGGAGGTGAATATTATTTATATACGAGTTTACGAGATTTTAATAGTTATATATTTCTTCACGCACCTTGTCCTGAACAATAATTATTTTCCTATATTCTATGAGTATGACTTGACGTATCCCTAATGTCTATAGGGCATCTCGGCAGTCTTCACTACACATTGAGGACTGTTGTGCCCGCCCTCAATACCTCATTGAGCATACGGACGCAACTTAAAGGCGCTTGTTACAACAAAACGAGCCGTGAATAGCTCTCACGTGTACACGTCGCTGGAAATAGTGCCATTTCTATTTCAGAATAGAAATGCACATGTACATTCCTATTCGAGCCCTGCTGTTTGTAGGCCATTCTGTTTTTGAACGGAAACCTTCGTGCTTTGGACTGCTTGTTAGAATAGATTGTGTAGGTATTTATAGCATTGTTTAGCTTTCTCCGGGTGGATATTTGTTTTATGTTGATGTGAATAGTTCATTTGGAGCGTGTTTGTTAAACCTTCGTTTGTTGTCATCTAAATTTGTTTTGAAGACAGTTGAAATGACGATGGAACTCGTTTTAAATTTGTGCAATACAGACATTGTTACAGCGTGAGTGCACTAGCGACGAGCAATGCAATATCGCACCACCAGTGCATTAAAGGAGTATGTCCACATGTGCGATTTTTTTTTTATTTTATTAAACGATAGAAAAAGTTCTAATACATGTCCCCTATTTTTTTCGTATTTTTATCTGTAATAGCCATGAAAATATATTTAAAAAAGTAAAAAGCTACTTCAACATGAAACACAATATTTGACTACCAAAAAACACGTACATAGAATTACTACTCACATATTTTGTTAGAGTCCCTAGCAATAAGCGCGTGAATGCGATCCCGCCTTTTTTGCTCGAGGCATTGAAGAAGGTTTGTTGGAGCAAGTTACTTACTCCTTTAATGCACTACATATTTTCGGAAGAATTTTTCGTAACTTCACATAAGTAAAGAATGTTAAATATTGTCTTATGCGTAAGTGCATTCACTTATCATTGATTTCATAAATAATATTTTAAGTGAATTACTCCTTTAATGCAAGTACCCTACTTTCGTCACCGAAATTCTTAATTAGACGTACAGCAAATGTTTATCACAAATGTTCAGTGTATTTCCAGTTAGTGACCGCATAGTTTTAATAAAATTAATAGAAAATTAACAAAGGCAAGGCGAATGCTTAATTTAATTGTTGGTGTTTGTATGGTAATATGAAAAATGATGGCGATAAGTACTTCAGACTTTATTTTATTTACAAATACCATACTCAGGCTTGCCAGCTGCCTTAACAAACTGGTTTTCGGAGCGAGTACGGCACCATAGATCACATCCGCTCATTGTGGCAGATTATTCAGAAGACAGAAGAGTATAATCAGCCCCTTTGTCTTGTATTCGTGGACTATGAGAAAGGCTT
The DNA here is from genome assembly GCA_031163375.1 of Conogethes punctiferalis. Classification (NCBI taxonomy): domain Eukaryota; kingdom Metazoa; phylum Arthropoda; class Insecta; order Lepidoptera; family Crambidae; genus Conogethes; species Conogethes punctiferalis. The sequence goes on from CM062078.1 coordinate 16,276,674, forward strand.
TGACTTGGTTGAAATCTGGTTTGATCTGGAGTCCCTGCAGCAATGTCAAGTAGATTGGCGATACATCCTAGAGCTGAGATGTCTCTTTAAAGCTTCCACCATGTCCATCCAAGTACAGAATCAGCAAACAAGGCCTGTATCGTTGCATTGAGGAGTGAGAAAAAGGGATGTCATTTCCCCAAAGTTGTTCATTAATGAAATGAAAGATATGTTAATGACACTGAACTGGAAAGGACGTGGCATCAACATAAATAGCGAATACATCTCTCACTTGCGATTTGCAGACGTCATCGTCATAATGGAAGAAGCGCTGCAGAACTTAAAACAGATGCTGAATGAACTGGCTGCTTCCTCTGTGCGCATCGGCCTACGGACGAACTTGGACAGAACCAAGGTCATGTTCAATGAACATGTGCTACTGGAACCGATTGCAAGTACACAGCGCTATTGTACAAAAATATTCGGGCACACATTGCAGTTAGGTGGAAACAACTTTGAGGACGAGGTGAATAGGAGTATTCAGCTAGGCTGGGCAGCGTTTGGGAAACTTCGTCGAGCCTTCACATCGTCGATCCTACAGTGCCTATAGACGAAAGTCTTCAATCAGTGCGTTCTACCGATTATGACATACGGAGCCGAATTAAAGGTCGCTCATTAAAGCCACAAATAAAAGGTCGCTCAGCGAGCTATGGAAAGGACTATGCTCGGCGCCTCTCTGCGGGATCGAATCCGAAATGAGGTGATCCGGCAGAGAACCAAAGGCAGTGGCCAGGCCACGTCGGCCGCAGAATCGATAACCGTTGGGGTGAACGAATTCTGGAATAGAGATCACGTCTCGGCAAACGTAGTGTAGGACGCCTTCAGGCCAGGTGGAATGACTATATGCGCAGGACGGCTGGCAAGTGCTGGATGCGAGAAGCCCAGAATCGATCAAAGTGGCTAACATTTGAAGAGGCCTATGTCCAGCAGTGGACTGACATATTCAGAGTATTGTCTCGTTGTTCTTATGTAGAATTCCGTACCCAAAGGGTAAAAACGGGACCCTATTACCTTACCTTAGTAATAGGGTCCCGTCTTAACTTCACCGTCTGTCTGCCTGTCTGTTTGCTTGTCAGTTGCCAGGTTAGATAGCTAAAATTATAGAAGATCATGTCTATATTAATTTAGATACACAAAATTTCATAATAATTATTTCATAAAATATTTAAGAACTATAATACATTTATTGCTTTATTTGATTATGTAACTGGGACATAACTTCATATGAATTATATTGGTAGCTTCGACGATTTGTAAGTGTTTTTTTTTTAAACCTATACAAATAAAGATTATTTTGACTTTGTTCTTCATGTGCCTTATGTGTACACCTATCAAACATTAGCTTACATTGAACATTTACACAATACTATAAAATATAAAACTTACCTATATAAAGCATTGTGTGATTCAAATGCTACTATGAAAGTTATTACCAAAATTTGGTTCCCCGTAATGATTTCCAGGGTGATGAAGATGATGATTACTGATTTTTATACCAAGTACATTTATTGTAGAATGTGATTATGTGACTTTGAGATATTATTTAATTTGTATTAATGCCATACACACATATACGTAACACTTACCATAGATTTAATTAATGTTGTGTTTGTACAATCGGTTACTAGTATTTTGATTGTTTAACGATGAAAATTATTTTTATGACACTTGTCATTCGTTTTTGATACCTTATTATATGTAATAATCTGTTATTATACAATATTATCTACGGTGTATTACATTGGTACGAAGTTTATTAAGCTCAACACGTTTCATAGTTTTGACTTCGAAAGTTTTTATAAAGTACCAAGTATTGCTTGTATTCATTTTGTATTTTAATTATGTAATGTACCAATGATATGTTCTAAAGATTTAACGTATCTATCGAATGTTTACTTAAATAAAATAAGAATGGCAAGATGTTGCACAAGAGTTATCAATAGTCGATATTTCCTTTGAAAATATCGGGAGAAAGGTCTTACACTGCGTTGTATAGGTACAATTTGGTATTTTTTTACCTTTATAGGCGTGAAATGGTGTTAAGAAGAATAGATTTTGTTAATTTTTAATACAATTACTAAAATTAATCTCAATTGTGGCAAAAAAGACGAAAATAAATATTTTGAATTTTTTGAAGGTAATTTGGTTGTATTTCTGTAAGTAATCACTCAATTTTAATTTAAAATACACATTAATGTTTTAAAAAAATATATAATTTACCCACAATTAATACTGTCATTTGAATGTGTACTTAATTTTCATAGTTAACAAAATGTATGAAAATATTTCCATCTCGAAAAATATTTTCATCATGCAATAAATATGTAAGACACATACTATGTAATGTTATTAAGAAATACCCCTGCAATAAATATTTAGTACAAATCACTTCATTGCAAATATTGAAAAAAACCGTGCAAAAAGTACGTAAAGATTAGTGATCCGTATTGTTTTACGAAAAGACACGTGCATTAAAGGAGTATGTGCACATAATCTATATAATATTTTAGGAATTGCATAGCAAAATAATCATATATTTACTTACTATAAGTTCTTTGTGAATTAAGCTCATGCATTAAATATGTAATCGTTTCTTTTCTCTCTGAGTATTAAACAAGCAGTCTCTCCACAATACCAATCAATGAGAATTAAAGAACGTGTGTAAAGCTTTCTAATGATATGAAATACATAGGAATAACATAAAGGGTTCAGAAGTTATAACAAAAATAAAGTGTTTTTTTGCTCTCCTGAAAAGTTGGTGTTTTTGAGTTACACCTTTAATGCACGGGTGGTGCGATATGCCGTTGTGAAATAGCATTATCATCATCATCAGCCTATTGCAGACCACTGCTGGACATAGGCCTCTCCAGTTGTTCGCCACTTAGGGCAAACATTGGAAGCATATACCTATGCCTAATCGCCACTCTGGGCAGGCATAATATACCTAATCGTAGTTAAAAAGTGCCACTTTGACAGTTGTCATCGTTAACTTCATCAACCATATCTTTTACAACACAAAATGTTCTATAATATTGCCTAGCCCAGACAAGGCGAGCGTAGCATCGTCTATATGTACCTGCCTATGATTCTTTGACTTGAAGACTGGACAGATGGCATCTCGATCGGCGGTATGAAAATTTCGAACCTCCGCTATGCAGACGATACCACTCTGTTTGCTACTAGTACTAGCTACATGGAGGAGCTTCTCGGCAAGATGGAACTGGTGAGCCTTGATTTCGGACTTAAGATCAACCGGAGTAAAACAAAAATTATGGTTGTTGATCGCATGAATAACAATTCTCCAGAAATAACAAAAATTGCGAATTGTGATGTGGTCCAATCGTACATCTATCTAGGTGCCTTAATCACGAACAAGGGTGGATGCGTCGAGGAGGTGAAGAGACGCATGGCTATTTCCGGATCTGCTATGGACAAGCTGAAGAAAATATGGAGGAATCGCAACATATATAAAGCCACTAAAGTGCGACTAGTTCGGGCACTCATATTCCCCATATTTTTGTATGCCGCGGAAACTTGGACCCTTCGGGAGGTGGAAAAGAAGAAAATAGACGCTCTAGAGATGTGGTGCTGGAGGAGAATGCTCGGAGTATCGTGGACTGAATTCCGCACCAACGAGTCTATACTTCGAGAACTCGGCATCAAGCAGCGTCTATCGTCCTTGGTACAGTCCCGTATCCTTACCTTCTTTGGTCACGTATGCCGCCGAGGAGAGGTGGCTATTGAGCGACTTGTGGTCCAGGGAAAGGTTGAGGGTACCAGACCGCGAGGGAGATCGCCTATGAGATGGACGGACCAGATCAAGGCAACAGTAAAGGGCTCACCGTCGCTACTCGAATGCACGAGGAAGGCAGCTGTGAGAGAGGAGTGGCGGCGCGTTGTGAAGCTTGCCACCAACGCCTGAAATGACGACCACGACCACTCTGTCAAGAGTGACATCGACGAAGAAGAAGAAGATGATTCTTTGAAAATAAGACGTGATCACCGTTCCATCTGAATAAATAATAAACCCAAGACATGCCACGCTGGGCCACACAGCGACGTCTAGCGACGTCTTCTTACAGAATTGAAGACTATTTAAGTGATAAGACTGTATGGTCAACTGCCAAATAAGCGGATGCTGCTCGCCTGCACTTTATCATAAAATTATAACCATTTCATTGGTTGTTTATATAGAGTCATATGTAACTTATATTCTATGTAAGCTACGTCCTTCAGTAATTAATTCATTTATTAGTTTTATGATTTTGCCAAATATTTTATATTGGGGTAACTGGACTAGTCATGCTCACTAAAATGTTTCTGGGGTGGTGGCGCTGTGTGGCGGGTCGTTACACTCCCTCAAATATGGTTGAATGAAGCGATGGCTGGTACACACGTCATACTTGTGAACAGGTGCTGCCTTGGAGACTGGTCTACTCCTGATTGCCCTATATAGAGTACTAGCTTTTGCCCGCGACTTCGTCCGCGTGTTTAAATTTATACATACAAAAGTTTTTTCCCGCTAACTCCCGTTCCCGTGGGAATTTCTCAAAATACAGCCATAACTAAACTTTATATTTACTAAGGTACCTGCATGCCAAATTTCAAGCGTCTAACTTAAGCGGTTTAGATTTTTCATACAAAAGGATTTTCCCGCTAATTCCCGTTCCCGTGGGAATTTCGGGAATTCCTTTCTTAGTGCACCCCTACGGTACCTAAGCTACGTCCCTTCCAAATTTCAAGTGCCTACGTTTAGCCGTTTGGGCTGTGCGTTGATATGTCAGTCAGTCAGTCAGTCAGTCAGTCAGTCAGTTTCTCCTTTTATATATATAATAATAGAAATAGATGTTAAGGTTAATTTTTTATTTTTAATCTAATTTATAATTAATTTTATAAGGCCCCAGACTGTATGACGTGGTCGTAGTTAAAAGTATAAATGTGATAATAATATTGTAAACACCATTTTGAAAAGAGCAACTACACGAGTTTCTTGCCGGTATCTTCTCGGTAGAATGCTGCTTTCCGAACCGGTGGTAGCTTCGACGATTTGTAAGTGTTTTTCATAAAAACCTATACAAATAAAGATTATTTTGACTTTGACTTGACTTTGACTAGCCCCAAACTAAGCCGAAGCTTGTACTATGGGTACTGGACAACTGATAAACTTACTTAGATACTTTTTTGGAATCTCCAATTTCTAGATCTATCTAAAACATAACTTCAATACGGCTAACGTAACTCAAAACAGGGTAAATAGTAGTAATCTGCTTTTGACTCGGAGAGCTCGTCCCGAAGTTTGCGGTCGCGTATGAATACGTAACCGGTAGCTGCGCCGGGACGTGGCCGCACTATAGATAGATAATACTTTATTGCACCATACATTTGACTTAAAAGTAGTATAATAGACATTTAGTTGTACAATTAGGCGGCCTTCTTCCAGGAAACCTTAGGGTAGAGAATAAATTAAATAGGTATGTAGAAAGGGGAAAGAAACTCACCTCGAGTTTACTTAAGAAGACAATAAAATATATTCTTGTTATCACTTATCGCAGAAAACTGTATGCACTAATTAACTATAGAAATTAGTATTATCTGTCTCTATGCTTACGAAATACCCACGGCCGACTGAATTATGGCGATAAATTTAATTATGCGGGCCGGCCATTCATACTGTTTGCGATAGCGTTTCGCCAACAGCGAGATATATTTAACGTTTTTGCCTCCGCTGCAGCCGACACAAAAGGCAATATTTTACACAAATTGCCCATTGAAAATATGTTGAACTCGCTAATACGGGTAACCTGCTCGAATTAGCTCAGTGTGCAGAATCGATGCTGGTGATATCATTTTTAATGCATGTTTGTAATGCAAGGCAATAACAAGGATATTTAATGTTCAAAACGCGTCCTTCAGCAGCCGCGATAAAACGCGAAAACGCGTTTTTTAGCAACTATTAAAAACCTCCTGTTTAATGTAGCCTGGCTACAACTGAAAGAGACATACCAAAATCATTAATAGACAAATTTTTTTTATAAAAATTAGTAATTCTTTTTATCAAAAAAGGGATTTATTTGTTAAATTTTGTTTCCTCTGCATTAAATATATATAGAAACAGTGATAAGCGATGATACCACTAAAATGAGGTGAGTATGCATTTTCGATAAAAGAACGTAGCATTTCTTTGAAGTAAACGACAAAAATATTAGTCTCTTACGATATTACTATCGATCGTTGATTGCAGACGCTACGAAGCGCCCCAATATTACTTAATAACCCTTAATACCTGTGCAATTTCCATTACCCGCCTTTATAACATTCCGAGGGGCAGGCTCGGTTCACTTTGAACATTTTTCTTTGAAGCTATCGCGGAATCTAACATAACTTCTTTGTAGAACTTTCCAAACGAATCTTGCGCTAGACGGAAAGTTGTTGTTTCGTCTTGTTTAGAGGATTATGGTTTTTCTTTTGAAGGGTAGCTTATGAGGTCTGGATTGAAGAAAAAGTTAATAAGTTTTTGTTATTTTTCAAAACAAAAATAGAAAGAAAAAGAAAATGTCTTAATGCGACATATAAATAAATAACCCAAGACACGCAACTTACCTACTTAGATACTTTTTTTTGTAAATAAATACATATTATACATAGAAAACACCGAGACCAAAACAAACAGACATGTTCATGCACACAAATGTTTGTAGTGTGTGGGGATCGAATCCACGACCAAATATCATTTATTATTGTGACAAGGTTTTAAAGTACATACCTTTATTATCTTTTACTGTAGGTACACAACACACACATTTATACTACCTAACTAATATTTCGCACATTTAACAGCAATAGTCAGAAATCACAGGTAAGAGGCAATCAGTGTCAGAAATGAAGGTTAGGTAGTTTGGGACTAGATGGCGCTCTGTGGCCCAGCGTGTCGTGTCGTGGCTTATTAATAAAAAAAAACATTTTCTCCTTCCACAGACTGCAGGACTTCAGGTGCGTGTGGTGCCGCCGATGCGTGCACGCCGCGTGCAAGCCGAGCTGGCGCGCGCCGTGCGCGCTGGGCCCTGCGCGCGCGTCCGTGGTGCCGCCCACGCGCCTGCACTCCGTCGGGCCCGACGACGCGTGGGTGCCCGACCGCCCGCCCAACGCCTCGCCGCTCATCGTCTTCGTCAACTCGCGATCAGGTCAGACATGAATCTGCAACTGAGTCGTTGAAAGACCAGCTTCAATTTTTTTATTTTTTATTTATTTCCAAAAAACAATAATATACAAAAACAATAAATCGGCATGAACATAAGCTTCATAGCTTTACCGCATGCCGGTGCCGCCGACAGTATTTATGAATTAATAAGCTAAGTTACACTCTAATTAATTAATCAACTTACCCAAATAATAACCATCATTCTCGTACAATTACACGCCTCCCATGCATGACATTCAGCACAAAAATGAGTCGGCCGCGCGGCCGCCACCGACCAACCACCGTCGCCGTTTCGCATTACGTCACTCATATGCATAGTTTTGCCACGCGCACAGGATGTTTCATTACGAGACCTCAACAATGCCCTCAATGAAATATTTTCGTAGCTTATATTTAATGTTTTTTTGGGTTAGCTCTGCTTGTATGCTATTTGGTATATTATTTATTAGGCAATTCGACTTCACTCCTGCAGAAGTCTTCATCATCGATCTAGGACGCCTCGCCGCTTATTGTCTTCGTCAACTCGCGATCAGGTGAGACATGAATCTCGCACTTCTTCGCCCGCACTTCCCACGTTCCCCGTTCTCACCCCTGTTCTTGCCCGCCTCTACGTCCGCCTTCCCGGAGGCCAGGACACAATTTCTGAAATTAATTTATCTATAAGCTTTAAAGTTTATACCCTCGTAAAATATATTCTACTAGTGGTAGTCTTTTTTAGGCTTTCTTAGTTAAATTAAACCACTTACATAATATGAAGGCGTGTCCTTACTATATTAATTAATACCAACATATAAACGAAGTACAAATAATATAATACAACGGAACCAATAAAACTTACACATACTTTACATGTACCTATGTTGTTATATCCGCGCATATAAAGTGCAGTAATCGAGTCTTGGTCTCGTCCCGATCTATCGCATACACTTCGATAGACGATGTAATAAATTAGTTATTCAAAGTTCCTTTTACATCACACATAACTTAAACTTACATTGTTCTCGTCGTTCGATGTAAAGTTGCAACAGTTGGTGTTAAGATAACTTTAGTAAGACGTAAACTTTGGCTTCACTGCTAACTTACGAGATAATAAAAGGTTAAGTAAGAGTATTGTTACTGATCAGTAGCTGAAAAAGCCTGATAGATTGCTGGCATTCCTTATTCACGTCGAAGCAAAAACTTTATTAGGTTATTACGATGGGAAACTTTGGTTTCTTGCCTATGGTCATAGTAACTTGCATTCTTATATTATCTTTCTATCAGATAGATAGCAACCACTATTCAGTGTTAACATGAGAACCTATTAGCAAAACGAAGAACCTGTTGTTTTCAATATAAGAAGTTTCTAGTAGAACAAATTAATTAATTTCTACTAGCTAATTAAAAAGTTTGAATTCAAGTCAAACTTCGCGTCGCGTATAACTCCATCGAATCCATCGACATAACTCATCGAATTAGCTAGCTGTTGTGGTAGTGTGTCATAGCAGCCCAGAACCGACAACCGTTTAGGTAAACGAACTCTGGAGTAGATACCGTTTTTTGATAACCGTAGTGGGGGAAAGATTGCTGGCAAGAGCTAGATAGCGCAAACTGGTAAAGAATTGGAGAGGCCTACTTACAGCAGGGGACTGCAGGAACGCTTATCATCTGCGGCTGGCCAGGGCGGGCAGCTACCCGAGTCGAGTCCCTGCAAGCTGCTGCCAAGTGACGACACAGGGAGGGTTAGTGGGTATGACCACCCAGTCCCGGAGGCGGCGTAAAGGTGCCTAGCATTCCCCTAGAAAAAGGGGACTGCAGGAGGCTGATGATGATATCTCCTGTTAACATAAGTTAGTTAACCTGTGATGCGGCCGTATGCTTCGGCGCTACCCGTGTCCCTGCAACTCGATGCCCACTGGCGACACAGGGGGGTTTAGTGGGTACACCCTCCCATTTCGGGAGGTGTGAGGCCCACACACCATGTCACCTCCCCCCGGAGGTGGCATGACGGTGCCTAATGCATTCCCCTCTAAAAAAAAGTTAGTTAACCTGTTGTTTGTTTTGTACAGGTGACAACCAAGGCGTGAAGTTCCTTCGTCGCTTCAAGCAGCTCCTTAACCCGGCCCAAGTGTTCGAGCTGAGTGGGGCGGGGCCTCGTCTCGGCTTGAGGCTGTTCAGGCACTTTGCGCCGCTGCGGGTGCTGGTCTGCTCGGGGGACGGCTCCGTGGGCTGGGTGCTGCAGGAGGTGGACAAGCTCGATATGCATGTAAGGAACTTCATACAATGCTCAACTCAGCTTAACCTAAAACTGTTTAGGCACTCTCTAAGTCTCTCCTTTCCATAAAGGTGTCATGACACCTGCTGCTGGTTTTCAGTGACATGTCACTGAAACCAGCATCGCGACGTATTCCCACCACCGACAGCGCCTTTTGGATGCATATTATGTTACAGATGACTATATAACTGTTGCATCAAGTTAGGTAAATGTTGTAAGTATGCTCCAAGTAAAATTGTTTTCATTCTCTTCTCTGCCCTCATTTACTTGAAAGATGAATCCTAGATAAAATGTTGGTAAAAGTCCTTAAACGCACACAAACTAAGCGCCAGAAAACGAAACTAAATGATAGAACAACGTAAAATAAACTGAACTGAATGAACCTCACCTCTACTGTATCTGTTTCGTTGCAGCGTCAAGTACAAACAGCAGTACTGCCCCTGGGGACCGGTAACGACCTGGCGCGAGTCCTAGGCTGGGGCGCCTCTTGTGACGACGCCGCCAACCTGCAACAGCTGCTGGAACGATACGAGAGAGCCTCCACCAAGATGCTGGATAGGTGAGTGAATAATGATGACTTGGAGCGAAGCCTGGAGGGAGTCAGGACTCTGAAACCTAGCCCAGGTGCTGGGTCGCTTCTTATGACGACACAGGAAGCTGCAATTGCTTCTAGAGCGATACCTCGAGCAAGCTTCTACAAAGATGCTAGATAGGTGAGCTGATCAGGGAAATATCTTTGATTACGTGGATTTCCGAAGCTTTCAGTAACTGTCAAGGTTATTTCTACCGACCATTTTCCCAGCACTTGTAGCTATTTGATATCCAATACATTTACAAGCTCTGGGTAAAAACCAAGAGCTCAGTATCTCAGAAATGGTCAAATTCTAAATTGAGCGTTTGTGGCTCAAGAAGACGATACAAGAGGACTTTATACTTATAAATGCCATTTTTTTGTTACAGGTGGTCAATAATGACGTTTGAGAGAGCATTAACAGCACCGCCTCCTCCCCCCGCGCCACCTGACCTGGTGGAGGAAACTTCTCTGTTGAGGAATTTGCAAGACATCATGCAGGTAGGTTTTTATGAACTTTTATGATAAGGGTCGACTGCATAGCGGAGCAGTCAAAAATCAGAATTATCTCCCCAAATTATACATCGCGCTTGAGGCTGTGAAGTGTGAGAACGTCTTTAGCTATTTTTTCTTTGATGTCTTTCTTTGGATACTTGGTGGTGGTGCTGTAAACTCAAGTTAAAGCATTTTGTTTCACGGTCGCCGAAATAAAGCAAATCTCTTCAAAATTTGGTCGGCAACCAAATGCATTATATTTATTGACATATAGTTCTCTCCAGAAGTCTCTTCAGAAATCTACACTTCCTTTACCTGAAGGTTGTCTGGAAGAGATCGCTTAGAAGCGATAAGACCGCCTAGATTGTACCACAAGATGTCTGTATCACCTTTTCTGTACTAATTGTGTATTTTGTGCAATAAAGAATATCTATCTATCTATAGTTATTGACATATTTAATTACATATAAAAGATATTTCGTCCAATAAACGTCTCGGTGAAGGTCGTTGTACAGCGGGACCTTAGACCCACTAGATGTATGCCCAAAGTGGCGAAGAACTCGAGGTCTATGTCCAGCTGTAGACTGCTGGCGATGATGTGAGTATACAATAAGTATTTCTCGCAGGCTGGCGAGGTGAGCTGCGCCGCGTCTGGCGCGCTGCGGGCGGGGTGCGCGCGGCTGGCGGCGGTGGGCGAGCGGGCGGGCGGGCCGGCCGCACGCGCCGCGCACCGCCTGCGCCGCGCGCTGTCGCTGCTGCTGCACGCGCGCGCACACTTAGCGCACGACCACGCGCGCTGCAGGTACGGTCAACAGTGGGCCTAGCACGAACATTTTCGAAAAAGTATGCGTAACGTTACCGTAAACATTTGAATGAAACTTGATACAGCGCCCCTATCATGCGTAAGAGGTACTACGTTTACGTACGTTAACGTAGTGAAAATTATCGCCTGGTTACGTTACGCATACTTTTTCGAAAGTGTTCGTGCTGGGCACACTGTTTACGGTTACGTTACGCATACTTTTTCGAAAGTGTTCGTGCTAGGCACACAGATCCCCAAATCTAGCCGTAGCCGGGATAGCAGACCAGCCTCGTTAGCATGCTATTCAGATAAGAAAACCGGACACCCCTCAACATAGACGTCCAGACTTCCAGACACAATAGATAAAACAATGGGATTTGAATTTTAAAAGGACATTAGGCATAACGAGGCTATTGAAGGTTTTGTGTCTCAGTATTAAATAAGAGGTGAAACTCACACTGCCCTCAGAAACGAGACCAACGGTGGTTGGTACGGCAGCACCGTACCTCGGACGGGAAATAAGACAGGGAATATCAACCATCAATCCTTTATCCGACCAAGAGCTAAGCTATGTTAGTTTAGCTTAATGTTATTTTATGCAGGCGGCAAATCATCATGCGAACAATATGGAAAGCTGCGAACAATATGGAAAGCTGCGTCAGCTACGCGAGCTAAGCTAAACTAACTTAGCTTAGCTTTTGATCTGCAACCGGCCATAGGGCTAGGACTGATACCACTAGCGCAGCCCGCCTTGAGCAGACCCTACCTAGACCCCCTTATGTATTTCAGTTCTTGGGAGCCGCTAGAGGGGACAAGTGATAGTGAACCCGAAGCGCAGCCGGTTGCCGAAAAGGGCAGCATAGAAAAGACTGAAAAGGTTTGTTGGTGCAATAATCTATTTGTGCTCAAGACAAATGCTTATTTACCTATTATTTATTTTGTTGTGGAATGTTTAAGTATTGAATATAAGCTATAAGAATCAAACCTTCACCGTCTGCCCCGGGGTTTCAGGTTGCACAATCAAACTTCAGCGGACCCTAACACGACATCATACAACCACCGTTTCTGATGCCACAGCTTACTAGTATCAAAATATGGTGGCTAATACCTACACCATTTGGCAGTCCAGCACGTCAGAACTGACTGGAAACTTATAAATCCCGCTTTTGTCAGAGCAATTTCGGCTCCCTTTTTTAGCTTAACATCAGGCGAAAGAAAGCCACTATGATGAGACAATATTAGAAAGAAAAAAAAGCAAGGCAGTAGTATAATATTTTTTTTCCATAATAATATTATTATAATTGGGAAAGTGTGTCTGTCTGTCTGTATTTTTTGTCTTTCTTTCACGGCAAATTGACGTGATTTTTTAAGTGGAGATAGTTAAAGGGATAGAGAGTAATACAGGCTTTTTGCACCTTTCCAAGGTGGAAGTTTGTATGGAGCATTCGCAATTCGGAGTGAATTTATCGCGAGCAAAGCCGCGGGCAAAAGCTAGTTGCAAATAAAAGCAAAAACGCTTGCTTTATCCCCTATAACGTTCCTTTGTATGTTGTTTATAAGAGTTTGTATGGCTATGTATGCGCAGGAGCAGCTGAACTGGGCGGCGCGGGGCTGCGCGCTGGCGGGCCGCGCCGACAGCGTGCGCCGCGCGTTGCGCTCGCTCGTGCGCACTTTGTCGCACCTGTATCCGCACCAGGTGAGCTGACACCATTGTCATCACCATCATCATCATTATCACCATCATCATCATTACCATTATCATCACCACCATGTGATGACACTCCCGAACAACACGTGCTAGACAGCGTTGTCATCCGCATACCATACAGACAATAGTGGCGCGCACCAAAAGATTCAGTTCCTCGTTCCTGCCCCGTGCCATTAAATCATGGAATGCCCTTTCAGCTCATGTGTCACCTCTTTGCGGAGGGTTTTCCCTAGTGTGCCTGTCGACCTAACATCAGGTGTCACCTTACGACCGCTTACCATCAGGTGGAGTGAGGCCATCCTGAACGCTCTTTTTATAAAAAAAAAAACAAAAGATGTCATCGTCACGATGATGTCATCGTGACCATCATCATAACCATTATCATCATCATCGTCATCAACATCATGATGATCCAGCCATAGGATTCACTGTAGGACAGCCTCTGAACTGACTTCCAAACACTGCTGGTTGCAAGCTACCCTGCTTGCAGCCCCATTGTGCGATTTTTATTAGGCGTCAGTAATTCTCGCTTGAGCGAGCTAACACCATAGAGTTACTTGTATGCTGACACTGGGGCTGGCGTGTAGGTTACATATCAGGAGTCACCATCATCATCATAATGATCCAGCCATAGGATTCGCCTCTAAACTTACTTCCAGAACGGCCGGACCGAGCATCCAGTCCCATCCTGCGATTTTTATTATGTCGTCAGTCCTTCCGGGTTATAGATATCCCACTAACAAACTATATCAAGAGTTTCCGGTCCTAACTGTACGTCAGCTTTTTATCAGAAATGTGGTCATTATACAACATTCTCATCCCGCTCGTCCTGATATATCCAGTAGAAGGCCTTATAATATATATCATGTTCCGATGTGCAATACCGCTTTTGCACAATCTTTCTTGCATTTCCTAGGTCCCTTTATATATAATCATCTAAGTAGGAGGATTACATTGATCAATAAAAGTAAATATAGTTGTGGTAAGGCACTAGAGGATTTCTTACTAAAGTTGGACTACAATGGCACTGAAAATATTTTATATATAACGAAATAAACATCACTAAGTTTTAAATTACATAAATATAATTTTATACTAATTTATTCCAATTTATATATAATATCTAATTCTAAAACAAGTTATTCTAATACTATACAAATATTTATTCTGATATTATAAATATATATATCATTATATAGGTATATCAGTATTATTACTTACATACTTTATAAATATTATGAAACTTACATATACATAATAATTGTTAAAAAAAAAAAAATATTAAACCAATTTGGCTCTGTACAATTATATTTAACAATACTATAAGTGTACAATAATTATTAGGAGCTAACCAGGATATGTCATTAATATTAAGTATATTTAATTTACGTTAAGTCGCTTGAAATGGATACAGACCCATCTTATAGATTTATCTACTACAAAATATGTGTTTTGTCCTGTTCCCACAGAGCAATCGCTTATTGTCTGTTTCAACTAGGGTTGCCAACTATACTGTTAAAAACAGTATTATACTGTTTTTCACTACAAAATACTTTTTACTGTTGAACAAAAAAAAAGTATAAAATATACTGTTTTCAGCATCAAAGATGTTACACTATACGTGTGAGACTTAGACGCACGCTCACACATTTTTTTTATTTAGAGGGAGAACCCTCTAACTAATTACTGTTGAACAAAAAAAAAGTATAAAATATACTGTTTTCAGCATCAAAGATGTTACACTATATGTGTGAGACTTAGACGCACGCTCACACATTTTTTTTATTTAGAGGGAGAACCCTCTAACTAAGGGTTCAACACTTGTCAACAGGGTCAAAACACTTGTTCTCAGTGAGGTCGGTGCGTACACTTGCACCACCTTGAGGCTATACCTGTCGGTGAGCTTGATAATAAGGTACGCTACACTGTTCGACACACTGGACATTTCCACCACGTTGTCGGAGAGGGACTTCTTGACCAGAAACCCGACGCCACCTTGGGATTTTTGGTTTCCCTCGCGGAAGTACATAAGGTGGCCTGACTCTAGGGTTACGGTAGCCTTCCCCTCTCTTCGGACTTCACATAGCCCTAGTATGTGCCACCTAATTTTCCCAAGTTCCACCTCCAACTGCGCCAGATGCTAGTCAAGCCTTAGTCTGCGTCCATTGTACGATGCCAGGGTAAGTTTGGTGTGGTGGCCTGCCGTAGCCCGGTGATTCTTGGCACCCCCCGCCCCGCCCGTACCGTGGTCGCCACCGTGACCAGGGATAGCGGGGCCGCCGGGAACTGGGGGCCGTGGCTTATGTGAGACCATTTGGAGGAGTTGCCCATAATCGCTACGCTGGGCAGGCGGGTTGGCGATCGCAGGGCGTAGCCTCTCGCTCCGGTGACGCTGCTGCCCGTCATCGGTCTGTGGTACTTAGCTACGCCTTCAATTGTGGTGGTAATACTGCCATCGGTCGCCTCGTTCGCTATTCGGCAGGACGCACCACGGACAGGTGAGGTTGGCTTGGAGCGAAAAGTTGATAGGTCGCTCCCTTACATCCCCCGTAAATAAAATTTATATTATTAAATAAATAAAATACTGTTCATTTTTCTAAAATACTGTTTAATTTGTTTTCTTAGGCCTCAATATACTTTATTTCTTGTAAAAAAAGTTGGCAAGCCTAGTTTCAACTGAGTTAGCTTTGCCCTAAAATGACCTGTATGTATGGTACGAGAATCACTACCTTGCCGTAACACAGTTTTTAAACTAGTACGGAAGGTTGAGATCCTTCTTACTGATACCCACGATAATTGTTATTTTTATTTCTGTTAACCGTCTACTCACATTTCTCTTAAAATGGCTGAGTGATAAATCTTAGACAAACTGATAAATGAAATTGATATTGGCTAATGTTTAAATAACTATATAAAGATAGGTGAAGTGAGGTGTGTTTGTGTACCTAGAAGTTACCTAAGTTTAAGTGTTTAAGATGGTTGTAGGTTGGAATAGAAGGTATGTTATGTGAATGTGTTCTCGGTCAGAGAAATCCAGTGCTAGTGTGTTGCTGATCGGTTTGCCTATACGTGTATCCGGTACCAATAATGTAAGTCTGTTCTAATATACTTTACTATCACATACTTGGGTACCCAAACACATTTCAAATAAAATCTGCAGTTTCACGGATTTCCTCCATAATTGTCACATAACATAACTATTTATAGTCTCAGCTAAGTTATATTGTGAGTAATTGTTATGTAGTTTTGGCTATACATAGCAACGTTCTGTTAATTAAGAAAACTATTTTTTTGTGTAGCCTATATTTTGTAGGTATCCTGTATATTTTTAAGGTAAATAAATTCATTCATTCATCCTTCTCGCTAGAGCGAGTTGACACCATAGAGGTTGGCAATCGCAAGGCGTAGCTTTTCGCTCCGGTGACGCTGCTGCCTGTCATAGGCCTTGATATTTAGCTGCCTACGCCTTTAATCGCCTCTTCAATTGGTGCATCTTGCCGAATAACAAACGAGGCGCTGGCAACCAACGAGTGGCAGTGTAAAACCACCTAATTGTTTGTAGCAGCCAAATAAACAACTTCACTCCATACAACGAGGATATAAGGGAGCGACCTATCATCTTTTCGCTCCAAGCCAACCTCACCTGCCCGTGGTGCATCCTGCCGAACAACAATCGAGGCGCTGGCAACCGACTGGTGGCTGTATAACCATCACAATTGAAAGCGTAGCTAAATGCCACAGGCCGATGACGGGCAGCAGCGTCACAGTAAAGAGAAGCTACGTGCTGCGATCGCCAACCCGCCTGCCCAGCGTGGCGCTTATGGGTATATCCTCCAGATGTTTGCCCTAAGTGGTGAACAACTGGAGAGGCCTGTGTCCAGCAGTGGACCGCAATAGGCTGATGATGATGATGATGGCTCTATACAACTAATCCACTGCTGTTTCTAATCGCGCAGGAGTCCGAGTCGTGCGAGACGTGCACGAGCGGAGCGGAGACCTCTGGCGGGGCGGAGGTCACTGGCGGAGAGGAGATGTCGGCGCTGCCGGTGCCGCGCGCCTTCGCCGACAGCCGGCGCTCCTCCGCCGCCTCCGCCGTCTCCGCTGCTTCTATCAACCCAGAGAAGTGAGTCATCAAAATACTCGTACCTCGTACTAAGAGAGGTAGGGCATAGCGAATCTTCGCTCGAATTCCACCCTATAGAATACCGCAGTCAAATGACTTCCGGGTCGTGTTTCTGCCGGTGAGTAGGGTTTCCTGAGCTCATAGGGGGTTAGGGTTGGGCCGGCATGGCGGTGGCAACTGACAGGCAACTGACCAATTACTTGCCGGTTGTCACAGCGACTTGGGCTTCTCTTTCGCTTTCCATCAGGCGTAGGGAAGCCATTATATCGAGCTACTATAAAAAAAAAACTTACCTTTTGGACAGTAGCGACAGTAACGGGTTAGGGGAGGGCGTGTTTGGGTGACCGCCCAGGGCACGACGGATCGGAAGAAAGCGCTTTAGAATCATGCTTACACTTGTTGTGAAGGCTTAGCTACTATAATTTCCTTTTTTTTAAGCCATAGTGGAGGGGAGACAGGGGGAGCGCATACTTCTGTACTACCTGTAGCAGGAATCAAGCTGCCCACTGGCGTCACAGCCTTATTTGAGATGGAAAGCCACCCAGAACAGGAGGAAATTATTTGGTATTTGTATTGAAACTTCGGCTGTTCTCAAATCCTTACATCGTTTGAACATACTTCCAGCATTCCAGACGTCGATGAAGACATAGCGAAGTTGATAAGTTCGAACCCGCCGGAGCAGGGCGCCTGCCTCGAGGTGGACAAGGGCGAGCGCAGCAAGACCAGCTCCACCTCGCCGCAGGACCGGCTCTCGCTCAACCTCTCCTCCTGTGATACCAGCTCCTGCAGGTACCAGATACCATGGATTTCTTTTATGACTAAGGGGACAAACGGACCTGAAAGTCTTCTTCTCGTGTCAATGACAATTAGAGCCTGACATATAGAGCCTGTCCACTTTGGATCGATCTTAGCGACTTGGACTCAAGTAAGTCCTTAACAGCACTCCCAGCAGTGGACTGATACAAACTGATGATTATGATGATGATGAAGTTCTTAGCCGTGCACGTAGTGGGGCACAGGAGAGCAGATGGCTCCATTGTCTGCAAAATGGGGGGTGGGCAAAAATGGGCATCTAGGCCATCTCTTCATTTTTCAGCCGACGGCTAACTCCACTATACTACTTTAACAGGTTATTACCTGTTCTGAGGGGATCTATTGATCCCCTGCTGATGGTTTTATCATTGAGCTCATAGAGAGTGGCGTATATTTGCACTACTTTAATATTTATCTTTTCTGCGTTCTAGGAACCTCTTCAGGCCGGACGAGGAGCGCGGCACTTATAATAGTAGTAGTCTTACGATACCTAACCTAGTTGTATCAGACGATAGCGATAAGCGAGATTCGATATTACAGGGAGAAACTTATGAATCGGACCAATTGACTATAATAGACATCGACAAGCCGTATACGGATGACGCCCACTACGAGCTGAGTGAGCGGGCCACGCCCATCAGTGGGGAGTGCACGCCGGAGAGGAAGCTGTCCAGCGTGGACCTGGAGATCGACGCGAGTACTTCAGAAGGATCCAACATCAGCGACGATTACAGCTTAATATCAGAAATCATTGACACCAAACCAGAGGACGTCGAGGAAACCAGCTGTATAGGACATATCGACTCGCCTGAAGTATCAGACACGACGTACGTCAACTCGGAAACGTTACACGGCGAGTCCATAATGGACGACATCAGCTCCATGCTGGGCCAGGACGTCTTAATGGCCATGATGGGCAAAAACGGAGAAAACGAAACGTATACGGACGACACCACGATATTCACATCAGACACAGTGTCGGACATAGCAATGGACAGCAGAAACCCGAGCTTGGAGAAAAATAACGATACGAAATTGAAATACATATCGAAAATTAAGAAGCAAAAAGACGGAGAAGTGGAGAAATTCGGATTCGAGAATAGAGTGTTCTACATCGAAAACGCAACGAAAGTCGAAGGTCAAATAAAATACTGTAGTTTAGCCCATTTTGAGGAGGGCAACGACATAGCTAGAAAGTCCTTTAGAAAGCAGCTTAAGAAGAGTATAAAGAAAAGAGTAGCCGACGATTCGAGTCTGAAGCAGTTGCTGCCTACGACAGAAGAACAGTCTAAAGACGACGATAGTCCGAAGCATTGTGAAAGTTCACCCAAACATCTGCCGATACCGAAGCAAGGTCAGCTAAGGACTGATGATGATCAAACACATTCCTTTCCTCAAGTAAGCGTGGTGGTGGAGCCTCCATCTCCTTCGCATAGCGAGGATAAGAAGAGCCTTAAGAACAATGGGAGCCGTATGGCGTCTGTGCTGAGTGACTTGTTCGACCAAGGGACTGATACGCTTAGCGTGCACTCTCCAGAGCCGAGTATTGGCACGACGAGGGAGAGGAGACAGTCTGATAACCCTAAGCTGTTGGGTTCGGATCCTGAGTACGGCAAGTTCTTGAGCTGTTCCCCGGCCGCCACCAGGAGGATATCTTGCGGCAGCTTGTTTAAACCTGGTGAAACTGACAAGTAAGTATCAAATCTTGGAAAAAGTAGACAATATTTAAGTAATTTTTAACAAATATATTCTATTAAATAATTAAAAGGTATCTGAACTTATTTTCTTAAAAACCAACTAGGTTGTCGCAGTGACCCAAGCTGAGTCATGGCCTCCAATAATAAGAGCCTCCTCCATATTATGTCTATCCTTCTGCCATTTTCTTAATATTAATTTTTACTTTATTTTATAGCAGACTGTCGACATCGGTATCTTCAATATGGGGAGAAGGTGGCGCAATGGGCGGAGTCGGGTCCTCAAAGAGCGAAGTGAACGAAAAAGCCAAGAAGCTGCCCATCATCAACCCTCTAGTCCAACTGCCGGCCTGGCCCCACGTCACCCAGGGCTTCATCAGCCAGTGCCTCCTCGCCAACGCCGACGCTCTCTGCGCCGCAGTCAGTCCACTGATGGACCCCGACGAGACGCTCCTTGAAGGATTCTATGAGAGAGCAGTAATGAACAATTACTTCGGAATTGGGATCGATGCGAAGATTACGCTGGATTTTCATAATAAGAGGGAGGAGCACCCTGAGAAGTGCAGGTCGAGAGCGAGGAACTATATGTGGTATGGCGTGCTGGGGTCGAAGGAGTGGGTGAACAGAACTTATAGGCAAGTATTATTTAGGTTAAAGAGTGGCAACTTTGATCAAATCTTCTCAACCATTCTGCAACCCATTCTGGCAGATATAATGACTATTAAACGACCCTAAAATAAATAGAAATGAAACCTCTTTTGATCTTTGACTCCTGGCAGTTTCACAAAAACATGTGCCGATTTTAAAAATTTTTTCACCATTGCTACATTCACCCTGAGTATCATGAGCAGTAGCTACTTGTACGTACTTGTACATTCATTTCTAGGAAAGATTAGAAATCCTAACTAAAACGCTAATAATGTAACCTAATAAAATATTATCTGAAGTACCCGAAGTGAAGCAAGGGCGGGTCTCCATTAGTTCATAATTGTTAACCTCAGGCATCATTATACAGGCATTTAGGTCAAAGGGTGCAGCTAGAATGCGACGGCCAACGGATACCTCTGCCGGAGCTGCAGGGCATCGTCGTGCTCAACATACCCTCGTTCATGGGCGGCACCAACTTCTGGGGCGGGACGCGCGCTGACGACATATTCCTTGCGCCTTCTTTCGACGATAGGATCCTTGAGGTATGTTCATAATGTTTATTAGGTGCAGAGTTATCATCACATTTTCAAGAGCTGTGATTTCAGAAATTTTACCTTCAGAATTCAGAAACCCAACATCGCAAAGGTACTGTACGGCAGAGACATGGACCTCCTTCTATTAGCCATCTAGGATTTGTTGAAGAACACAGGTTTTTAAAGGGTCAGCTAAGCGCATGCGATGCAGGGGCATCAACGCCAAGGGGTGTTGCAGGGCTGGTAAACTAACGCTACCCTCGCAATGCTAAACAAAAATTTAAACAAGAAAACGTGAACATTCTTCAATGATATTATTGTTTTAAATATCAGGTAGTGGCAGTGTTCGGGTCCGCGCAGATGGCAGCGTCCCGCCTCATCAACCTGCAGAAGCACCGCATCGCCCAGTGCCGGGCCGTGCAGATCAACATCCTGGGCGAGGAGTGCGTGCCCGTGCAGGTGGACGGCGAGGCGTGGCTGCAGCCGCCCGGCTGCGTGCGCATCATACACAAGAACCGCGCGCAGATGCTCTGCCGCTCCCGCGCGCTGGAGACCAGCCTGAGGTGAGACCGCAGCGTGTCACGCAGGGCAGCTGACACCTGGGCAGGAGTGCGTCCCGTGCAGGAGACGGCGAGGCTTGGCTGCAACCGCCCGGCTGCGTGCGCATCATACACAAGAACCGCGCGCAGATGCTCTGCCGCTCCCGCGCGCTGGAGACCAGCTTGAGGTGAGACCGCAGCGTGTCACGCAGGGCAGCTGACACCCGGGCAGGAGTGCATCCCGTGCAGGAGACGGCGAGGCGTGGCTGCAGCCGCCCGGCTGCGTGCGCATCATACACAAGAACCGCGCGCAGATGCTCTGCCGCTCCCGCGCGCTGGAGACCAGCCTGAGGTGAGACCGCAGCGTGTCACGCAGGGCAGCTGACACCTGGGCAGGAGTGCGTCCCGTGCAGGAGACGGCGAGGCTTGGCTGCAACCGCCCGGCTGCGTGCGCATCATACACAAGAACCGCGCGCAGATGCTCTGCCGCTCCCGCGCGCTGGAGACCAGCTTGAGGTGAGACCGCAGCGTGTCACGCAGGGCAGCTGACACCCGGGCAGGAGTGCATCCCGTGCAGGAGACGGCGAGGCGTGGCTGCAGCCGCCCGGCTGCGTGCGCATCATACACAAGAACCGCGCGCAGATGCTCTGCCGCTCCCGCGCTCTGGAGACCAGCCTGAGGTGAGACCGCAGCGTGTCACGCAGGGCAGCTGACACCCGGGCAGGAGTGCGTCCCGTGCAGGAGACGAAGAGGCTTGGCTGCAGCCGCCTGGCTGCGTGCGCATCATACACAAGAACCGCGCGCAGATGCTCTGCCGCTCCCGCGCGCTGGAGACCAGCCTGAGGTGAGACCGCAGCGTGTCACGCAGGGCAGCTGACACCCGGGCAGGAGTGCGTCCCGTGCAGGAGACGAAGAGGCTTGGCTGCAGCCGCCTGGCTGCGTGCGCATCATACACAAGAACCGCGCGCAGATGCTCTGCCGCTCCCGCGCGCTGGAGGCCAGCCTGAGGTGAGACCGCAGCGTGTCACGCAGGGACCCTTTATGAGCTGACACCCTAGGAACATGCAGAATGAACGCGCAGATAGATGCTCTGCCACTGGTCAGCTTCAGATGAAACCGCAACATATGACATAGATAGCCAGTTAATGCCCTTGGCAAAAGTGCGGCCTCATGCAGACGGACTGCGCGCAGATGCTATGCCACTGCAGATCACCTACAGGTTAGAACAAAACATATGACAGAGAAGGTCAGTTGACACCTTGGGCAAGAATGCGGTCCCGCGCAGAGACAGTTGACGACGAGACGCGACAGCAGCCAGACATGTGGATATGACACAGTAAGCTAGTGGACATCAGAACACGAAGGACAATGATACCCTCTGTGACGCAGCTTCTTCATCGTTGTTGCTTAGTTGCTGTCTTTCGGTTATTTATGAATAATTTAAGTTGATTTCCTGTTTCCCTTTTTTAAAAGAAAACATGCAGCAGACAGACAGGAAAGGATGCAAAGTTATTGTGTAAGTTTTAAAGACTCTACAGACTAGAGTCAGCAAGAAGCAAATCTTACGGATTCTAAAGTAGTCTTGAAAGCAGTAAGATTGGCTTCTTCTCTTGGAGTAGACTCTAGAAGCAGTTAGATTTGCTTCTTCTTTTGGAGTAGACTCTAGATGCAGTAAGGTTTGCTTCTTCTTTCATAATGAGAACTGGAACTCTTTTTTGAGAAATATTATAATTGTCCAGTTTTCTGACGAGAGTGAAGCAATTTTTGTTGAGTGAGCACATAGCAAAGTAGCCTTCAAAACTGCTTACCACCACGCCAGTTATGGTCAACAGGTCGATTACTTCCTTTCAAAAGTAACTTGATATTATTTAGATATTAGCACAGTAGATTCTAGGCTCACTAAGTAGTACAATCCCGAAGTTAAGTGCAGTTTGATGGCCTCTGCCATTCTTAATAGTAAACTGCTTGCTTCCAGAGCGTGGGACGAGAAGCAGCAGATGAAGGCGCACGCACTAGCCGGGTCGGGGTCTGGCGCCGGACGCGCGGCGCTGACGGCTGCCGAGAGCGCTCAGCTGTTGGCGCTGCTCGACGATGTCAACACGCTCGTCAAACATGTGAGTGAAATGTATCTGACACGTCTGAGCTAAATCAGGTGAGCTCTGAAAACGCTTGAACCCAGCTAAGTCTACCTGTCTGCAAGAGTAGAGCGAGGCAGCGGAGCGGTGGGTGAAGTAATCCATCACATCATTCGCTCACTGCTCCGCAGTGATTCTTTGAACGTCTGTTTGCAACAGTGGTTCTTAACCTTTTAGACATAAGGGACCATTTGTCAAAATGTCTGTGTTGTTACGGACCACCTGGTCTAGTTGGTGTATTAGTATAATTTTTATGTAATATACATTATCTAAGTGTAAATAAATGAAAGGTTTTTCTTATCTATTTATATACGATGGCTTCGCGGACTACTTGGGATGCCTCCAGGGACCATCAGTGGCCCGCGGACCACCGGTTAAGAACCATTAGTTTACAAGCTGCTAGCCTTAAACCTGTCCGCCTGCCAATCGTGACGTCTATGGCGAATCCCCCCTAAATGACAACTCACATTTGGGGAGGCCTATGTCCAGCAGAGAACGTCTGCAGGCTGGTGACGGTGATTATTGTTGGTTTCAGGTGAAATTGTCGTGTATAAGCGAAAGCGGTGCGTCCGGCGGAGTGTCAGCTGGCGTGGGCGTGGCGCGACGCGTGGCCGCGCAGGCGGACGCGCTGCAGGACTCGGACGGCAAGCTGCTGCCCGCGCCGCAGCTGCGTCGGCTGCTCGCCACGCTGGTCAGTACAGTAGCTTACTAGCTACTATTACTTGCTAATGGTAATGCTGTCCAGGTAGCAGAGTTTTGGTCTCGGGAAATCTAACCGGTTGTTATTGCCATCGACACGATTAGAAAAAGTAGCTACAGTTACTACAATACACTGACAGTTGCAACTTTTCACAGACGTGCTCACAATACAGTCACGCGTCAATCCGTTAGTGGTTTCCGCCGCTAGCTATATCCCTATTCATAGGAATCGTCGCCCATGTTACGTACTCCAGGACGAATACGATCTTATCATCATCATCAGCCTATCGCAGTCCACTGCTGGACATAGGCCTTTCCAGGTGTTCGCCACTTTGGGCAAACACTAGGAGGTTATACCCATAATCTCCACGCTGGGCTGGCGGGTTGGCGATCGCAGGGTGTAGCTTCTCGCTCCGGTGACGCTGCTGCCCGTCATCGGCCTGTAGTATTTAGCTGCGCCTTCAATTGTGATGGTTATACTGCCCACTAGACGGTTGCCAGCGTCTCGTTTGTTATTCGGCAGGATGCACCACGGGCAGGTGAGGTTAGCTTGGAGCGAAATAATGATAGGCCGCGATAACGCGACGGAGCGCGATACAGTGGGTGAACCACCTTAGATGTGTTGTTTGACTTTCCTAGGGGTGAGAGTCTTCCGCTTTCCCTCAGTGCGGTGATGATGACAATGAGTCCAGCAGTGGAAGTTTACGGACTGATGATGCTGGATAGGAGCTCGTGGGGGGGTTAGAGTTGGGTCGGCATGGCGGTGGCAACTGACCAGTTACTTGCCCATAGGGATGATTCCAGGGTCAAAATAATTACATTATATTTAGTCCATATTTTAGATTATAAAAATATATTGGACACGTATTTTTCCTTTTTTCATTTAAACAAAAATAACAAAGGTATAAGGCATCAAAATTTAGGAGTGGGGGTTTTTGACGTCACTCATTTGCGAAAAAGTTCCAAAATCTGACATCACGCGTAATTTTAATGTCTTTGTAATTTTTGGTCTAATTTACAAATGAAAAAATACGTGTCTTTTATTTTTTAACAATCTAAAAATCCTAGCCTTTTTCCCGATTGTCTCAGGGTCGGCTTCCCAAACTGAGAGATTTGGCGAGGGCTAAGCTTTTACACAGAGCGACTGCCATCAGACCTCCGCAACACTTAGAGTAAGCTATACCATTCTCAGTTTAGGCGTCAGAGTTATCATCATCTCTGATATGATGTAACGACTGCTATCTGAGTTGGTAAAGATAGCACCCGGGACCAACAGCTTAACGTGCCTTCCGAAGCACGGAGGAAATCGGTGTCAAATTTTGGTCACCCATCATCGGATTGACCGCGCCAATGGTTGCACAACGTTGCGATCATTGTTAAGCGAACAAGACCGCGGCGCCACGGAGCTCCTCATGCTCCGAGCTATGTCGAGCTACTATAAACATGTGAGTGTCGTCTGGTCGCGCAGGTGGAGAGCTGCCAGGAGCTGGTGGAGAGCGGCGGCATCGGCGCGGGCGGCGCGCACGCGGCGGCGGCGCTGCGCGCGCACCTCGCGCGCGTGGACCTGCGCGACGGACACGCCTACCTGCACGCCGACGAGGTCAGTACCACACACTGAAATGAAATCAAATCAAAATACCTATACTACCTATACCTAATATACATAGACTTAAAATGAGCACTTAAGAATCGAATCGTCAAGTAAAACATAAAGCAACAAGTAATGTAAAAATGTGAATAAAAGCAATGTAAACGAAACTACTAGAGATCGCTTCTAGCGATAAGGCCGCTTATATTGTACAACAAATTGTCTACTGTACCTAGTTCTATGTAAATTGCTTAGTGTGCAATAAAGAATATATCTATCTACCGCCGTGTTCGGAAAGTAGATTTCTACCGAGAAGAAACGGCATGAAACTCGGTAGTTACTCTTTTAAAATCGCCAATTGTTACATGTTTTAGTATAACAACATTTTTAAAATATTTTAAAAATTAAGTCTATATAATATTGCAAAGTTTATTACGAAGCAGCAGCACTAAGCTGGCAATACACGCAAGGGTGGCCGTGATAGGTTTAAAAAAAAATAACCCAAGACATGCGACACTGGGCCACACCAAAAACAAAGGCCACAATTACAATGCAATTATTTTATACCGTCACAGTATGCTCTTAAATTTTAATATGCACCAATACGACTAAATGCTTTACTCCTGCTCTAGCTTCACAAGTCCCTAAAGATTAATCGTCGAGTTCAATAAATTAATCACTTAGAATTTGTTTAAATAAACATAACAAAACGTTAAGTGTATTTTTAGCAGAATAATATTTCCTTCACTTTCACATTCCGATAGTTCTATCGGAATGTGGAAGTGAAGGAAATATAGCATTCTGCTTAAACTCATGCACTATTATATTACTTAGCTCTTCTTACTTCTCGGTAACTTACCGCTGATAAGCCTGGGGGATAGTCACAATGACTATTTCTGCTCGGATTCTGAAACTTTGTT
This sequence comes from Conogethes punctiferalis, assembly GCA_031163375.1. Taxonomy (NCBI): domain Eukaryota; kingdom Metazoa; phylum Arthropoda; class Insecta; order Lepidoptera; family Crambidae; genus Conogethes; species Conogethes punctiferalis. The sequence continues at coordinate 16,303,433 of CM062078.1, forward strand.
AAATTTGAATGACGTCCATTCAAAGTTTCCGATTCCCAATGGAAATAATTATTGTGAATAACCCCACTGGTCGGTAAAAATAAATAATCGAATTAGAGATATAATAAGCGCTCTGCCACTAACATTCCAGCTTTGTCAAATCTACATAATCTTACTACTCTAATGTTATCTTTATCCATCACCCCCAAATAGAGATGCTTTACAAAATTGCTAAACTGTATCGACTGCACATACTAACCGCTGCTTTGTTGTCCCGGCCTCGCTCCCCCCGTAGACTCTTCAGAGATCCCGTAAAGCCTACCGAAGACTGTCGCTAGATGGCATTAGACTCTACTTCTAAACAAATGTCGTTTTACAAACTATATTTTTGTATTTTGTTATAATTTTATGATTGGTTGGTGAATGAACGTACATGGCTACAATAATTCGTGAGATATTTTTAATGAAGGCTTTAGAAGAAGAAAATATTTTCTTTATAATGGTCTTTTCAATTATTTAAGCTGTTGATAGGCCTACATAATTACGAATTGCAATTTAAATGTGGGCCCATATTGTAAGTTGGTGGCACTTCATACTTAATGTAAAATGTAAGTAAAGGTGCCATTGATAATATAAGTAAGTAGGTTTTTTGCTTAACTTACCTTTTTGTAAACTCAACAATCGATCTGAATAGATTGGGAACTGGATCTCTGTCTGAATAGAACCGAAACCTAGTCAGTATTACACCAATGATTTCAAAAAAGCCAAATTATTAGATATATTGACAGTTTACTAGTACATCGCAATAAATGTTTTACCTACCAACAACTGAGTTCCCAGAAACTGTTCCCGTCAGTGTGTTCCCACGACCACATTTCAAAAGTCCATCTGCTTGGCTAGCCTCCACCGATCTACACACCAACCGCCTCCACCCATAGACTAACTAGCCCCGGTACTGTACACCTAAGTCGTGACCTAACCCCGCCCTCACCACTTGACCCAAGGTGCAGAAGAAGGGCGCGGGCCGCTGGCTGCGCGGGCGCCGCAGCGTGTCCGAGGGCGGCGCCGCCGGCAGCACCGCGGCGCAAGTCCGCTGCTGGGGCATTAAAGAGGTAAAGTCGAAGTACATTTTTGCTTTTTAGGGTTCCGTAGCCAAAATGGCAAAAACGGGACCCTTATAGATTCGTCATGTCTGTCTGTCTGTCTGTCTGTCTGTCTGTCCGTCCGTATGTCACAGCCAATTTATTCCGAAACTATAAGAGCTATATTATTGAAATTTGGTACGTAGATGTATTCTGTGAACCGCATTAAGATTTTAAAATAAAATCAGAAAAAAATCCAAAATTTTTGGGGTTCCCCATACATAGAACTGAAACTGAAAAATTTTTTTTTCATCGAACCTATACGTGTGGGGTATCTATGGATAGGTATTTGAAAATGATGTTGAGGTTACTAACATCATTTCTTTCTAAACTGAATAGTTTGCGCGAGAGACTCTTCCAAAGTGGTAAAATGAGTGTCCCCCCCCCCCGTAACTTCTAAAATATGGGCATGATAAAACTGAAAAAAATATATCATGTGTATCACTATGAAAACTACTAACGAAATTTGGTTTGAATGAAATCTAGCCCGTAGTTTTTTTTTAAAACGTCATAAATCAAATTACCTAATTTTTTCATTTAATTAACTCCAATATAATAAAACGTAAAGAAAAACATTTATTTAGCTGTATAGTGGTACGGAACCCTACGTGCGAGAGTCCGACTCGCACTTGGCCGGTTTTTTATGACGGAGGGGGGCCCCACTTGCCTAAAGATCACCGTATGGTAAGTGATCACTTCAGCCCATAGAGGTGTGACTATGATGCGGGGCATTAATGTATTGTGAACCCACATGACCGGCGGAACCATAGCGATAAATCGCCACGGGATGATTAAAGGCCGCCTTTTTAATGTTTTATTGCGTAGTTCCTTGTTGGGGTAATGGTTCCAAGCGTAACAAGATGTCAGGATCTCTTCAGCCCCAAGGATTCCACATTAAAATAATGATTCGGCGATGGGCTTACGTCTGATTAGGTACCTACTGTCCCGTCATGTGAACTGTTGTCTCATGCAATAGATATTAAGCAGCAAGTGTAGGCTGCCCGAATATTGCGGCTGCCTCACTGCGGGTGCCAAAAGAACAGATCATACATGTATACTTAGTCACACCGTTCTTCTAGATCAGCTGTCATTAATAACGTTACATTATTCAAAAAGGTTAAAAATAAATAAAGGAAAATTGCGTTTAGTCGCAGAATGTTTAAGTTGCAAAATGTCCAATTTTCATCAAACATTTCGCAAATTGGCTTTTCTGCGATTAGAGACACCACTTAACTGACTTACCCAACGTAACACGTACAGGTGCAAGGCTGGCTCGAGTCCCTGCAGCTGGGCGAGTACGGCGAGGCGTTCGCGAGCCACGACGTGACGGGGCGCGAGCTGCTGTCGCTGGCGCGGCGCGACCTGCGCGAGCTGGGCGTCACCAAGGTGGGCCACGTCAAGCGCATCCTGCAGGCGCTCAAGGAGCTGCAGTGACGCCGGCGCGGCCGCTCCGAGGGAGATGGCCACGCGTAGGACGGCGGGACACGGTCGCGGCTGTGATGTTCTTCTTGTTAGCGGTTCCTTTTGGATTCATTTAACTTTTTTAAATGAGACTTACAAACGATGTCCACCAGCGTCGCCAGACGTCCCGATTTTGGCACGTCCCGATTTTGACACGTCCCGATTTTGGCACGTCCCGATTTTGGCACGTCCCGATTTTGGTACGTCCCGATTTTGGCACATCCCGATTTTTTTAGTAAAATTAAATATCCCGCGCGGGACAGGCTCAGTCCTGCTTTTCGGGGATAACTCGACCGTGTGACCGAAATGGACGCGTACACCAATAATCCCCTTTTTACTAAAATAATAGCCAAACTCTCCCCCCGGTTCGGGGGGCCGAACGAAAGAATCCCGCTTTTTTCACTCATATAGTTCCAAAATCCGGACGTGGCTAAAAATCTGGCAACGCTGATGTCTACAGTATGCATAGAAGACACTTGGTAGCCAGGCTTCACAAACAGTCGTCTACAATGTGCTTGGAACACGAGGCAAAAGTCTCGATGCTCATGCATGTCGAGACTGACGCGAAAAACTAAGATTTACATCTAATTGACTGCCCGGACCAGGCTGCCAAGTGCGCGGGGAGGTTCGGCCATCTTCGAGCAAACGACCGCCAAACATAAATAATGACTGCACGACTCGACGAGAAGTCGAAGCAGTCGCAATGACTGCAATCGATCGGAAATCATCTTACCTAATATGTTGTATCATGAAAGCGTCATACTAAATCTTCTTCAAACAATACATTATTTGTTGGTTTCACTTAAAAATAGTAACTAGTTAATTATCATATTATTAATTTGAAAAATAATATTTGACCAAAATCTTTAACCTTAGTAAATAGCAATATTATAAAACTATTTATAAATATATTAGATAGTAGTCGCGACCGCATAAATACATGAAATCTGTCAATGATATTATATCGGTATACTATACTTCTAGACTAAATAACTTGAATCTTGCATTATTTGTTACCAAATTAAAGTGGATACAGTCATATAATAGTGAACTAAGAAAAGAAATGTTATACGGAAATAAAAGTAAGGATAGTGTAGGTCAGTTTTTATTCAATTTGCCTAGCTAATATATCGCCTGAAAACACATTCAGGTAGGCTTATTAATCCATTGACCGCCGAGAAATAAGACAGAATATAAAATTGTTATCGACGCATATATACGTCACCAGCGTTCAACGGGTTAAGGACACTCATAAATAAAAACTGATCTACAATTTGTGTGGATACCTAAAGGTTCATACCAAAATAATATTGTAGATAGGTATATCTACCTGTTTTGGTAAACAAAAAAGACTGAGAAATGAAAGATAAATTGCAGCTGTTAATCCGAACGAAACTTAAGTCGAACACTTACTTACAATGAAATTAATAAATACTCAACGATATTATACTGTTTAATTATAATATCAATTAATATTGGAATATAATCTAGTGAGTAACTTACGAAACTGTCATATTTCGTTTGAACTCTAAAACATCGAAATCTATACCTCTGCTTCACTATGTTCCTGTACGACTATTTGCTCTACTTCCTTCAAAGTTTCATAAGAGTTTTAATGCATTTTATGTGACCTTTTATATATGTAAGGAGACAAGGTTCATTTTGAAATCAAACATTATACAAAAAAATAATTCAAGTGTCAAATTCGGATAAGAAAATGAAAACTTTTTATTATTCGAGCGAGGTAGTAGAGAATACGAATCAAAGATGTTGATAACATGTAAATGTGATTTAAGGCGTCCTTCAGAAGAAAAATATTCCTAATTTATTATTAATTTTATTATACAACCTAACTTTTTAATGGCTGTTTTCCCTCAGGGAAAATGTAGTTTCGATAGACAAGAGAAAAATGTTAGAAAAAGGTTTTTTTATTAAAAAAAACACTCTTTTTTATTACATTTTTTTTTAGATTGATGTCTAGTTGGCACGCGGTACGTAGCTAAGCAATAATCTGACATGCTATCCTTTTGTTTTTAAGAAAAGAGAAAATCATCTTTCAAGTTATTTAAATTTCTACACTATTATTATATTTGCATCACTTTTTGTGTCGATGTTTTTCTTTGATTTTGGACGAGGAATTTTATTTTTATACATAGATCGTACTATTTTAATTCCATGCGTATTACTAAACGCGAAAAATTTTGTTGAGAGAAAACAACCATTAAAATTATAGTTATGTAATTAGCTACATTAAATTACATTTGCGTCGATGTGGTCTGACGCGAAGCTAAAATGCCCCCATAAATTCATTATACGGGACCCGGAACCTTTACAGGCTTATTATATACGTTTTTTGACAATTGTACGGCGCCTCCTCTAGTTTTTACTGATATTAAAATACTTTGTGAATCTCTCTTGGGAACACACGAGACGAATTTATTAGCAAAGTCAATATACATTTACATACATTTATCTTTTCACATCTTTTACCCTGTTATTTTTATAAGCCCTTATTATGGTTAGAATTCTGGAAAGGTATCGTTATTTTTGAAATAATTGTATTTTTGAGTCGTGATTTTAGGCTAAATATTTGAATTCTGAAAGTTTTTCTAGCTGTCAAAAGGTTCTATGTTCACCTAAATCAAAATTCATCCAAAATCAACGATACCTTAATCACAAGCTGCCAAATTGCCTTCAATGTTGAATTTGTTGATTAGATTTTGAAATATTTACCAGTGACCTTCGACAACGAACAGGGGTAACTTGTTATAACAATTTGTCCATTGGAGTTTTGCGTAACTAAGGTTTTTCCGCGTAATTACACCTAGCAATATTATATAATAATTAATCCTTTGATCACCGAAATGAGACACAATATAAGTAATAAAATCTATTGTTATTGTCGTATATGCATCACTGGCGTTCAAAGGGTTAATTACACTTTCCGAATTCAGTAGACTGCGCAATAGTAAAACAGGTACATTTTACTTTTGTTCTTATAATATTTTCATAGTCCATCATTGGAAAACAGGGGTCTAACCAGTGCAGCATAAAATATAGGTAGAATAACCATTATGTCGTTGGTGTTTTTAGAAGCACTAAATAATTATTTAATATATCGCACTCTTGATAAAATAAGGACTTAACTCAAAATTTTGAAAATGAAGTTATGTAAAAACATGTTATTTTTCCAAAATTTTGAGCGCGATATTAAACTCCGAAAATACGTTTGCAATTCAATTTAATTTTATGGTTAGACCAAGTTACAGTCAATCGTGATTATTTGTGTAAGCTTATTACACGTAAAACGATATTATAATAAACCATTAAGGAAAATAGTAGGTCCTATCCTGTGCGATATGGCTCTTATTCAAAGTTATATTATGCACCACAAACTCGTAAAATGGTCATAGAATAGGATTGATGTTAATTAGTGTTAGTAATCACTCATTCATCGTCATTATGAAGAATAATATCTGATAATAGTTCAATGTAGAGATTAGACGACCGATCTGTAATAGGTAGAGGTGTGATACATTTCTTGAAAATCTTGGTACAAACATTGTACAACAATAGCTCAGTAATTTTATCTTACATCATACATACTCGTAATGCTATAGGAATGTATGGGGAAGGGGGCTAGTTGAGACTCGGGTTGTAGTTAGGGACCATTCGTAAATTACGTCACACTTAAGGGGAGAGGGTCCATGAAATGTGACAAGAAAAGAAAAGAGAGGAGTATCATAATAGGCATCAGCGATGAAGAGGCCCTCCTCTTCATAGCTGATGCCTATTGTGGGGGGAAGGCGGCGAAAAGTCATGAAATTTGTTTGACGTAATTTGTAGATAGCCCCTTTACAGGAAATCAAAATTGAACTATAACCCATTTATAAATGTCATTGAAAATTAGGGCGCGTTTCAAATCAACCGGTGTATAGTTAGAATAATCTTACTCGCCATCAACTCCCATAGTGGCAACTGAAAAGTTATTGATCTGGTTACTTGTCGGTTGCCGAAGTAAATTGTCTCCTTTAGCTTTCCATCAGGCGACGCGAGGCCACTATGATATATATTATGGCTTTGAGTTCCAAACAATGAAATAATAATTGTTTGTCGGTCACAGATGACGTCCATTGCGTTCAATGTGTTAAAGAAATGAATGCAGTGGTAATAATCAGCTATTGTAATAGGCTTGTTTCCATAAAAAATTTAATTAGTCCGTCTTCTAGATTATTCAAAAATAAAAGATACATATTTTTTCATTTGTAAATTAGACCAAAGATTACAAAGATATAGCCCGTTAAAGTTTCGCGTGACGTCACGCCGTGCGGCATTTTGTCGCACGGCGTGACATCAAACACTCCCACTCCTAAATTTTGATGCTTTGTACCTTTGTTTTTTTTCGTGTAAATGAAAAAAGAAAAAATAAGTGTCCAATATTTTTTTATAATCGAAAATACGGACTAAATATAATCTAAGAATTTTGACCCTGGAAACATCCCTATTAGTTATCCGAGTCATAACCAGCCCCTGTCCCCTATCATTCGTTTATAACGTAAGCATTAACTTTTATTAGATCAAACTACCCGGATTCTACCGATCTTGATAGATTTCATTCAGTACAGTAACTAGCAATATTTATCGAAAGTAAAATCTTTTAAATAACTACTTAGTACAAGAATTAATGCAAAAAATAATAGTGAAAATAGTTTTAATGGAAATTTTAACTACCTATTAGCCTGTGAAGATCCTACACACTTTGAAAACTATTTACATTAAGCAAGCGGTAATAAGTATAGGATATTAAAATTAGTTACCATTGAGCCCGCATAATAAAATATCCCTTGGTTATGGTCGGGCTACATTTGCGAGCGGGGATTCGTGTCGTGTTTACGCACTAAAAAGTTACAGCGATCATACATCGTCTTTGCTAGAATACTGCGGATTGTACAGATCAGAGGTCTATGTCCAGCGGTGGACTGCAATAGGATGATGATGATGATGATGTACCTACAGATCAGTTAACTAAAGCTGGCACGTTCACGGTTTCACATTATGCAATTTCACTATACAGTAGCAAAAGTAAAACTATCTGTCCCCTTCACATTCATGATACGATAGACCGTGCGCGAGAGAGACAGACAGACTTTTCGTGATGCGCATGCAGTACGACGCCCCAACGCGGGCCTATTCACAGACACTAATGTAAATATGTTGAACGTGCTTCAGTTAACTGACCTGTAATGATCGACCCAGCTACAGCTTTATCACGAACATTCGCCGTAGCACGCTAATGTAGCCCGTGCATCACAGTTTGTGTAGCCACTCATTTAACATTTAGGTGTCTTATTCTCAATTCCATATTCTAAATAATAACAAGCAATTTCCTCATCGTCTATTCTATAATTTATCGTATAATGTGTATGTGACAAATGTGTTTCGATGTCAAAGTGACTCTATGAAATGTGATCTCTCGTGTTTTGTTGTATTTTAATCTTTAGGTAACGTATGACGACTGCGTTGGTTGTGGCCATTTTAGAAATATAATAAATACTATTTGGTACACAAAAAATAAAATACTTGTATTTCAATTACTCAATTAGTATTGGCTAATAGCATGGGTCTACCCATATTATGATCTCATAATAGCCACAGACAACCTTCAATGGTTCTTTTCCCGCAGAGAAAACGTTGTCTCCATAGAAAAAACTACCATAAAACATTTCTATTAAACTGCAAAAACGGCTAACTTAGAGCAGGTTTTAGTTCAGGCGGCGCGCACTACTTACATAAGAAATTGCATACCACATGAAAATGAACGAGACGTTTAAAAGCATGTACCGGGCCAGCGTTGGTATCAATTAGCAGGAGTAACTTGCCCGTTGCCATTAGGTGAGAAGCCCTCATGCCGAACTGCTTTTTCAAGCTGACAAATCTCCAATGTTCTTAGGCTATGGTTCCACTGAGGCGGAGCGAAACAGTGTGGAGACAAGCACATGGCTTGAAATCCATATGATCGAATCGTAGCACAGCTCGTCTCCGCTCTGCTTCGCTCCACTTTTATGGAACCACAGTCTTAAGTCCTTATCACTAAACTCTATATAGATACGAATACTTACCTATGTATTCTATATCACGATATCATTCTCATTCTATATCACAAAGTAACAGTCGTGAGCCACTGCCAACGCGGTCGCACCTTTACGGATCTGCCTTATAGATGTTTTTATAACTCTACCGTGCTAACAGTTCTAATCGTGGTAATGATTGCGTGTGTCTAAACTTATATTTATATGAGCATTTATAATATTAGTATAACTCGTGAACGTTCGATCTAATTATAAAGTTATAAATTAATAAATATAATATTTCCGCCGCGTACCGCGGCACGTTAATGCCTTAGATGACCTAGGACTATTTTATTAAAAATAAATAAATAAATTATTAAAGTACTTTATATTGGATATTGTAATCTGTATTTGAAATGTAGATATTCTTGTACATCTAATTTTCTGTGTTAATCCTTTGACCGCCGAGAAATGAGAGAATAGAATATCTGTTGATATCGACGCATTTATGCGTCGTCGTCGGCGTTCAACGGGTTGAACATGTTGACGTTTAACGACGAATCCAATTACTGTGAGTTGAATGGAAGTTATTTCTTCGTGATATTTTAAGCGCTGTACCCTACTCTTCGATTGTAAGCGTTATTTTGTTATATCACGTGGGGTTTGTCAACTGGTGTGATGTGATTGTTGAGGCGAGCTATTTTTACATTGTTTCGATCGGTGTACCTATCTAAGGTTTAATATTAATTAGTGTATATTTTTCGCATAAATTTTTGATTATAATTAATGAAGTCGTGACAGTCGTGTTTCTAGTTTGGATATTTAGACAGTTTAAATATATTGTAACTAAAGATATCCCGTTTTAATTTTGTGTTCTTTACAATTTAATTCCTTGAAACATTTATTATACTTACATGTGTAAAACCGTCAAATGTTTGCATGTCATGTGATGATAACGTATTTGACCCATTGGATATGTAGGTATCGAACAATAATTTTATTTGTTAGCAATACTAAAATAAGCAATACACAGCATTCAGAGGTTACTTCCAAACTAGATTTCGGCGGCACTATTGTGTATGATTGTTGTATGTATTTTTAAATATTTTCTTCTAAATGTAATCATATCAATATGTTTAAGTCGATTTTAATGCGCTCGTGAACGCTGTGCAGGGCCGGACTTGGAGTCATTTGTTCCCAATTTGGGTACTATTTTAAAAATACGGGTATCATTATTAAAATATTGGCAGCAAGCAATATTATTTTTTATTTTAGTCACAAGGGACAAAATATTTATTCGAAAGGCTAACTGTGAGTGAGGCTACACTGCTTCTTTAACTCCGGCCGTGTGTCTAAACTTACGATAAGCAATAAGCATCGATATTTCGCTTCGATTTTCTACTTAGGTGTTGTAAAGCGCGTTTGTTTCAAAGTGGACAGTATGGTCAATAAACATTATCTAATATATCTACGTTTTAAATCAATCTGAATTCCAAACCTGCAGATATGGTAAAAAATATCAACTATGCAGAATAAAATAAATCGCACACGGCTATTTGTATTGTATCATTTTAAAACAAATCGCAGCTTTTTTATTATTATTTTTCTAGTCATTAATTATTGTGATGTTCCTGGCACAAGTTGTGAGATTCGAATAAATTACATTGAGTTAGAATTAGTTTTGACGAGTTTATTAAATAATTATGGTGACTTTTGTGAAAACATGTATGTATAAACATTTCTTAAAATTAATTTTGTACTAAGCTAGTTTCACGACGAAGTAAGTACTTATTATTATGTAATAACGTATTGAGTATATCTATTTAAGTGTGCATTTAAGTATTTTTATAATCATCACTCTGAATTGGTGTACGGAAAGTATCTACTCACAAATCTTATACGTAAATTTTCATGATTGATTATTATCAAATTTTCAGACATATTATTACCATGTAAATTACACTATAAGCTGGTCGGCCCTGACCCTAAACTCGATGAGCGTGTGTGACTGTATAATTGTCAATCAATCAGCCCATTGTCGCCCCACTGATGAACGTAAATCTCCTCCACTAGGAGTGAGAACCATCCGCTCCCCCAACAATCTTGTGATTATGACAAGGCCGCCCTGGCCATCATCGTAGTCATTTAGAAAAAAAAGACCTCCTCCAGAGTGCGCCAACCATCTCGGTCCCGGGCAATCTACATCCATTCTTTACCAGCTAGGTACTTTAGTCATCGGTCCAACTTGTATTTCCTCTTCCTAGTCATTCCACACTTGGGTTTCCCAAAAGAGAGCTCCACTCCAACATTTTTTTAATCCATCAACTATCAGTACGCCTGAAAACATGGCCTGCTCATTTCCACTCCAATATGCTGATTTTCACTGCGACTCACTTGCTCACTGAATACATTCAAAAAGTGGGACGCCCGAGTACTGACTAAAGGCAACCAGTTAACTACTCACTGTGAGCCTAAGGATCGCTCTGAAAGGGACCATTGTCACCGTCCGTATCTATCGCCTTTTGCCTCGCCGCCAAACAGGCATCGTTATGATTCCCGTTAGGTACTGTGTTACAGTACGGTACTTACTTTAGTATAAATAATACTAAACGGCTAGAGTTGATACGGTTACGACCCATTTCCTGGTTTGATATGTGTACCGTGACCCTAATTGGGGACAAAGCCTCAACGTCTGAAAATATTTGATAACAACCAAGAACTTACTAGACATATAAAATGGTTTAGTGCAATTGTATCTGAATATCAAATCAGTGTGATCATGTTATTATTTACAAAATATTGTTTTAATTTCAAAGTTTATTTGAAATGTATTTTGCTCAATTTTTTTTAAAGTTACCTTTACATTATGATAATATGTGATTGGGATATTATAATTTAATTGTGGCAATGTTTGTGTTGTCATGTGGTTGCACATCAATATATCAGGGGGAGGAAAGAGTACATTCCAGATTTTAAGTATAAGGCCTCTGTCAATGTTTTAGTAGGAAAATAAAATAATATCCCTATTTTTATGTTTATACATAAATGTTGTTGTACCAGATTTAGCCACAAATACACTACGTACTTACCTAACTAAACAGATGCATACCTAAACGCATTTTTCCCTGAAAAAGAGGTAAGTATGACAGATTTGATACTAGAGGATTAACATTCACTGAATTTCAGGGACTAATCCCCGTAGAATTGTTTGTTATAAAAAATTAAGTAATTAATAACTTTCCTTTATTAGATATTTTGATTAGATAGATAGTAAATTAAAAATGGATAAATAAATAATAAAATTATATAATCGCGTAAAGTTGAAATTTAAATCGATACGTGGGTTTTAAGATGAAATGATAGTTATAAGATATTTGATGTGCGACCAAAGTCTGTACGTATAAAGAACCAGTTTAATTAAGTCGAATGTTGGTATAACTTTACTATTGCGGATGAGCTCGCGAATATTACATAATATTATATGATTCTGAATATTTCCTCTCGATATTTATATTTGAGAATTCAATAAATTATACTGTTACTCATATTATGGAATTTTATTTTTGCCTTGTTCAATGTTAAGATTTAGGTAAGCGCGCACATACCTAGGTAGGTACCTACTTATTTAATCAAGACGTTTCGGGAATTGGACACTACTTATTTGGAACTAGCTGTGCCAGCGGCGTCGCACGCGTGGATATTGCGTTTTATAAATAAAAGACTTCATAAAATGGTACTTAAATTTTTGGTTAGACCTCTAGAAATACATTGGTAAAAACCGCATTTATTTCTATGCAGTAGTTTTAGCGTGATGTGCATTCAAACATACAGGTAAAAATTTCCCCCGTTTTCCCAACACTTCCCTTTACTGCTCTGCTCCTATTAATTGTAGCGTGGTAAAAAGTATGCTATAACCTGCCCAGGAGTATGAAGAATATTTGTACCAAGTTTCATTAAAATCCGATAGAATTCCTCTTTCGAACATTATAACTTCCGTCAGTGGCCACCAACATTTAAAACGACTCCAAAATGACCCAAACCCCGTAAAGTATTTCGATGTGCTGTGGTCTAATCATAACTTAAAAACCTGATTTTGATAGGAATTAGACTTAATGAGAGTTAATTTAGTTGTAATTCATATTTTTTTATGTTTATTTAATAATAAAATTAAAAAAACACAAATGTAGCAATAACAACTAAGTATATTTTTAATGTTGTTGCATTCACTTGTTACAGTAATGGTTTACGTAGAATGATCCGCGAATAAAATAATATTCAACGCTTACAATATAAACCTATTTTTAATTTCACACGAATAAAGTGGTAAGAAGTTATTAATTTCATATAGAATAGACACCAAAAACTAACGAATACTGTCGCTATGCCTCGTTGCGCGGGCAGTTTTGATAGAAGGCTGCCGAGAAGAAAATGGTAATGCCACCATACGATAAAAACAATATTATTGTTATGCGGTATTACATATTTTTGAGGTTTTATCTATGAATTTTCCATTAAATTAATTTAGTTTTTAAATATTATGTACCATCAAAAATCTACTTTCAATTAAAGTTAAAAGCATTTATTTGAAAGTAATAGTTTTAGAGATATTCACCTATTTCGGTTTTTTGCTTCTCCTGAAAAATAGCAATTCTGCAATAACCGTTTTATTCGCCGGAGGGTGCGAATTATTGTCTGTCAATAAGGTCGATCGCTCTGAACGCATCAACAGCCAAATATTGAATGAAGCTAGCTCTCGGACCTCCCGCCTTTTTATACCCTACCGCCGCGCCGCCGCGACCCGTGTCGAGCGCGGCAACCGTTACACAAAAATAATCCTTATAGCATGATTTAGTATTCACGTGCGACGGCGCGATGGCTTATTTCATGTATAAGTTTGGTGTTTCTATACCGATTTCTATGATTCTTTTTTTATTGAATAGGTAATAATGATAACTTTTTTAAATTAGGGATGAATGAGAGTATTATAAACGTAAGAGTAAACAAATATAATCAGAATGCTCCGAACTGCTAAGCTATCAGGAGTTACACGTGTTATTGTGAGTCAACCATAAAAGATAGACATATGCTGTTGCGGGATATTTTTTAGTCAATTTTATGTCAAATATTTCTGTCATACATAATTTCTATGTAACTTTAACCATTAAGGCTGCACACGCGACGGAAGCTTAAAAAATGGAGTAACTTCTCCCGTTTTCCCAACATTTCCCTTCACTACTCTGCTCCTATTGATCGTAGCGTAATGAAAAGTACACTATAACCTGCCCAGAAGTATGAAGAATAATTGTACCAAGTTTCGTTAAAATCCGTCGAGTAGTTTTTGTTTCTATAAGGAACATACAGACAGACAGACAGACAGACAGACAAAAATTTTACTGATTGAATTTTTGGCATCAGTATCGATCACTAATCACCCCCTGATAAGTAGTTATTTTGAAAATATATTTCATGTACAGGAATTGACCTCTACAGATTTATTATAAGTATAGATTGGACATTCTGAACTTAAAAGTAAAATGAGTACTTATTGTTATATTCGGAACTATCAATGATAGTAGGTACATCAATGTCAATACTTAAGGATGATTGATGTCAAAGCGATTTATTTGACGAGATTGTCAGTCTCGCAGTGTAAATACCTACCTATTTGCCCGAATAGCTAAACTAATTGAAAACCCAAAATACTTCAAAGCACTTTATTATTGCTTAAAATACCACAAACACCAAAAACAGTTACACTTAACACGGACAAAATTACACTGGACAGGACAAACAAACATGTCACTCTTCCTCAACCTCCTCGTCGAATTCCCCCTCGTCATCCGCGGTGGCGTCCTGGTACTGCTGGTACTCCGACACCAGGTCGTTCATGTTGCTCTCCGCCTCCGTGAACTCCATCTCGTCCATACCCTCGCCAGTGTACCAGTGGAGGAACGCCTTCCGCCTAAACATGGCCGTGAACTGCTCAGATATCCTCTTAAACAACTCCTGGATAGCCGTCGTGTTGCCAATAAAAGTGGCAGACATCTTCAGGCCCCGAGGAGGAATATCACACACGGCCGTCTTAACGTTATTCGGAATCCACTCAACGAAATAGCTGCTATTCTTGTTCTGAATGTTCAGCATCTGCTCGTCCACCTCCTTCATGGACATGCGCCCGCGGAACACCGCCGCCACAGTCAGATACCGCCCGTGGCGCGGGTCACACGCCGCCATCATGTTCTTCGCGTCGAACATCTGCTGCGTCAGCTCTGGCACCGTCAACGCGCGGTACTGCTGGCTCCCTCGCGACGTGAGCGGCGCGAAGCCAGGCATGAAGAAATGCAGCCGCGGGAACGGAACCATATTCACCGCCAGCTTCCGCAGATCCGCGTTCAGTTGCCCCGGGAACCTTAAACACGTAGTCACGCCAGACATAGTAGCAGACACCAGATGGTTCAGGTCTCCGTACGTCGGCGTCGTCAGCTTCAGCGTCCGGAAGCAGATATCGTATAAAGCTTCGTTGTCTATGCAGTAAGTCTCGTCCGTATTCTCGACAAGCTGGTGAACCGATAAAGTTGCGTTGTAGGGTTCGACCACCGTATCGGAGACCTTTGGGCTAGGCACGACCGAGAACGTATTCATAATACGGTCGGGGTACTCTTCCCTGATCTTGGATATCAGTAGGGTCCCCATTCCGGATCCAGTGCCGCCGCCCAAAGAATGCGTTAGCTGGAATCCTTGCAAGCAATCGCAGCCTTCGGCTTCCTTTCTAACGACGTCTAGGACGGAGTCGACCAGCTCTGCTCCTTCCGTGTAGTGGCCTTTGGCCCAGTTGTTGCCGGCGCCGGACTGGCCGAAGACAAAGTTGTCGGGGCGGAAGATCTGGCCGAAGGGTCCTGAGCGGACCGAGTCCATGGTGCCGGGCTCGAGGTCTACCAGCACCGCGCGCGGCACGTACTTGCCGCCGGACGCCTCATTGTAGTAGACGTTGATGCGCTCGAGCTGGAGATCGGAGTCTCCTTGGTACGCGCCGGTGGGGTCGATGCCGTGCTCGTCGGAGATCACCTCCCAGAACTGAAAGGAGCAATACTCTTATCAGCTTGGTTAGCCTAAATCTATTATTCTGACCTGCATCTCGCCTATTTACTTATCTAACTTTATTAACAACACGTATGCGTCGAGAAAGTTTGGATGGATAGATACCAACTTTTTCACCAAAATTTACTGAACGGATTTTATTTGAAGCTACAGCATATAAATAAATAACCCAAGACATGCCACCCTGGGCCACACAGCGCCACCTAGCCCCAAACTAAGCCGAAGCTTGTAGGTACTATGGGTACTGGACAACTGATAAACTTACTTAGTTACATTTTTTTTTTGTAAATAAATACATATTATACATAGAAAACACCCAGACCAATACAAACAGACATGTTCATGAACACAAATGTTTGTACTGTGCGGGAATCGAACCCACGACCTTTGGCTCAGAGGGCAGAGGTCAATACCAAATAAGCCACCGAGCCTGTAATACATATACCTAGGTTATAATTAGATTAGCACATACCTAGGCCATCATTTTGCGTACAAAGCTACCTACAGCTAGAAAAAATTGCATATTTGCAATTTTCTTAAGACGGGCTTGGCACCCGCGTCCATTGAATGCTACTTACATCATGATCTTTATACAATGCAGAGAACTTTACTAACCTTAGCTCCGATCTGGTTTCCGCATTGCCCGGCCTGGATGTGGACGATTTCCCTCATTTTCCTAGTTTCACGATAAATTTAGAGCCTAAAACTGGATAGTTAAAATTTGTCTTCCGTTAAAAAATCATAAAAAATATTAAAAAAAAAAGTATAAAATTACAGCATGTGCATCGTACACGAAATTTTATTGAATTATGAGAGGCTTCATTCTTTTGTCAGCACGGGTGGAAATGTATTTCCAATTTTAAATAATTGAAAAAATTATGATTGCCAGTTGTATTTTGTAGCAACATTTTAAGGTTTACTCACAATAATGTACCTTTATGATTTTATGATTATGTACATAGGTTAAAAGCGCCTTACCTAACTCTTTTTTTTGTGTAATTCGGCAGTGCGATGCATTTCAAGAACTAAACAGGCTTTGGAAATTATTTATTACTTCCAGAATCATAGAATAGGCCTATGTATGATTATGGGATTCATTATAAATGTGTTGAAAATGGACTTTGTATGCGACAAAAGACTCAAAAGCGTGTCTTAATCTTGCCTTAAGTTTCTCTTCTCATCTCTTACCGTAAAAAAGAGCAGGTTGGTACCCCTATCTACTTAGTTGCTAAACATGTCCTACAAATTATTATCCACATAATGAAATAAAGCATTTTATTCAACAGTTGTTTGGGCATCACATTATATTTTCAACAGTCGTATGTTTGGGCATCGCATTAAGTAGGGCCCAATCCAAAAAAAAAAAAAATCTTTTGAAATTATCGACTCATCTTTTTTCCTTCAACCATTACCTATTCATTGTGAACTTCTATTAAACCGTTTTTCATCACGCAAAGACCATCTTTAATTCTACGATACATAAAGTTTGGTCCATCGGAGCCAAATACATAATTACGAGCGACCTTCATACCGCCACGCAAACGGCTGCATCGGAATAAAATTTTATTCTACGAGCGACCGTTATACCGCCACGCAAACGGCCCCATCGCAGAGGGGTAAAGGAAACACAGAAAACATAGAAGGATTTTGGCAACGTAAGGAGTCTGGTTAAGACGTCGGAAGACCTGCAGCAGGCCCACATCGTCGTGCATCATCGCAAAGTGCAATCGGTACGGTCAGCCATCTTCCCTAACCTACCCGTGTCACCTTCATCTGTGTTAAAACCGTGCTATTTTTCCGAATTCCAGTGCTTGTGTTCGACCCGTGGATACAGCCTTGTGCCGCAGCTAGCATCAGCTGTCTCCACACCCAGGAAATAACCGTAAGTTTTTCCACAGACCACCGAAATGGCCAAAGATAGATCTCCCTACAAGTTAGACGTTAGTCTATTGATGAGGTGCTTAAAGATTTAGTCAAATCGCGAGGAATACTAAAGGGTAGACTGACGAGGCTATCAAACTACGTTGACAGCCTCGTTAACCAAGATTTAACCCATCAGAAACGCTTGGATCTAAAGTTACGCATCCAGGGTGTTGCTAGCCTGTTTACTGAGTTTAGCAGTCTTCAAACACAAATAGAAAAGTCTGTATCATCAGATGCAGATTTAGATGATCAGTTAACGCAACGAGAATTGTTTGAGGATTGCTACTACAGTGCATTGGCTGAAGCTGAGTGTATACTCAATTCCTACGCAGACTCACCTGAGTCTTCTAAAGTGTGTAGTAATCGTTTGCAATCTATAAAATTACCTACTATATCTATGCCTACCTTTGACGGTGTTTATGAGCATTGGCTTGAGTTTAGAGACACATTCTTATCTCTGGTGCATAATTCCAATGAAATTAGCGATATTCAAAAATTCCACTACCTAAAATCATCACTAAAAGGTAGTGCTGAGCTAGTTATAGATTCCGTGGAGTTCTGCGCATCTAATTATTCAGTGGCATGGGAACTGCTTCTCAATAGGTACAATAACAATCGGCTACTTGTACACAACCATGTTAAATCTTTATTTTCAATTCCCAAATTATCTAAAGAGGCACCTCAGTCCCTCTGACGGCTCATTGACGCAATCCTTCGCAATTTACGTGCATTAAAAATACTAGGTGAGCCTACTGAGCACTGGGACACGCTTGTCATTTATATCATTACGTCTAAGCTTGATAAGACTACAGAGCGCGAGTGGGAACAGTACAAAGGCACTAGCTTCTTATCCAATAATATTGTGTCATCAAATAATAAATTGAAGGTTAACGACCTAATCGAGTCCTAAAATATCGAGCTGATATGCTGGAAACATTGCAAGTATCACACAATAACAACAAGGTAAGCTTCGACAATAAAATACACAATTCGACCTTAACCAATAACAAAGTACACTACAATGTTTCCACCAATAAGCCACCACAACGCACAAATAATTCATGCCTAATGTGTGAATCAACGTATCATCCACTATATGCGTGTCAAAGGTTTTTAGCTTCTAATTTAGACACTAAGTTGAAGTTTATTGCTACACACAAACTTTGCGAAAATTGTTTACGCTCAGGACACTCGCTAGACAATTGCAGGCTCGGCCCTTGTCGCAAATGCAACCTAAAACATAATACGATTATTCATAACGACACGTCCGATCGTAATCAAGCTGTAACCTTTCACTCGACGTGTACTGCGGCGTCCGCGGCCGGCGCAGGCGCCGGGCTCGCGTGTCCCTCCGCCCTTCCGCCGCCCGCTAACACCCATCGACAGATTCCCGTCTCGCAGGTAAACAAAGCACACATTGACAGCTCATTACATAACGCGGATGAATCTGTGCGTGTGAGTTCAGTTTTATTATCAACTGCTATGGTCGAGGTAATTGATGATGAAAACAATCATCACCTTGCACGCGCGCTGTTAGATAGCGGTAGCCAAAATTGCATTTTGTCACAAAATTTCTCTAAAACTTTACACACAAAAATGATACAGTCCACTTACGAAGTTCATGGGATAGGGAGTTCGATAACACAGACTACGCAAGTTTGTGATATCAAAATTAAGTCACGATTTAATGACTTTGCTTCGCGTATAAGATGTTTAGTGATACCTAGCATTACATCTTCTTTGCCAAGCGCACAACACACGTTCAGGATTCCTGACAACATACAGCTGGCCGATCCACACTATTACGAATCCCACGATATAGATATCCTGTTAGGGGCAGATATATTCTGGGAGCTATTATGCGATGGTAAAATGAGGTTGCCGAACGGACCCTTTTTGCAAAATACTCATTTGGGTTGGATAGTGTCAGGACCGATTATCAATACACGCAACATAGTTCACTGCAATTTCAGCCATTCGATTGAAGCGCAACCACGTCGCTTTTGGAAGCTGGACGAGCTGCCCGGAGCCGGGGGGACGATTAGTGACGATGAGCGCGCGTGCGAGAAGCATTTCGTGGCAACCACGATACGCGATAGTGATGGAAGGTTCAGCGTACGTATTCCATATAAACATTCTCCTACGAAATTAGGTGAATCGTCCACACATGATTCCTAGGTCACCAGGTCCGTGTGGTCCCGGACCTAAGAATAGGACCACCCCATGTCATCCCGTGGGTGTCGTAAAAGTCGACTAAGGGAATATCAGGAAACGGGCAGCAGCGTTTACCTAAGCACAAATAACACCTACTGCGAGTCACCAGGTCACCAACCTAACACCGACCCGCCTGCCAAGCTTGGTGACTAAGGCAATCCCCCAAATTACAATTGTCATTGGGGGAGGCCTGCCTATGTCCAGCAGTGGATGTTCGCAGGCTGATGATGAGGTCACATGACGCACGAGCCATCATACCAGGCGTCATCATCCCATGCTTCATCATGGATGTTCCGAGAGTACGACGTACGACGAAACTGTGTACTCGACGCGAACACAGCGTCATTTAGGCATTATATAGATAACACACACACACACTATGTAGGATAAAACCTAGGTCTCCATTGACTTAGACCTACTGACGAATTTGATTTTTATATTATTACATTTCATGATTATATTTCTAAAATAACTATACCTATGTACGCACTTTTTAATCGCATATTTCCCAGATTTTGATCCGTTATGATTATTTGATTTCGACCTTAGTAATCGCTAAGATTCTTTTGCAAGGCATGTGGTCGTTTCATTTAGATTAGGACGACGAAGTACCTACCTACCGAGCGACACGTCACACACACACAGACGCGCTTCGTAAACGGTTCACGCTCGCCATATCTGCATACCGCATCAAGTTATAGCTAGCGATGCTATAACTACAAAAGCATATATTTTATTGATAACTCGCTAGCAGCGCACGGCGCTCGCGCATACATACTTATGTACAATTGTTTTTCTCAGTTTGATCACATGGGACCGTGCAATGGATACGTACATTATTTTATTTAAAACACACGCAATAAATAAATAATAGACGACCTGGCGTTCTCACTGTTGGCGAACTGTGAAAACCTGACATTGTACGAGGTAGATATGTCTTTAACAAAGGACATCTTTCAACAATAAACATAATATATTTTCAAAATTAATTTTATTTATTCATAAAAATTTATGAATTCGAAATGACGATCGGATAGCAGATTCACTTGATTTCACCTACAATAAAAAACAATCCATTTCAATTTCTACCAAACATAATTTAACATTTTTATTATTTCGTCATGAGCATAAACAGTTATCGCACGCAGCCTCTTAGGCACTGTTACTATATATACGAGAGACATATTGGCTTATTAGCAGTAGGGATCTCACTAGATCTGTTTATCATGGTTGTGTCGCGTCTTCTGTACAGGTTGAGGAGTAGGACCCTTACTCCCTTGATGGGAAATTTACCAACAGAACACATAATTCCTGGTTTCAATTTTTTTACGCACAAATCCTACACTCAGTCAATGCTGATACGAGTACTTAACCGGAAAGGCAGAGGTTCCAAAACTGTAACTTAATTTATGACTCACTATACACTTGGAACTTTTTGGCGATCTTTCCTCGGATGCGTACCTACTTGCTCTTAAGCGTTTTATTCCACACGCGGAAAACCTCAAGAAATCCTCTCTGAAAATGGAGAGAATTTTATAGGTCTCATTTTTCTTAATTTCTAATTAACAGTTTGGAACAAATAATATTAGAATACATATTTTGGTGGTTTGTGGGAAACTGAGGTAAAATCCTGCAATTTCCCATTTTTTTAACATTCACACATTTCACATTGGAGGAGTTCAGCGCGGTTTTGACACAGATTGAGGCCGTCCACAACTCCCGTCCTCTAAGTCCCATTTCCTCCGATCCTTACAACTTCAATCCCATAAGTCCCGCTCACTTCCTGGCTGACCATCCGCTCACTGCACCAGTCAGCGACGACCTTACCCTGCACCTGCACACCGTCTCACGCGCTATCAACGAGTGGAGCAGATTCGTCAGCATTTCTGGTCTCGATGGGCGAAGGAGCACATATTCCAGCTACAGATTCGTGCAAAATGCTGAACCAACACAGATGACCTGGAAGCTGGCACCATTGTTATCATCAAGGGCGATCGGCTACCTAAAATGGCAGCTTGGCCGAATTGAGAAGACCATCGCAGGGAAGGATGGAGTATCCCGAGTGGCAGACATCTAGACAGCTTCGAGCATCCTGAGACGCGCTTATGTCAAGATTTGTCCCCTTCTTGATTAGTCCCTTGGTTTAGGTTGAAAGCGGGTGCTTTCAAGGCCGGGGGCATGTTTGGGCATCACATTATATTTTCAACGGTCGTATGTTTGGGCATCGCATTAAGTGGGGCCCAATCCAAAAAAAAAAAATCTTTTGAAATTATCGACTCATCTTTTTTCCTTCAACCATTACCTATTCATTGTGAACTTCTATTAAACCGTTTTTCATCACGCAAAGACCATCTTTAATTCTACGATACAACAGTTTAATATCAATCGAATAAATTAAAATAAAATAAAACGGTCACTAGAGCCTCCATAAAAAACGATCACTTTAACCTAGCACCAAGCCTTAAGCCAAGCTTGGCACTCGTCACTCTTCGTTAGGCTCCTCTTCATCTTCGAACTCCTGGCCGTCAACAGTCGCGTCCTGATACTGCTGGTACTCCGATATCAAGTCGTTCATATTATTATCAGCATCCGCGAAGTCCGTCTCGTCCATGCCCTCACCTGTATACCAGTGGAGGAACGCTTTCCTCCTAAACATCGATGCAAACTGATTCGACATCCTTTTGAAGACCTCTTGAATCGCGGTTGTATTACCAACGAAGGTAGCAGACATCTTCAGACCACGCGGAGGCACGTCGCAAACAGCAGTCTTCACGTTATTCGGTATCCATTCAACGAAGAAGTCCTTGTTCTTCTTCTGAACGTTCAGCATTTGCTCGTCGACCTCTTTCATAGACATACGCCCTCTGAACACGGCAGCCACCGTGAGATACCGCCCGTGCCGAGGGTCGCACGCAGCCATCATGTTCTTGGCGTCGAACATTTGCTGTGTCAACTCGGGCACCGTCATCGCTCTGTACTGCTGACTCCCTCGCGACGTCAACGGCACGAAGCCAGGCATAAAGAAGTGGAGACGCGGGAAAGGCACCATATTCACTGCCAACTTCCTCAAATCAGCGTTCAACTGCCCAGGGAACCTCAGACACGTCGTCACTCCCGACATGGTGAGCGAGACCAAGTGATTCAAGTCTCCATACGTAGGCGTCTTCAGCTTCAAAGTTCTGAAGCAGATATCGTACAAAGCCTCATTGTCAATGCAATACGATTGAATGGTGTTTTCAATCAGCTGGTTTATGGATAACGTCGCATTGTACGGTTCCACCACGGTATCAGACACTTTAGGGCTCGGCAAGATTGAGTACGAGACCAGAATGCGATCAGGGTATTCTTCAGTCAGGTTGGCTAGTAGCAGTGTGCCCATACCGGAGCCGGTGCCTCCTCCCAAGGAGTGTACTAGTTGGAAGCCTTGCAAGCAGTCGCAGCCTTCGGCCTCCTTTCTGATGACGTCTAGGACAGCTTCGAGTAGATCTGCGCCTTCTGTGAAGTGTCCTTTGGCCCAGTTGTTGCCTGCGCCGGTGCCGCCGCACACGATGTTGTCGGGTCTGAAGACCCTGCCGAAGGGGCCGCCTCTGATGGCGTCCATGGTGCTGGGCTCGAGGTCCACGAGCACCGCGCGCGGGACGAACTTGCACTTGGAGCCTTCGTTGTAGTACACGTTGATGCGTTCGAGCTGGAGGTCCGAGTCGCCGTGGTAGCAGCCGTCCGGGTCGATGCCGTGCTCGTCTGATATCACCTCCCAGAACTGGAAGGAGGAAGAACCAATACTCTTATGTAGGTAGGTACCCTCTCAAATTCAAATACACACACCAACTATTAAATTGCTTATTTATAGTAACACTAGCTGCTGCCCGCGGCTCTGCCCGCGTGAATATTCGTATAAAAAGCATAGCCTATGGGTTAATCTGATGTACAAACTATATTCCTGTAAAGTTTCATTATAATCCGTTCAGTAGTTTTTGCGTGAAAGTGGAACAAACATCCATCCATCTATCCAAACAAACTTTCACTTTTATAATATTAAGTAGGATAAGTAGGATATTATAGCTAATATTAAGTAGGATATCATAGTGGCTTCAGCTCGCCAGAAGCCCGAATCACTGCGGCAACGAACAGTAACCAAATGAATAACTTGTCAATTGCCACCGCCATGGCCGAGTAAACCCTACCACTGGCTAAGAAGCTCCTTTCGTAGACTAGTTAGATAATTTGAACGGGTCGATTTGCGCAACTTGACGTCTGACCACATTGCGTGGGTTGGGCTGAATTTGCTAACATTGCAATGTGGTGTTCGTTCCCGTCACCCCAGCTCATCCAAAAACCTCAGCACGGTATTTAGCCTGCCAAAGACGTCCTGGAGAGTGCCGGGCTGGCCAAGGTCAAGGCTTCAGCCGGTATGCTGCCACTTCGGGACATTCCAACAGAATGTGGACGGCTGTTTCCTCCGCTTCTAAGCAAGCTCTGCACTTAATAGACTAACCAATGCGTGCTTCTTTCCATAAATCTAACAGTTCCAATTATATTACGAACATACCTAGGTAGGTTTTAAGTTTAAAAGATTACGTAGGTACCTTGGATCCAATCTGATTCCCGCATCTACCAACTTGGACGTGAACAATTTCCCGCATTTTGATTAAACACAAGGAATTTAGCGAACACAAATAAATAAATTCAATGCAAATAAAGAAATAATGTAGATAAAAATAAAAAATTACAACTAAGTACCTACTTAGCCTACATCTACTTACTAAGGGACCTAACGAATAACTAAGTTAAAAGATGTGAATTTGTTTCATGACCTAACCGATTTCTTACATACTGCGATATTGGTTTAAAACGCGTTGGTTTACAATTTTATTATATTTATCATATGTAGGGTTCCGGATCGCAAAAAAAAGGAATAATTCGTTATTTTTCTATGTCAAATTGAAAATTCTTCGAAAAATTTGTGAGATTCAGATCTCACGGACATTAAGGAATATCGGTAACGAATACGACAATTAAAATATCCCGTTCCTAAGATTACAAACTACATAACAAACGGGGAACAATTGAAGAGGACCACTAGCACTATCATCAGCCTATCGCAGTCCACTGCTGGACATAGGCCTCTCCAGTTATTCGCCACTTTGGGCAAACACCTGGATGAAGCACCCATAATCGCCATGCCATAAATAAAACTTTTGAAATGAAAACAACAATTCGACAAATTTCAGTTTTAATAAAAAATCACAATTCATACAATCATTGTACAATAATAATTACAAATATTAAAATCCCTATCTATAAAAATGCAAATGTGTCGAATATCTATACAAAATGCCTCGTCGTGTTTTTATAAAAAGGAAGACGTGTTTTGTGTTAACCCTTACAACGCCCGTGATTACTTAATTTTATTATTTCACTAACTGCAACCGCCGGGTTCTCCTGCATGAATATCGGTGATATGTGAAATAATTGGTTCTATTAAAAAAAAAAAGCAAAAAATGCATAATTATTTTAAAAATCTTCCAGTATTTATATTTACGTCGCCGGCTTTATATATTGCATTACATTTTTCAATTGATAAAGTTCAACAGACTTATAATGTTAAATAACGTTCTGTGATAGCTATTTTAATTTTTATTAGTCTGTTCAACTTTATCTGCCGATTGAAAAATCGGACCTTAGTTCATAATAATTTTACAAAAGAACATGTATCTTATTGCACATAAAACTTACTTATATTAAGTGTTCATAGTGGATGACTAGCATTTAATTACATATGGGTAATCGATTTAAGCTCACGTGAATAAATTATATAAATATGTGGTAATTATATAAATACTTTTGCAAAACAAGTAAACCCGTGCAAGTGGGAATAACTTTGACCCGTATTGTCAAGTAGTAAACCCAATTTACTAAGTAAATAAAGTAAATGAAAATGGACTTGGCTAGTATATAATTACTTACATTAATATAAAATCAAAACACAATTATTGTGAATGTTCCTTTTTAACCCTTTGAACGCCAGTGGTATTTATATGCGACAATGACAATAGATTTTCAATTGTGTCTCATTTCTTAAAAGGACTAAGCCTTGATAATGATTTATGTACTAATATTTATTTAGTTTTCTTTCGTTTAAAAATCTAAAATCTTGCTGTATTATTATGAAATGGACATTAAATCCTACCGTACCTTTAAAAAAACGTTTTAAGGATAAACATAACATATACTTAAATAGAATACATGATGTACATTAGAATACAGCTGTTTATTGATGGTTCATCTGTATCGTTTCGTCCGTAACAGATAGGCAGTGTTCATTACATCGTAAGCTTTAGTTTACACGTTTTCAAAGACAGATATATAATGGCGAATATTCCCTATTCACCGATATATAACTTTATATATAAACATGAGCAATTCCACAATTAAAAAGTTTGACAGTTATTGTACTTGCATTTTTATCATCATTTTTCGACATCGCTGTTATTGTACAGTCATTTTGACTACTTAGAATGTATTAATTATATCTGACGCCGACTGTACACCTTTATAAAATACGAGGCTTACTAAATTATTTTTATGTGCTATTTATAATTAACATTACATTATACGCAACAGTAGAGTGTACATACAATATTCAACGTGATTTATATTTCATTTCCGTAGCTAAGATTTATTTAATAAATTAATTTAAAAAATAATCAGAATATTTTATTTGTTTCCCTCGCATATTAGGTTGTATGACAATAAATAATACAATAATTAGGATATTCACGAGATCAAAAACTTAAAAAAAACTTGAGACTACCTTTTTTGAAGTTGGTAGAAATACAGGTTATAACATGACTCGGCCTACAACATTTATTTATGACCGACATAAAAGTATAAATTATAAATGAGAAATTCCATATTAACACGTTGTATTGCACTAAGTGATACATATCAAAGTTAAGTTAATTTACATAATATTTTTCACGCGTGTGATATGTGCCACTCCATATACTGTACATCACTCTATCAATAAGTATGCTATTGCAATTCTATCAGAATATACTACTAAATCTATGGCCTCCGTGTACAGGGCCATAGATTAAAGATTCAGATCGATGACGTACGAGTACAGTCAAAACTAATCTAGAACTTTGTCACATTGAACCTGTAATTTTTTCCCGCTTCATTATAATGTTGACATGTCATATATTATTGTACCAAGGTTCTAAAGGTTATACACTTTATTGTTTTTGACTGTAAATAGCAGACTTGGCAAACTATATTACTCTTTCGTGTCATCTTACATTCAAGTCTTATAATTAGTACCTTGATTTATACAAAATATAGGTGTGCCCTTGTTTACCAAGAAATTTGTTAGCAGAAATATCTGCCAATATAATAATATTGGGTGTTTGCACACCACTGACATTCAAGCAAATATTAATATATTAACATTTCTTTGTAAGTTGACATATTAATAATATATTATTAAATAATTAAAAATATATCAAAACAGCAGGTTCTTTTAAAATATTTTGTGTACCTTTTCTATAACGTCAACAATAAAAAAAATCAGTCGATTAATGACTAGACTAAATCGAAACGTCACAAATAAAATAGATGGATCTTCGAAATGTACGTACGCCCATAACTTTCGAACGACTGCACCACATCGGATTATTCTTGGTTTTATGTTTACAAAAAAAATATTTATTTAAAAAACATGGCTATACAAAGTACGCCAGGTCAGTCAGTAGTACATAATGCACAAAAATCCATCTGCAACTATATTCATAACGAGGTTTTTCCTCTGTCTACTCTTCAGTTAGGCTATGAATCTAAGGTAGCTGCATCTCTCTGCAAGGGCACACCAAATCTTACCCTACCTTACAATACAAACTCTAGATCAGAGGTTCCCAAACATTTCTCTGTCGGTGCACACAGTGGCGACAGTGACGCCGCGCTCGAACGTTAGTTCATACATTTCCGTAATGCATAATACTATAGCTATAGAGATAGCTGCGTTACTATCGCCGGAGCCGCTCTGCTCAAAAGTCCATCTTCATTATGCTTTCACGCCGTTTAATATCCATGGAAAGAGCACATTTTGGAAACCCCTGTAGAGGTTCAACATCATCATCAGCCCGTGTCAGTCCACTGCTGGACATAGGTCTGTAGAGGTACTAAAATGACGCGCTGCACTACTTAATTATTTTATTTAGTGTGAGTGAAAAAATTAACACCGGCACTTCATCTGTGTGGGAGCGCCGATTATTTGGTAACTATGATTTGTATGTGCACACGACGGCCGGCTAGTCGGGAGTTGAATAGAGCAAGCGTTGTCGCTTGCTCTATAGAGCAGCGCCGTCACATTGTATGACAAAGACAACTTCTCTCACGCGATCACGATCAACTAAACTAGTCGAACAACAAATCCGAGAATCGCGCTATATCTACGTTTGAATTTAACCGTCAACTGGACGACCAATTATAACTGCATGTTTATAATGTACTGCGTTCATCTTTGAAATAGGGATGTTTCCAGGGTCAAAATAATTACATTTTATTTAGTCCGTATTTTAGATTATAAAAATATATTGGACACATATTTTTCCTTGTTTTATTAAAACAAAAAATAACAAAGATACAAGGCAACAAAATGTAGGAGTGGGGCTCTTTGACGTCACTCAGTGGCGAAAAAACTCCCACCCTTTGACGTCACGCGTAATTTAACGGGCTATATCTTCGTCATTTTTGGTCTAATTTACAAATGAAAAAATACGTGTCTTTTATTTTTGAACAATCTACAAGACGGACTAATTACATTTTTTGCGGCAACAAGCCTATTTCCTTGTGCGCGGTCAAGCGGTGGTGAGGCGCGTCATTTCAAATTAGACGATCTCTACTAGTCACTCATCAGCTTATTCCTAAGCAGATACAAATTCGCGTACACGTTATTCTTAGCAGACAGCACTGGTACGTAAAAAGCTCTGAACACCTTATGGGATCTCTCCGCGTCTATAATCTGTACTGTGTCTTGTATCTCCCAGGTCTGTTGTTTGTGGTACGCGGGCTGCTGTGCGGACGGCTTGCCGATGTCCGAGTCGACGAGGTAGTGGCATTGAGCGGGCGGGAAGTAGGTTCGATTGTCGCCCTTGTTTTGGTCGTTGAAGTATGGGTGGATGAGGCGGGTCGCTGAAAGATATATTTAAATTAAGAAAAAAGTGTAACGTAAGATTTTTTAATGGTGATTTTATTTCTTTTTTTTTATTTTCTTACAACAAATTGACTGGCCCGATGAGTCAATTGGTATTAACCCCTGCCCTCTGATCTAAGGGTTATAGGTTCGACCCACCCGGAACAAACATTCGTATGATGAACAATTGTTATATTTGGTACCCATAACACAAGCGTTTCAAGTATCTATTTACATAACACAACCAGACAACATAGTAAGTACTTTTTTTTTATAGTAGGTCTATATAATGGCTTCCCTACGCCTGATGGAAAGCCAAAAAGAAGCCCAAGTCGCTGTGAAAACTGGCAAGTAACTGGTTAGTTACCTGTCATGTCAGTTGCCACTGCCATGCCGGCCCAACCCTAACCCTCCACGAGCTCCGGCCCCCTTGCTAGCCCCCTAGCCTTGGGGTCGGAGCAACATGTAGTCTTTAAAAAATATCCTATCTGGTATTTAAAAAAAATTGTCGTCTCAAGCGGATTCAAACAATACAAAAAGCCTGTACAGCCGCCAATCGTGCCCAGACGGGGTCCAGCGGGTGGTGGATGCTGGGACACCCACACCAGCATTGCTCGAGTTCCCGCTATTGTCAGTGTCAGATGTCACTGTCAGATGTTTGACAGTGTGTGTAGTTGTGTGTGTCTCGTAGGGATGTAAGGGAGCGGCCTATCATCTTTTCGCTCCAAGCCAACCTCACCTGCCCGTGGCGCATCCTGCCGAATAACAAACGAGGCGCTGGCAACCGACTGGTGGCGGTATAACCATCACAATTGAAGGCGTAGCTAAATACTAAAGACCGGTGACGGGCAGCAGCGTCACCGGAGCGTGGCGATTATGGGTATATCCTCCAGATGTTTGCTCTAAGTGGCGAACAACTGGAGAGGCCTATGTCCAGCAGTGGACTGTAATAGGCTGATGATGATGATGTTTGTGTGTATACTACATCTGGTATGTTCGTGTATGCTACAACACCCACTAGAAAAGATGGTGTGGTGATTTGTATTCTACACCGAAGTACTTAATAAATAAAAAATCATTTATTTGCCAAAAAAACATTACAGAAAGCTTAAAACAAGCGAACTCTGCACTAAGCTTAGCTTGTATCGCAGAGTCCAGTCCTTAATTATCTTAAATAATGTAATAACACAGCTCGAGCGATCTTAACATTATAACTGTTTCTGACAAATTAGGTATGAGAAAAAAAATAAGAAAGGAAAACAAAAATAAAAAATTGTGTTAAAATCAATCCTAGCGCTTCTACATATAATTGAGGATGATATAAGAGAGAAAAAAAATGTATAAAATTAAGACATAACATAGGTGGGAATCTGGGGTGAGTGTTTGTGAGGGTGAGTGTTTGTGTGTGTGTCTTTAACAACAAATTGCTCACCATTCTTAGTAGTCGCGAAAGGTGCAGGCATTTGTCCATTGAACTCGCTGGGTATGAACCGTATCTCGTACCCGTCGGGCAGGTGGAAGCTGGAGGGCGACCGGTACCAGTCCTTGCCGAAGCACACGTACCGGGCGTCGCCGGCCGCCGGCGGTAACGTGCGGAAGATGCGCATAGAGCCGTGGTAGTTGGTATAGAGAGCGTGTATGCGGGATAGCCCTGAAAGGTAATGAACTAATTAGCCATGATGACTAATTTTTGTTTTGGGTAGATATTGATAAATAAATAAACGTTTATTTTTCTCATCACAAACATATGATAGGTACAAAAATGTATGGCTTAATAGTAAGTAACACAGTTGTTTGTGTTGATGCATCACCCAATCATAGAAACATTGTTGAAACAATTTATCATCATCAGCCTATTGCAGTCCACTGCTGGACATAGGCCTCTCCAGTTGTTCACCACTTAGGGCAAACTTGGAGGATACACCCATAATCGCAGGTTCGTCCGTGTGTGGAGTACTGCTCTCATCTCTGTGACGGTTCTGCTAAGTACCTGTTGGAGGCTCTTGATAGGTTGCAGCGACGTGCTATCCGTATTGTTGGGGATCAAGAGGTGACCAAAAACCTGGAACCTCTTCAGCTACGTAGAGACATTGCCAGTCTTAGTGTTCTCTATCGTCTTTACAATGGGGAATGCTCCGAAGAATTATTCCAACTCGTTCCGCCCTCTCCTTTCCACTCCCGAACAACACGTGCTGGACAGCGTTGTCATCCGCATACCATCCTGACGATGGTGGCGCGCACCAACAGGTTTAGTTCCTCGTTCCTGCCCCGTGCCATTAAGTCATGGAAATGGAATGCCCTTCCAGCTCATGTGTTTCCTTCTTCTTACAATCCTGGGTTCTTTAGGCGGGGCGTGAAACGGCATCTCAGTGGGCCTTCAGGGTGAGGGCGACAGGCGCAATGGGCTCTATTGTGCCTGTCGACCTAACTTTTGGATCTCACGACCGCTTACCATCAGGTGGAGTGAGGTCATCCTGAAAGCTCTTCTTATAAAAAATAAAAAAAAATCGCCACGCTGGGCAGGCGGGTTGGCGATCGCAGGGCGCAGCTTCTCGCTCCGGTGACGCTGCTGCCCGTCATCGGCCTGTGGTATTTAGCTACGCCTTCTATCGTGATGGTTTTACCGCCACCAGTCGGTTTGCCAGAGCCTCGTTTGTTGTTCGGCAGGATGCACCACGGGCAGGTGAGGATGGCTTGGAGCGAAAAGGTGATAGGTCGCTCCCTTACATCCCAATTACTCCGCTTGAAACAATTACTCCGCTTGTATAAAAAAATACCCGAGATATTACAATTCCAAAGTCTCAAATACGGATTCGCCCTAAAACGCTTCTTATTAACTGCTACTTGATCGTGACGTCATTATCGAGTTTTGCGTGGTGTTTTGTATGCCTCGTATAAAAAGTTTGTTTGATGGCTATAATTAATTACTGCGTTTATGGAATTGATTTCATATCAAAATATGTTTTTAATAGTGTAATAATGGTTCTTTAAGCTATCAAAAAAAACATGGAAAATTAATCACAATTGACTGGCTCGGTGGCTCAATTGGTAGTGACCCCTGCCTTCTGAACCAAGGGTCGTGGGTTCGATTCCTACCCGGGACAAACACTCGTGTGATGAACACTTGTGTTTGTGCCGTGTCTGGGTGTTTATAATTTGTATTTAAGTATTTATTTGTGGTACCTTTGTTGTTCTGATACCCATAACACAAGTGCTTAAGCTACTTACTTTGGGATTAGAGCAATGTATGTGATGTTGTCTGATATTTATTACTATTATTTATTAATTATCTACGCCAGGTAGTGCCGCCTCTAGCGCTGCTCGGCCACGGCCCAGCGGTGGGCCCACGGCCACACTTGGCTCGCTGAGGCTCACCTGCCACGCCCGCCAGCAGCACGCACAGGACCATCAGCGGGCCGGTGTAGGCCAGGTAGTGCCGCGTCTCTCGCTGCTCGGCCACGGCCCAGCGGTGGGCCCACGGCCACACTTGGCTCGCTGAGGCTCACCTGCCACGCCCGCCAGCAGCACGCACAGGACCATCAGCGGGCCGGTGTAGGCCAGGTAGTGCCGCGTCTCTCGCTGCTCGGCCACGGCCCAGCGGTGGGCCCACGGCCACACTTGGCTCGCTGAGGCTCACCTGCCACGCCCGCCAGCAGCACGCACAGGACCATCAGCGGGCCGGTGTAGGCCAGGTAGTGCCGCGTCTCTCGCTGCTCGGCCACGGCCCAGCGGTGGGCCCACGGCCACACTTGGCTCGCTGAGGCTCACCTGCCACGCCCGCCAGCAGCACGCACAGGACCATCAGCGGGCCGGTGTAGGCCAGGTAGTGCCGCGTCTCTCGCTGCTCGGCCACGGCCCAGCGGTGGGCCCACGGCCACACTTGGCTCGCTGAGGCTCACCTGCCACGCCCGCCAGCAGCACGCACAGGACCATCAGCGGGCCGGTGTAGGCCAGGTAGTGCCGCGTCTCTCGCTGCTCGGCCACGGCCCAGCGGTGGGCCCACGGCCACACTTGGCTCGCTGAGGCTCACCTGCCACGCCCGCCAGCAGCACGCACAGGACCATCAGCGGGCCGGTGTAGGCCAGGTAGTGCCGCGTCTCTCGCTGCTCGGCCACGGCCCAGCGGTGGGCCCACGGCCACACTTGGCTCGCTGAGGCTCACCTGCCACGCCCGCCAGCAGCACGCACAGGACCATCAGCGGGCCGGTGTAGGCCAGGTAGTGCCGCGTCTCTCGCTGCTCGGCCAGCGGCCCAGCGGTGGGCCCACGGCCACACTTGGCTCGCTGAGGCTCACCTGCCACGCCCGCCAGCAGCACGCACAGGACCATCAGCGGGCCGGTGTAGGCCAGGTAGTGCCGCCTCTCTCGCTCCTTGCGCCAGCGGAACAGTTCGGTGCCGACCGCGAAGGTCATCTTCTGGAGGCAGTCCAGCGCGATGGCGCCAGCTAGGACTATCAGGCTATACGCCGGGTACAGGAATCTGGAATCAGATCAAACATTAATAAATCTTCTTCTATACTTATAATAAATCTGTAGAGAAGTCAATTCTGTAAAATAACTATCAGGGGGTGGTTAGTGATCGATACTGATGCCAAAAATGCAAACAGTAAAATTTTTGTCTGTCTGAACTCCGTTATAGAAAAAACCACTGGACGGATTTTGACCAAACTTGGTACAGTTATTCTTCATACTCCTGGGCAGATTATAGTATACATTTCATCACGCTACAATCAATAGGAGCAGAGTAGTAATGGGAAAACAGGAGAAATTTTTATCTGTATGTTTCATCGTGCATCAAGCGAAAACTTCTGCATGGAATTAAATGCGGTTTTCACCAATGTATTGCTAGAAGTCTAACTTAAAATTTAGGTGTACCATTTTATGGAAGTCGGTTATTTTCGAAACCCGATATACACGCGTGCGACGCCGCCGGCACAGCTAGTAAATAATATAGATAGTCCAATCTAAAATGACGCGCCCTGCCACCGCTTTTACGCGCATAAGATAATTTCCAATATGGACTCAATACACATAAACGATGCAATAGGGATGTTTCCAGGATCAAAATAATTACATTATATTTAGTCCGTATTTTAGATTATAAAAATATATTGGACACGTATTTTTCCTTTTTTCATTTAAACAAAACATAACGAAGATACAAGGCCACAAAATGTAGGAGTGAGGGTGTTTGACGTTTGATGCCTTTGTCATTTTTTGTTATCATTGTTATTTTTTTTTTAAATGAGAAAAGGAAAAATACGTGTCCAATATATTTTTATAATCTAAAATACGGACTAAATACAATATTAATTATTTTGATCCTGGAAAAATCCCTATTGTTAGGTGTTATTCAACTTTTAGCATGAACTAGTACTACTTTTATGTGTTGACTAGCTGTGCTCGCGACTTCGTCCGCGTGGAATAGTTATTTTTTCCCCGTTTTTATTTACATTTTCCATTATTTCTTCGCTCCTAATAGTTGCAACGTGATGTTATATAGCCTAAAGCCTTCCTCGATAAATGGTCTATTCAACACAAAAAGAATTTTTCAATTCGGACCAGTAGTTCTTGAGATTAGCGCGTTCAAACAAACAAACAAACAAACAAACAAACTCTTCAGCTTTATAATATTAGTTAAGATGAATGATTTTAATGTGTTTACTATGTATTTTACGAATTGTATGGAATATACCAATGTTACCGACCGTTCCTCCTTGTGCGGCTGCAGCATGAACACCGCCAGCCAGAGCGCCAGCGGCATGAGGTCCAGCCAGTAGGGCGCGCAGAAGGCGGCTCGCGCGGTGGACCGCCAGGTGATGGCCGTGCACGCCAGCAGCAGCAGCGGGCAGGAGAGCGCCAATACCTGCACAATGATCATACTCTCAATCTGGCAA
This sequence comes from Conogethes punctiferalis, assembly GCA_031163375.1. Lineage (NCBI taxonomy): Eukaryota > Metazoa > Arthropoda > Insecta > Lepidoptera > Crambidae > Conogethes > Conogethes punctiferalis. Next base: position 16,338,406 of record CM062078.1, read on the forward strand.
AAAGCTACAGCTTCTTCAGACGTCTACAGACAGGTTTTTGAGAGAGGTAGGGCATAGCGAATCTTCGCTCGAATTGAGCTGCCCGTCCGGAGAAGGACCTCCACCCTATAGAATACCGCAGTCAAATGACTTCCGGGTCGTGTTTCTGCTGGTGAGTAGGGTTTCCGGAGCTCGTGGGGGGTTAGGGTTGGGCCGGCATGGCAGTGGCAACTGAAAGGTAACTAACCAGTTACTTGCCAGCCAGTTGTCACAGCGACTAGGGCTTCTCTTTCGCTTTCTATCAGGCGAAGGGAAGCCATTATATAGAGCTACTATAAAAAAAAAGGTTGCTGGAAGTGCTGGATGTGAGAAGCGAGAAAAGTGGCGGACAATAGGCTTGTTTGGCTAAAAAAAATTGATTAGTCCGTCTTTTAGCTTATTCAAAAATAAAAGACACGTATTTTTTCATTTGTAAATTAGACCAAAAATGACAAAGATATAGCTTGTTAAAAACTACGCGTGACATCAAAGAGTGGGAGTATTTTCGCCACTGAGTGACGTCACAGACCCCCACTCCTACATTTTGATGCCTGGTTTCTTTGTTATTTTTTGTTTAAATGAAAAAAGGAAAAACACGTATATCCAATATATTTTTATAATCTTAAATATGGACTAAATAAAATGTAAATATTTTGACCCTGGAAACATCCCTGTAGTAGACACTAATCCACATATGAAATAACCATGAACAATAAAGTAATGAACGATGTGTTTAGTTTATAAACTAGCGAGCCGATATATATTATATCGGCTCGCTATCCTCACACGAACACGTCTTTACTCGGCGGCGGTGGGACGCAGACTGACTATCCTCCCAACCCGCACCTTGCGTGAAGTGTAGGAACGAGACGACAGATGTCAGTGTCAGATGTCAATGTCAGATGTCAATGTCAGATGTCAATGTCAGATGTCAATGTCAGATGTTTGACAGTGTGTGTTAGTTGTCTGTGTCTGTTTGTATGTTCGTGTATGCTACAATCCTTATTGTCATTGAGTGGGAGTCCTATTTCCAGTAGTGGACATGTGCAGGCTGATGTCGAGATGAGTGGTGAGATTTCAAGACTATCAGAAATCAATGAACAAACTCACCCAAACAATATTGAAGTTCAGAAAGCCGTTGACGAAGTAGTAAGTCCAGGGCTCCACGCCGTACAGGTCCGGCCCGTGCTCCGTGAATATGTTGTACGCGACTATGTTCCACGGCGCCACCACCAGCCGCCCGTAGTGCCACGAGTCTATAGCCACTGGGACAGAACATACTTTACTGGCCCGGTGGCTCATTTGGTACCACTGCGTTCTGAGTCAAGGGATCGATCCCCACACAGTACAAACATTTGTGTGCATGAACATGTCTGTTTGTCATGATGTGCACGCATGTTCCCTCGTATATAAGCAAGTGCATGCACTAAACAAAGGACTATTCGATCGCAGTCAGTTCGTATTATTAGACCCGAACCTCCATACACTGCACCTTACATCCCTTACATTCCACAAGCTAAAATCTATACTTATAATAAATCTGTAGAGAAGTCAATTCTGTACATTTAATATATTTTCAAAAAAAAACTATAAGAGCATGATTAGTGATCGATACTGATGCCAAAAATGCAATCAGTAAAATGTTTGTCTGTCTGTCTGTCCGTCTGTCTCTCTGTATGTTCGTAATAGAAACAAAAACTACTGAACGGATTTTAACGAAACTTGGCACAATTATTCTTCATACTCCTGGGCAGGTTTTAGTATAAGTACTTTTCATCACGCTACGATCAATAGGAGCGGAGCAGTGAAGGGAAATGTTGGGAAAACGGGAGAAATTTTTATCTGTATGTTTGAACGCGCATCACGCGAAGACTACTGCATGGATTTGAATGCGGTTTTCACCAATGTATTGCTTGAGATCTAACTTAAAATTAAGGCATCATTTTATGGAAGTCCGTTATTTTTGATACCCGATATCCACGCGTGCGACGCCGCTGGCACGGCTAGTACTGAATAAAAAGAACCATAATTACCCGCAGGCACCAGGATGACGACAAGGGAGATCAGCGACCACTTGAAGAAGTCCACGTAGAGACGTTTGATGATCAGCATGTCTATCGCGATGGGCAGCCCCAGGATGGCTGTGAACGGCCAACCTGCGCAGGAGTGGACAACACGCTCAATAGCTGTTCAGATTTTTAAGAGATTTTACCTTCAACAAAACGTAGGCGCACAAGCCATTTAATATAAAAAGAAAAAACAAGTTCAGTAGAGATGTAGTATTTAAAAAAGTATTTAAAATAAGTTTATCAGTTGTCGAGTAGCCATAGTATAAGCTTTGGCTAAGTTTAGGTTTAGATGGCGATGTGTGGCCCAGCGGGGCATTTTTTGGGTTAATAGTGGTTGTACTGTACTGACTGATGAGCGCCGAGGCGGCCGTGAGTAGTATTGCGGACGAGTGGCGGCGCCGCCACCAGCTGGCCAGCGCGCCGCCGCACAGCGCCAGCGACCAGCTAGACGGCAGGGCCCAGTAGTGTGTCTAGGATTCATCATCATCATCAGCCTGTCGCAGTCCACTTCTGGACACAGGCCTCTCCAGCTGTCGCCACTTTGGGCAAACACCTGGAGGCTTTACCCATAATCGCCAGGTGGATTGGCGATAGCGTAGCTCCTCGCCCCGGTGACGCTGCTGTTCGTCATCGGCCTGTGGTATACAGTTACCGACTACAATTATGATGGTTATGACGTCACCAGTCAGTGGCCAGAGCCTCGTGTGCTATTCAGCAGGATGCACCAAGAGCAGGTGAGGATGGCTTGGAGCGTCTAGGGTTGAGGATTAATAACAATGGCACTGTACTAACTGATGAGCGCCGCTCAAGCAGCTGTTCGCCACTTTGGGAAAACACCTGGAGGCTTTATCCATAATCGCCAGGTGGGTTGGCGATAGCGTAGCTCCTCGCCCCGGTGACGCTGCTGTCCGTCATCGGCCTGCGGTATTCAGCTACGCCTTCAAATTTGATGATTATACCGCCACCAGTCGGTTGCCAGAGCCTTGTTTGTTATTCATCAGGATGCACTACGGACCAGCGATGTGTCAAGTTTGAGGATTTATAATAGTTGTACTGTACTGACTGATAAGCGCTGAAGCAGCCGTGAGCAGTATTGCGGACGGGTGGCGGCGCCGCCACCAGCTGGCCAGCGCGCCGCCGCACAGCGCCAGCGACCAGCTTGACGACAGGGCCCAGCGGAGTGTCTAGGGTTGAGGATTAATAACAATTGTACTGTACTAACTCATAAGCGCCGAGGCAGCCGTGAGCAGTATTGCGGGCAGGTGGCGCCGCATGGAGCTAGCGACCAGCTAGACGCAGAAGCCAGTGGTGTGTCTAGGATTGAGGGTTAATTATAACAGTTGTACTTTACTGACTGATGAGCGCCGCTGAAGCAGCTGTAAGCAGTACTGCGGGCTGGGGGCACCGCACAGAGCTTGTGAACAGATAGACGGCAGGGCCCAGCGGAGTGTCTAGGGTTGAGGATTAATAAAAGTTGTACTGTACTGACTGATGAGCGCCGCTGAAGCAGCTGTGAGCAGTATTGCGGGCGGGTGGCGCCGCACGGAGCTAGCGACAAACTAGACGGCAAGGCCCAGCGAGATCGCTGGGTCCTGACAGATGTCTAGGATTGAGAATTAAAAACAATTGTACTGTACTAACTTATAAGCGCTGAGGCGGCAGTGAGCAGTATTGCGGACGGGTGGCGGCGCCGCCACCAGCTGGCCAGCGCGCCGCCGCACAGCGCCAGCGACCAGCTCGACGGCAACAGGCTGCTGCCGCTCGCGAACATGCCCGCCGCTGGCAGAGTGAAGCACAGCCACACGCGGCCGACGTGCACGCCGAACTCGTGGCATACCGCCCTGGTGATAAGGTGCGTTTTCGTTTAAACGGGAAAACTATACTTCAGCCTAAAACACAGCAGGCGAAAACAAAAAGCGGTTTATCAATAACCGATATGTCACCGGAAAATAGCAAGAATCCAGTTGATTAACTTTCGGAATATAACAAACGGTAGTTGAAATGTATTAATTTAAGATTTTGACACAAGTAAAAAGTCCTCAAATGGGTCAATCGTTGCTCAATGTGCTATTACCCGACACTAAACTTAATACACTGTTCCCTGATTGGTTGATGAGATACCTAGTAAATTGATCAATTTACGAGAGTTTATGTCAATTAGGAAAATAGTAGTATCAATTAGGAAAATAGTGGTATCAAATTGGAAAATAGTAGTATCAACTGGGAAAATAGTAGTATCAAATAGGAAAATAGTAGTATCAACTGGGAAAATAGTAGTATAATTTAGGAAAATAGTAGTATCAATTAGGAAAGTAGTAGTATCAATTAGGAAAAGTCGCAGCGCGTATTTCCACTTACTTGTAAAACACAAGTTCAGCGCAAGCGGTGAGCACAGCCAGCAGCGCCCGCACAGCGTAGTACACGCCGGCGGGCCCCGCCAGCAGCGCCAGCGCGCGCGCCGGCGCCGCGAACAGCCACAGCGGCGCGTACGACCGCACCGCGTACACGGGACTGTACTCCCACGTCTGCAGACCGCTGCCGTACACTGCAGGAATGTAGGTGCTTGTGTTACCGTGACCGTGCACCCACACATAGTTCAATGCGGCATTTGTACGTAGAGCAGGGTTAACGATCAGTAATTAGCAGCGTAGCCAGAATGTTACTTTTGTAACATTTTGTGATACTTTTGTAGTGGTACTTTTTGAACTGTTGAACTGACTTACAAACGTCCGTAATATGAGTCTGTTTTTATTTCGATGACACAGTTAATGAAAGCTGACTCATGTTAGTTTTTGTACATTTGTTAATGATAAGTGTCTTTTATTTTTGAATAAGCTAAAAGACGGACTAATTACAATTTTTAGCCATAATAGCCTATTTCTCGTGACATCCAATTAGAGCCTAAAAATAATATTACTAATTGAAAATTCTAACCTAAATAATGCAGAGGCTCCCAGTAGTTGTACGTCTCGTCGCAATCAGACACGTGACCGTAGAAGGCGGACAGCAGCCTCGCGGCCACCAGCAAACCTAACGCCACAGCGCCTCCAGGGTACGCTATACTCCTTAGGTCCGAGGGTGCATTCGTCACCAGGAACTCTCTGCAAAAGGACACATGTGTTAAAAGTCGTAACGCAAGCTGCTCTGTAACAACTGTTCCTTGTTGTAGGGGTTTCTCTATGGCCTCTGCTTCCAGCAATGTAGCTTCATATTGGATAGAACCACATACATCAAGACGTCGCTCGCGTGGTACTGAGGTGGCAGGACGGTCCACCAAGGGAAGCGAGGGGGATCTTACCACCACTTGTTGGTGGTGAGTCATCACTTAGGAGGATGCTTATAAATAAATAAATAAATAACCCAAGACAAGCCACGCTGGGCCACACAGCACCACCTAGCCCCAAACTAAGCCGAAGCTTGTACTATGGGTACTAGACAACTGATAAACTTACTTAGATACATTTTTTTTTTGTAAATAAATACATATTATACATAGAAAACACCCAGACCAATACAAACGGACATGATCATGAACACAAATGTTTGTACTGTGCGGGAATCGAACCCACGACCCTTGGCTCAGAGGGCAGAGGTCACTACCAAATGAGCCACCGAGCCTGTTCGATGCTTACGGCAGTATTCATACCATCGGCACCAATACTTGAGTGCCGGTCTCCATAGTAAATGCGTTACTTCTCATAGTGTTGTTAGTTTAATAGATAAGTATTGTTCATGATAACATGTGTTATTTATTCGGCAAGTATTCTGCAGTAGCTGCCGCTAGGAGAATACTTGCCGAACCGCCCGCTCCCCCCTCGGTCCCCTTGGTGGCCCGTCCCCGCAACCCTGTACCCCACGGACTAAGTTCAATTATGGAGTTTGCCTATAACAGTTAGAAGGAAAAATGTAAGCGAGCCTAGAATTTAAATTAAGATTCTGAAGATGCACTAGTTCTGTTTTATTGAGACAAATGACCAGCCTACCTGATTTAATCTGTCATGCTTGGAACACATACAGTCGAAAACTAACCAACTTTACTAAACACTTTTTCTTTATGATCTAACAAAGTAAATCTGTACCTAAGTCGACTTGGTTATTTCTCTCTTTTACAAATCAAATCATAATTTTGAACCCAATAATATTTCTTCATACAGTGATGAATCAACAAAAGTTTGTTATGGTAAAGAATTTAGGCATTTACACTTCAAAGTTCAGTGTAAACTGAAAGCATTTTAACACCTTTGTATTGGCAGGTTGCCAAGTGTTTATATCAGGCTACTATTTTTAATTGTTTACTTGATCCATTGGCTCTTTTGGTAATGATCTGTCCCAGTCTTCTGTTCTCAAGGCTGTGGGCTCAAATTCCACTAAGAAGTCAAGTATTATATTCAATCAATCAAGACATATGTACCGAAAATAAATAAAAAATGGGTAGTAATGATATAACTACTAACATAACATTATTATTATTATAACTATTTCTTTACTACCTTTTTAGGGTTCCGTAGCCAAAATGGCAAAAACGGGACCCTTATAGATTCGTCATGTCTGTCTGTCTGTCTGTCTGTCCGTCCGTATGTCACAGCCAGTTTATTCCGAAACTATAAGAGCTACATTATTGAAATTTGGTACGTAGATGTATTCTGTAAACCGCATTAAGATGTGAAAATAAAATCAGAAAAAAGTTCAAAATTTTTGGGGTTCCCCATACATAGAACTGAAACTCAAAAATTTTTTTTTTATCAAACCTATACGTGTGGGGTATCTATGGATAGGTATTTGAAAATGATGTTGAGGTTTCTAACAAATTTTTTTTCTAAACTGAATAGTTTGCGCGAGAGACTCTTCCAAAGTGGTAAAATGTGTGTCCCCCCCCCCGTAACTTCTAAAATATGGGCATAATAAAACTGAAAAAAATATATGATGTGTATTACTATAAAAACTACTAACGAAATTTGGTTTGAATGAAATCTAGACAGAAGTTTTTTTAAAACGTCATAAATCAAGTTACCTAATTTTTTCATTTAATCAGTGGTACGGAACCCTACGTGCGCGAGTCCGACTCGCACTTGGCCGGTTTTTTTAATGCTGCCCTTTTAGCACTGTAATTATTGAGCATAATTTTGATAAATTGTTTGTTTGTATCTCTGTCTGTCCAAAACTAATTGATGGATTTGACTAAAACTCTTTTGCATATGTATAGCTATTAAGCTAATAAATATGTGCAAATGGTAACATATTATAATAGGCTATTAGCCATGCACCCCAGCTTCATTTGTTTCTGACTGGCTCGATGGCTCATTTGGTAGTGACCTCTGGCCTCTGAGCCAAGGGTCGTGGGTTCGATTCCCGCACAGTACAAACATTTGTGTTCATGAACATGTCTGTTTGTATTGGTCTGGGTGTTTTCTATGTATAATATGTATTTATTTACAAAAAAAATGTATCTAAGTAAGTTTATCAGTTGTCTAGTACCCATAGTACAAGCTTCGGCTTAGTTTGGGGCTAGGTGGCGCTGTGTGGCCCAGCGTGGCATGTCTTGGGTTATATAAAAAAAAATCCCAATTTTCTATGGTATAAAATGTATAAAAAGTTATATCAAAAGGGACTGTTACGTACTTTTTGTAGCTGACCAAAGACAGACTTGACAGGACAGCGACGTTGACGGGGAGAGTGTCATCAGCGACAAAATGATAAATATATAATATTTTTGTGTTTAACAAAGTGGTTCCGGCGTTGACGGGGAGAGTGTCATCAGCGACAAAATGATAAATATATAATATTTTTGTGTTTAACAGGGACCATTCTAACTAAAGTCTACATAAATGAAGTTAGTGATAAAAACATATTCGTGTTTAGTCTATTCCAAATACGGATGATGACAAGGTATGAAAATGAAGAAAATAATTAGTCCGTCTCTTAGATAATAAAAAAATATAAGACCCGTATTTTTTGTTTTGTCGAAATAACAAGAAAATACTTAGATATAGCGCATTAAAGTTACGGAGTGGGGGCTAACTACGTCACGTTAGAGTATATTTTGTACTCTAACGTGACGACATGTGACATTTAAAATCAATGTATCTTCGTAAGTTTTTGAACAAGAGGCATCATCTATCTGATGGACATTAAATTATTTTTTAGTCATCATCCCAATTGTTTAGGTGTGTATTGTGATCCTGATACTAATAGCATGATGTATATGATAGTCAGATCAATGTATGCAATATTTACTGCACAATACAAGTATTTTGCTTTCAATACAACATTTTATTGCAGACATAAAACAACTAGTCTTTGAGTGGTACATATTGCTGATTCAGTACTGAAGCTCCACTTTAATGTGTTTACACTGGAAATTGAGATCTATCAATACTGTATAAAGCTTAAATTTGTTTGGATTTGATGATAAACACAGATGTATAACATTACTATGAGAGTAGAGCTTATCTTTTTTATTTCCAGGTATGTGTGTAAAGTGTAAATATTGCATGGATGTGATGATAAACAAATATATTATTATATAAAATGGTTACAGGATCTTTTTCGTTGCAGATATTATAAGATGACTAAATTATGTCATTTATGAACATGAACCAGATAATGATCAAAGAGTAACAAAAACTTATACAAACAAGAGTGGTAAGGAAAGGACTTTGAATAACAATGGAGTTTAATCTTAAATAAGTATTTATGAGACCACAAACGCTTGATACATTCAAAATAACAAGGGAAAGTAATTTTATTTAATTAAAAAAACACAATAATGTTTCGCAAGCACAGATAATAATGTAAATAATACTACATGCGCAATTTAAACATGCGATACAGTAAGGGAAAGAACTGGAATCCCGCGTTAATAACGTCAGCGATGCTTTTTACCTTCGTCAGCGAGCCGGGCGTCTGGATAGACGCCAAACTGAAGTGATCAACAAAAATTATAAGAAGCTTAAAAAGAAGAATTTATTACCCGTTAATGAAGCAATAATTCTATAATACATCCACTAGATAAGATAACAGAACAAATAAATACTTAGTTCTTTTTAAAAATCGCATAAAATATAATTTTTACCCCTCGCTGGCTTTTCTCTTCCCTTTGAAACTAGCTGCCCTTTTAGCACCATTCTTGTTGTGAATACTTCTTTGGCGCGCGGTTAACGGCATCAGTGAGTTTTAGCTATCAACTAATACATTTAAAATAGCTCAAACTTATTAAAGAAAATTTTCACACAAGGAAATTCGAGAAAAGCTCAGGACTGAAATTTCCACCTGCACAACGTTTGACACATTGACATTACAGTACACGTCAATGTCAAATAAATGACATTACATGATGCGTTCGGTAATAGGAATTAAAGTAGTTCCATCCTGTACATAGTTCTTTAACCTGCAATTAGGCTATTATGGCTAAAAATTGTCCGCCAATTAGCTTATCCAAATAAAATACACATATTTTTCCTTTTTTCATTCAAATAAACAAGATACAAGGCATCAAAAGTTAGGAGTGGTAGTCTGACGTCACTCGCTTCCGTAAAAATGCCTCACCGAGTGACGTCACGCGTAACTTCAACTGGCTATAACTTTGCAATTTGTAGTCTAATTTACAAATTAAAATTAAAATTTACAAATTATTGGCATCTGTAATACTCCCTTGCTGGACTTATAGGCCTGCTCCTTCGCCTAATCCTTTCTATACTATATGTATCACTCACTCACTTACTTTACTTTCCAATCCAAAATTAGTCTACTGAAACAATACGTTAACGAATGAACGAAATCATATTAATTTCATTTATTTTTATTATCATCCTCATCATCATAATACTGAAATTTCTAAACGACAGGCGAAAATTAATAAATAAAAAGTAAAACGTCAAGCAATAAGAGGTTATTGAGTGCGTGAAAATTTTTATGAATTTCTGTATTTCTGAAACAATTTAAATTTTTATCCAGAACCGGTTAATTAAAAGACAAAATATGTTGTACGACGATTTTAAACCAATTGTAGATTTAGTTCTAAATAATTGGACCGCGCTTCAACTTGCAGTGGAACATGGCATGGGCGCACCAGGCGGGGAAAAAGTATGTAAATAATACTCAAAATATTAAGAAACGTTTTTCTATTCTATTCTATTCTAAAATTTTAATAATGAGCCTTAGAATAGGAATTGTTTACACAATTTAATGTATCCTTGAATTATCACACAGAAAACAATCGGTTTATCCAGTTTGTACCAAGGAAAAATTTATGTCTGACCTTATGGTCAGACGAGCAGATGATAGGCAACATAGAAAAATAACCACGTATCCACACAATGTATACTTAAAAAACGCAGTAACCTATTCACAGCATTGCTAATGTCTAGTGTCTACTACACACAAGCTGGCTCTTTTCTAACTTTTATAATATCATCTATATGCTTTATTTCTTTTCAGACTGCCCAACTTATGTCTGTATACATTGCAAGATTTTGTGTGGAGAATGTCGTGGATGTATCAGAACTCACTGAAGTAATTGAAGACTTAATGGATGAGGAATTTGATACAGTATGCCATGATAATTCACCAAAAGGTATGTGTTCTTGAGATACAAACAGGCTCGAGAACAGTGACCCAAAATGAGCCTTTGCTTAATTTTAATTTCTTGTGTAAAATGAAAGAAAGACTCATTTTAATATACTGCTAGTCTAAAAGAGTGTATCTATACTACTATATCAAATATTACCATAGAAAATATACCTATGACTACTTTTGTAGAGCTTCTGCTTACCACAGCAGCAGACATATGGCATAAAATAATGTGTATGACTATTTGTCCTATGAGTTTCAAAATCAAGATTTCTTTACCCCTCTCTTCTGAACATTACCATTCTTCTAAATGTCTGGATGAGATGTCATACTAGCAATAAAACCGACTAAATTATACTAAGTACATTTAATTTTGTCTGTAATGCACTCTGTTTATATTTCGTTAAGTAAAGAATATCCAAGTAGAATATTTCCTTAGTACTAAAGAAAGTCTTTACTTACAGAAATCGCATCAGTACTTCTTATGTTTCTGGGCTTACTAAAAGATGGCCATCATGATGAGTTACGAGCAAGAATCGAAGCAATGCCCAAATGTCAAAAATGGCTAAGCCAGCCGATACATGAATCTGTGCCCCCTCAAGTAAGTAATAAAAATATTTTTAAAATAATTTACTTTATCAGGATTTACGGATTTTTACTTTATTTACTTTACTTTTTTAACCTATCAGAAGATTGGCAGGCTCTAGCTTTAGATAGAGAACTTTGGAAGGATTTGGGGGAGACCTTTGCCCAGCAGTGGGACAGCACAGGTTGAAAAAGAAAGAAGAAGAAGAAGAATTTACTTTATCAAAGTTCATGTCCTTCCATGCTAACATCACTGTAAAGTAAGAAAAAAATTTCTTACATATTTCAAAGAATAATGAATTTATTTCCAATTTTAGTACCATGGAAATCCCGATGACGATACAACAAGCAGCAGTGGTGAAGATGACCCAGACCAGGAACCGATGAACGGTGAAGCGTCATCGTCCCACCAAAACGATGAACCGGAACCAATGGAGGAGGATGTCGAACCTGGTTGGACAGTCGTACGGACAAGGAGGAAGAAATAAGCAAATGTAGTCATATAGAAATGTTTAATTGTTTGTTTGTAAGTGAGTTAATGATTAACGTATGTGATAAGATGGCCCTGCTAGTCAGGAATTGATGTTGGGTCACTAATCGAAATCCATAAGGTTGCCCAATTTCTACGAATAGGTACTATTTCCTAGTTTACTCTTTGTACTAGGCAGGAGGTTAACATAAACAATAATGTGTTTTATAGTTTCTGTAAGTCTTGAGACAGGGTCTATATTTGGTGATATATTTATGTTTTTATATTAAAAGGACTGTTTGTATGGATGTGTCTACTACCCGTCTCGGACAGTGAACGGGCACAACCTTTGTTCTGTAAGTCAACCACTGTGTAACAAGTGCAACCATTTCAAAGCAAAACCAGACAAAAGCCACATACAATTTAATTCCAATTTCTAGTTCTGATTACGTAAGACCCAGTTAGAAGATCCCCCACCACACTGTGTGTGTTGTTACATAATTTCAAAAATTCCGACAGATGCGGTTCACTTGTGAAACCTCAATGCGTTCGGTATGCGGAGCTCCTGTAGTGTATGGGGCAACCTCTCATATCCCAGCACTGAATTAGATTTTGTACCTAAATAGGTAGAAGAAATATGTACTGCATTACAGCTGATTACGTGTAAATGTTAGCCAATAAATAGATCTTATAGTGGAAATGTTAGTCTTGTTATTATGTATTAGCTTAGCTTCATGTAAGCTTAAGTATTACATTTGATTTCGGTTTTTTAATTATCTACTTAAGTCAATGAAATTGATCAGCCATGGATTGATTTATAAGTTTTTTTTTACTTATATGTAAAGTTCAGTTTTTGGGTACATTCAAAACATATCAAATGAATATAATATTTAACATGTATGACAGGTAGCATTTTTTTAATAAAACAAAATGGATTTTTCCCATGTCGACATGTAAATTTATTATTGTGTCAATCAGGCCTACTAAGGATAATGTTATATGTAGAATTTCCGTTTTTTACTGTACATAGTATCAGTGTATTGACATACTTCCAGCCTGGTCCGACCACACTAGCGTGTTTCAATAGCCAGAATGTGCGTTTTTCATTTGATCGCGCGCTGAAAAAGCGCCACTCTGACCGGATTTTATTGCACTACCGTAGTCGACATTTTTTAATGAAACTGTTTGTTTTATTCCCTTCAAAATGTCATAATGAGGAGATCATGTATGTTTGTATAGCAAGCAATTTACTTTACACTTCAATAAGATTACCGCATAGGGTAGGTGTTATTAATTTGATGTATTTATATTTTTAAAGTAAATATTTCAATGTTCGTAATGTTTTATTTTATCATCATCAATTGCAGTCCACTTCTGGACATAGGATCAAAAGTCGCTGAACATGCTTAGAAATCAGCAAAATTGGAAACGGACATATTTGTTAATTTAACATGGCCTACTAAAATGTTTTGCTACTTTTGATGCTGACCGTACCTGCCGCTTTTCATCACTACTTATTTATATACGACAAACCAAGATGCACTGCAGTGTCGACGGAGTGTGTAGTAGATCGGTAGATGCTGAAACAACTCGAGGCTCCTATTAATGCTATTTACATGATAAAATCGAACAACATTTAAGAAGAGTGCCGATAGGAACGACAACAGACATCAATGTTAATCGCTTGTTCTAACGTTGCATGTTGCATGTACACATCTGCGTTTGTATAGAAAACACGCACAGTCCATCATCATCAGCCTATCGCCAGTGCACTGCTCGACATAGGCGTGTCTAGTTGTTCGCCACTTTGGGGAAACATCTGGAGTAAGTATATACTCCAGATGTTTGGGTATATACCCATAATCGCTACACCGGGCATGGGGGTTGGCGATCGCAGGGGATAGCGCACAGTTCGACCACGCAAAAAAAACGCGCGAGAATGCGTGAAAAACCCGCAAGTATAGGTGCGTCGTCACGCAACATTCGCCATAACGACGTTCGTCGTTCGTTGTTGACCAGAGCAGACGTGTACAAGCAGGGACTGAATAACCGAAAAATTACGGTACCTTTATATTTCGGTATGACGTCATACCGAAATATAACGGTTACCGGAATATTTCGATATCTAAATTTATACCGGTACCGAAATTTTCAGGTACCGTAAAATAAAGGTAATTTCGGTATGAAAGAGACGGGGAGAGGAGACAAACTATTCTGAGAATGACTGGCTCGGTGGCGCAATTGGTAGTGTTGTAAGTGGTAGTGGACTCTTGCCTTCTGAACCATGGGTCGTAGGTTCGATCCCCACCCGGGACAAACATTCATGTGAACATTTGTGATTCTTCCGTGTCAAATTATATTTGTAATTAAGTATGTATTTGTGGTACCCTCGTTGTTATGATACCAATAAGAGCCCGTTCCTACTTGACGGGTGTCGGGTCCGGATTTTAATCGGATGTCGGCGCCTCTGTTCACACTTATCAAGTGTCGGGTCCGTTTTTTATCAGTTGTCGTAGGTATTCTTTATTGCTCAAAGAAAGTACAAATGGCGGGCTTAATGCCGTGTGGCATTCTCTACCAGTCAACCATTGGGCGAGCCAGAACACTATAACATCGTCATCATCATCATCATCACGTACAAATGTCGGACTTAATGCCGTGTGGCATTCTATACCAGTCAACCATTGGGCGAGTCAGAAAACTATACAATCATCATCATCATCATCATGATGAAAGTACAAATGGCGGACTTAATGCCATTTGGCATTCTCTACCAGTCAACCATTGGGCGAGCCAGAACACCATAACATCGTCATCATCATCATGATGATGATTAAAGAACAAATGGCGGACTTAATGCCGTGTGGCATTCTATACCAGTCAACCATTGGGCGAGTCAGAAAACTATACAATCATCATCATCATCTCATGATGATCATCATTGATGAAAGTACAAATGGCGGACTTAATGCCGTGTGGCATTCTTTACCAGTCAACCATTGGGCAAGCCAGAACACTATAACATCATCATCATCATCATGATGATGATTAAAGTACAAATGGCGGTCTTAATGCCGTGTGGCATTCTACGAGTATACCAGTCAACCATTGGGCGAGTCAGAAAACTATAACATCATCATCATCATATCATGATGATCATCATTGATGAAAGTACAAATGGCGGACTTAATGCCGTGTGGCATTCTATACCAGTCAACCATTGGGCGAGTCAGAAAACTATACAATCATCATCATCATCTCATGATGATCATCATTGATGAAAGTACAAATGGCGGACTTAATGCCGTGTGGCATTCTTTACCAGTCAACCATTGGGCAAGCCAGAACACTATAATGTCATCATCATCATGATGATGATTAAAGTACAAATGGCGGACTTAATGCCGTGTGGCATTCTACGAGTATACCAGTCAACCATTGGGCGAGTCAGAAAACTATAACATCATCATCATCATCATGATGAAGAAAGTACAAATGGTAGACTTAATGCCGTGTGGCATTCTATACCAGTCAACCATTATGCGAGCCAGAACACTATAACATCATCATCATAATGACGATGAAAGTACATACGGCGGACTTAATGCCGTGTGGCATTCTATACCAGTCAACCATTGGGCGAGTCAGGAAACTACAACATTATCATCATCATGATGATGAAAGTACAAATGGCGGACTTAATGCCGTGTGGCATTCTCTACCAGTCAACCATTATGCGAGCCAGAACACTATAACATCATCGTCATGATGATGATGAAAGTACATATGGCGGACTTAATGCCGTGTGGCATTCTATACCAGTCAACCATTGGGCGAGTCAGGAAACTACAACATCATCATCATCATGATGATGAAAGTACAAATGACGGACTTAATGCCGTGTGGCATTCTATACCACTCAACCATTGGGTGAGTCAGAAAACGATAACATTATCATTATCATCATCATGATGATGATGAAAGTACAAATGGCGGGCTTAATGACGTGACATTCGCAACCAGTCAACCATTGGGCAAGCCAGAACACTATAACATCGTCATCATCATCAGTCATCATCATCATGATGATGAAAGTACAAATGGCGGACTTAATGCCGTGTGGCATTCTATACCAGTCAACCATTGGGCGAGCCAGAAAACTATACAATCATCATCATCATCATGATGATGAAAGCACAAATGACGGGCTTAATGACGTGTGGCACTCTCAACCAGTCAACCATTGGGCGAGCCAGAACACTATAACATCGTCATCATCATCATCATGATGATTAAAGTACAAATGGCGGACTTAATGCCGTGTGGCACTCTCAACCAGTCAACCATTGGGCGAGCCAGAACACTATAACATCGTCATCATCATCATCATCATGATGATGATTAAAGTACAAATGGCGGACTTAATGCCGTGTGGCATTCTATACCAGTCAACCATTGGGCGAGTCAGAAAACTATACTATCATCATCATCATCATGATGATGAAAGTACAAATGACGGACTTGATGCCGTGTGGCATTCTGTACCAGTCAATAATTTTACCAATTAATTTTAAAAACTAAATAACTAACTACTAAGAAGTAATGCACATACCTTGTTACCTACTTATGTATATATTTTAGATACATAATAAAGTTACAAACAAAATAACTAATTAAAATTGTGATGGGTATACATATAAATAGTATCTAAACATAAAAAACAAAATTATTTAAAAAAAAAATTAAATATCAGACAACTACAAAAAATATTATTTGTATTGAAAAGTGAGACGACATTCATTCTATCACTGACCAGAATTTTCGCGTGTGCCATGCACAGGCAGTCTTTCGCGTGCTATGCACGGACAGATAAGAAATGTCAGGAAGAATATTTTGCCGGTGTCGATCGATACGCTCCGCGCAACGCACGCGACGTTGCCAACAATCCGCAGCCGTTTGGCAACGTCGCGGCTTTTCGGTACCGAAATTTTATACCGGTTGAATAACGGTATACCCTTACCTTTATTTTATAAAGGTACACTTATTTTATACCGGTACCGTAACCCTATACCGTAACCGCTTTCAGTCCCTGTGTACAAGTATCTTTTAAAATTCAGTAAATTAATGAGACTGCAATTTCATCCATAACTAGACAATAATAAAAGTGTAAACGGTGTGAATCCTGTGAGTTTCGTGCGACCTTACACTCCTGCGCCACAGTAAAGAGGATCCCCCCGCGACGTCGAACGAAGTGCCTTCCCCCCGCGAGACACGTACGGTTGCTACTCTTCACTCGCTTACTCATAACGCTGCATCGGCGCATCGGCTGACGTAACATGAGCGTACAGTACAGAGGTCACCAACTGGTGGGTCGCAGCCGGATTTGTCAAAGTTGAGTAAGTTAAGCTCGGAACAATCAATTACATTTAGAAAGCGAAAGGTTCCCTGTGATTTTGAGTGCTCATGCTCTGATGACATAAGTGCAATGAGAACAGATATATCTCGTATTAGTACCCTGCTAGAAAAGTATGTCGAGTCTAATGAACAGATATTGAAAATCATGCAAGAGAACTTAGCAGATATAAAAAACCAAATAACTGATATGAAATCTTCAAATGAGAGAACACTTAATGTAATGCAAACCAAAATGGAAGCCCTTGAATCAGATATAAGCAACCTAAAAGCTACATCTAAAACTGTACATGTAAATCCAGGAAGTGAGTTAACACTCGGTGAGCATATTATACAAGAGATGCAAAACCGCAATGACAGGAAAAACAACATCGTGATTGTAGGCCTACCTGAACAAACAATTTCTACTCCCGAAGGTAGATCATCAAAAGACGAAGCTGACGTACTTAAAACTATATCCATGATAAGCGAAGGTATTCCGAAACCATGCAAGGTTTTCAGAATTGGCAAACCACAACCAGGCAAGAATCGTAACATTAAAGTGTGCTTCGAATCAACAGAACCAGCCAAAAAACTACTCCGTAATAGGAATAAGCTACAAGGCGACCTGAAAATATTCTCAGACCAAACACCGACACAACAGAACTATATGAAAAACTTACGAGAAGAGCTCAAGCGTCGCCAAGAAAAGGGAGAGACCAATATAACTATCAAATATGTTAATGGCACCCCGACGATCATAAAAACACCAAAAAACTAAGTACAGACAACACATCAGCTTACACTAAAATTGAAAACCTGAACATTTATGAACTACTAAATAATTACCAAAACTTTCCAAGAAACAAGTCACGATTTACTTTCCTTTACCTTAATGCGCGGAGTATACGAGCAAAAGGGAAATTCGACGAACTTAAATGTATCCTACATGCTATACCGAACCCCGTGCACATAATCTTACTAACCGAGACCTGGTTCCGCAGCGAAGAACAAGCACTACAATTTCAATTACCAAACTACAATCACTACTTTAACTTTAGAACAGATACGGCAGGAGGTGGTGTTTCTGCTTATGTCCACAAAAACCTGAAACACAGTTTATCAGAGTCAGTTTATGTAGGAGGCAATAATTATTTATGGATACAGTTAGAAAAATATGCACTCGAAGTAGGAGTTGTATACAATCCAGGTCACACTAACTTCCAACAATTTCTCGAAGTATACGAAACACAATTACAAGTAAGAAAAAGAGCCATCGTTTTTGGAGACTTTAACATCGACCTTCTTACAAAGGATTCCAAAACTAATCAGTACATTCAATTATTGAAGCAAACAGGACACAAAATAATTAATAAAATCACCAAAAAGTACCATACAAGAACCGGATCAACAAAAAGTTCCTTAATAGATCATATAAGTACCAACCTCAAGAAAGATAATTTCCATGTAATAACAGTAAATTCATCACTCTCTGACCACAAACAGCTATACCTTGAAATCAAGAAAATAAAACCGCCTCCAAAGATGCGTAAACAATATGAGGCCATTAATTACAAGGAACTTTTCAAGTCAGTTGAGCAATCTAGAATGCAAGTATCGAACGATGATTTCACAGAAATCGAAACACTCCTTAAAAAATGCGTGAAAGAGAGCAAGATTATGAAAACAAAAGTTATTAACGAGCCTCAGAAAGAATGGATAAACAAAACTATAATAGAAGAAATTAATGTAAGGAACCAGATATGGGTGGAACTCAAAAAAAATCCTGACGATAAGATCCTGAAAGAAAATTTTAACACTAAAAGAAACAGAGTCAAATCCCTGATCCGGAAAGCAAAGGAGTCATACTACCACAAAGAATTTGATAAAAATAAGGGGAAACCAAAAAAGCTATGGAATCTACTAAATACTCTAACAAATAACAAATCAAGACAAAATTGTGCTCCCTCTAAGCTTATTGTCAATTCAGTGGAAGTATCCGATCCCTACGAGATATGTAACACATTTAATAGCTTCTTCGCCACAATAGGATCACGTCTAGCTAACGAAATTCCAACCAACTTCCATATTAACTATGTTAATGCGTTACCCAAGTCAGTATCATCAAATCCACAACTGAGTAGCATAGAAGGATGTAATGAAAAGGAAATCGATAATATTATTAATAACCTTGATTCTAACAGTAGTGCAGGTCTGGACGGTATCAGTACTAAAGTAATTAAATGTGTAAAAGACTTAATAATAAACCGATTAACAATAAGCTTTAACAGACTCCTAGAAGACGGAATATTTCCAGACTCACTCAAAATCGCCAAAGTAACACCTATTTATAAATCGGGATCAAAAACTGAGCCAGGTAATTATCGACCAATCTCCGTGTTACCTGTACTGTCAAAAATTTTTGAAAAAATATTACACACAAGGTTGCAGAACTACTTAGAATCTATTAATTTCTTCTATGAGAGACAGTATGGATTTCGATCTAAAAGTAATACACTCACGGCAACAATAGATCTTGTAACTAAAATTAAGCAAAACATTGACAAAAAAAACATTGCACTGGGGGTATTTATAGATCTAAAAAAAGCTTTTGATACTGTTAGTCACGAATTGCTCTTAAAAAAACTAGAAGTCATTGGTATTACTGACAAGGCCTTACACATATTTCAATCTTACCTTACGAATAGACTGCAAATCGTTAAGACAAATAGCTCCCAAAGTCCCCCACTACCAATATCCTATGGGGTCCCCCAAGGATCAATATTGGGCCCACTGCTTTTCTTGACATATATAAACAATATGCATGAACTGGATTTGAATGGTAACATCACGTTATACGCAGACGACACTTGTCTTTTTTATTTCGGATCGTCTATCCATGACCTAATTTCTCAAGCCCAGCATGACCTTGATATCCTTAATGACTGGTTTCAACACAATTTATTAACCATAAATATCGCTAAAACCAGCTACATAATTTTTAAAGCTAAAAACAAACCAATACCAGTCTTTAAACCTCTTACAATAAATAACATAACTTTACAAGAAAAAAACAATGAAAAGTATCTCGGCCTTCTCATGGATATTAACCTGACATGGATTAATCATATAAAAAATGTAACATCCAAATTGATATCACTGCTTGGTTCTCTCCGGATAAATATTCGATGTATACCACGTAAACTACATTACACAATCTATAATTCCTTAATAAAACCGCACCTGTTATACCTCATCGAAGTCTGGGGAAGTGCTCCCAAAACCAGATTGGATAAATTACAAATCTTGCAAAATAAAATAATAAAATTGATATTTATTTATTGCTATCGAACAGCAACCAAAAAAATCTATCGCGAAACTAAGTTAATGACAATCAAACAATTATACATCTTTAACACTTGTATTTTCATCTACAAAACCATGAATAATAAAATCCGCACCAATCTGAATTTTATTAAACGTAAACAAGTTGGGCGCATCTGCACTCGACGCGCAAGCTTTATAGTTTTGCCCAAGTCAAGGACGAGGTACGGTCA
Source organism: Conogethes punctiferalis (assembly GCA_031163375.1). Classification (NCBI taxonomy): domain Eukaryota; kingdom Metazoa; phylum Arthropoda; class Insecta; order Lepidoptera; family Crambidae; genus Conogethes; species Conogethes punctiferalis. The sequence goes on from CM062078.1 coordinate 16,359,063, forward strand.
AACCACAGTCACATACGAAGGTGCGCGCCTATTTAACAAAATACCCTCCGAAATTAAAAATACTGACTTGTTTAACGTATTTAAGAGACGTTTAGCTCAGTAATGTTAAATTATTAAAAGTGTGCAGTGATGTTTTGATGTAATGGATAACAACGAATGTAGGTATGTATTATTTTCCTTTTTTATTTGTGTTCTCATGTAAGTGATGTGTAAATGTCTTTATGAGAATAAATATCTTTAAACAAACATAAGCCGGCCATATACCTACACTACGGTCTAATTTTATGTGAGCACGTACGTGGTCAAATTATCATAACGTAGGTACCACGAAGCAAATTTATGATCTAGCTAGGAATAGCTCGTTATTAGGTATATTGTTCATATTGATGATGATTCGAATAGATTGCTAAAAGTTATCAATAGGTACGTCGAGGGTAGAGATACTTCTTTGGTACTGCGTGGTTTCCGGTTTAGAATAGGACCACCCCATTTCATACCGTAGGTGTTGTAGTAGACGACTAAGGGAATATCAGGAAACGGGCAGTAGTATTTATAAAACCTACTTCTCTGCCACCCGAATCCTTACAACTTGCTGCCCACTGGCGACACAAGGGGGTTTAGTACTCACTAAACCCCCAGCTAAGTCAATAATAATACATCCCAGAATGGAATGACATGGGTATGCCATTCTACTCTGGGAGGTATGAGATTTAGCATGAAGGCCTAAAGGATACCCCACTTCTATCTATAGAGACCGACAAGGATGTTTATTTCATGGACTTTCGCAGTAATCCCTTCATATCAATGTCACCCACGTGTCAAAATATTCTTGTTACAATCTGTACTTTACAAATGGACGTTAAATTTTAACTTGCTTGCCTTGCACATTCTATTTTAACGGTTAAAATAGAATTTGGCAGCATGGTCTCAGACCTTAGCCGGTTCCATTAGGAACGAATTTTAAAAAAAAAAAAAGTTAAAATAGAATGTGTCAAAACTGTCAAATTCGGAGGGAAACGAATTTTTATCTTCTTGTGTTTTGTGTTGTTGTAAACAATTTGTAAAATAATTTCATACCTTGTTCCAGCATGATTTCATATCGAAAATAATTTTATCTGGATTATTAAAAAACTGTTTGTGTTCTCTAAAATATTCACCATGACTGAAGATATTAAAGTGGCGTTTATAATTCCGAAAGATTGTGAGAGCGAAAATGAGTGTTCAGAAGAAATGCAGTTGGCTTTTATGGTAAGAAGTTATGATACCTGATTTATTTATTTAGTTTATTATATATCCGGTGCTTCTTTACGTATTGATCCTTCATTTTCATAATTTTATAGGCCTGCCAGCAGCATTGTGGGGGCGGTCTTCAAGCGCAATGGGTTAAAGAAACTGACTGGAAATGTTTTACTGGGCTAACGAAAAGAGATGTTTTTGTTCTATCACAGTTCGAGGGAGAACTGTACGAGAGATTGAGGACTACGAAATGCTTGTGAGTGATTAAATTATTTGAGTAAAATGAAATCTATTGGCTCCAAAAGGAGTTTTGATTTAACCTAATATCTCTATTACTTGTCTTTTGGTTTGTAATTTGGGGTTTAGGAAGCCTTTTGAGCACTGTGTGTGTAGCTATATACATTGGTAAAATCTTGTCAGTAGGGTTGCCATCACCTAAATTGCCGGCGCCGGATAACACGGCAAAAATTCTGGACATTTGGACGAAATATGGTTTTTTCCCCGGACAATATAGATTTTTTTATTCATTTTTTATTATTTTGCCGTTCCTCCTTGATTGTGGATTTATCGCTTATCTAAAAGAATTTGAGTTTCGATTTCAAAAGTGTCCGGATTTTACCCGGACACTTTTAAAAGCCCCGGCCGGACGGACCCCGGACGCCCTTCAAACTAGGACAAATCCGGGGAAACCCGGACGGATGGCAACCCTACTTGTCAGGATAAAGGGTTATGTACATGGAGTGATTTTATATCAATTCAACAGAATTGTAGGCCCTCGGTGCCTTTCATGCTGCCTAACTGAAGGGATCCCGATACCATCTGGACCTGATCCAGTTTATACTACAGCGATGAGAAATCTTGTGGTCACAGCCAGTGGTCTGACTAAACAGAAAAAGGTCAGTATTAAATAAAATAAATTCTATTAGGAAAAAAGAATATGCTAACAGCCAATTCCAACAGGCAGTGGAGACACATGTGGAGATTTGTATGTTTAAGCATTATGAAAATCAGTCCAGCCTATTCAATACTCATACAAATATTTCCTGTTTAGAAGTAATTTTGTTATTTTTGTCAGTGTATTTTTCAAACTACTACTTAATAAAGTATGTGGTCACTCTTATTTGTTTCACAGGAAAACATCAAGAAGAAAGTTCAGTGGATGGGAGGTTTATACAATACTGTTTTGACTGACGAAACCACACATCTTGTGTCTGATACTGTACTGTCAGATAAATATATTGTAAGTGTATTTACATTTATTTTCCCAAGTTCATTTACATTTATCTTCCCATATTTTCTTGTACCCAAGATTTCTTTTTATTCCATGCCACAATCTAGTCTTCAAAATACTCGTAGTAAGGTAAGATAGGGACCTGAATCATGAAAGGTGCCTTCATTTACTGCACACCTCACTGCACATAATTGCATCACAGCAATAGAATTCATATTGCAATTTTTTGCTTAGCGAATCGTATCATGTCTGTGGGGTTGGAGTTGTAAAGGTTCTTCAGTGCGGTATGGTGAAATGATAGTCCAAAGTCCAGGAAGAATATATATTCGTTGGTGCACCATTAAATACAATACAATTTATATGTTGCTCATGAGTGCTCGGATTGCGCGGCGGGGAACGATGGCTTGTTAGGCAGACAAAACTGCGTGCACTGCAAAACTGCTTATGTAGGCACTACATCATTCCTCTTCTTTGAAAATATATGTGAAATCACAGTTTTGTGTACAAGCCCTTACATAGATGTGGAATGCTTCTAAAATTACAGTGCTTTTACTTTCCAGAAATCTATAGAAAAGGGCATACCTATTATGAGTGAAAGTTGGATAGAAGCAGTATGGGAAGCATCACTACAGCTGAATGTCAATGGTTCATCGTCAGACTTTGACTCTCACAAGCTGCCTACTTTTGCCAACTTACAAGTGACAACGTCAGGCATATCGAAGAGGGACAAGCAAATGATAGTGAAGCTGGTCAATGAGAACGGTGGAATGTTCTCTGGAGCGTTTCAGAGTGAAACAACTGATATTGTTGTGTTGACAAAGTGAGTGTACATATTATGTTTTGTTCTTTTGAATGTGTCGACAACAGTATTGGATGTAACTTAGACAAAATTTGTCATAATTATGTGTCGGTCTTTGCTATTTGTGAAACGAAGGGATTCAAGGAATTTCTTGTGGTCAGTGACGTCGTACCGGGAGGGCACCGCTACATCCTCCCGAGGTGTGCTGCCATTCTTTCAGGTGAAGCAGTGCTACTGACCTTAGGAGGGGTTGAGACGAATCCCGACGGGTATCCCGACCCTCCTCAGATGCTACCTACCTAGGGCCCTGGTCCTGGTGTGTGAGCCAAGGCATTCCTGACATAAAAAAAAATCTATGTTAATGTATGGTATAGGCACATGTTGATTCTTTACAAATTTTTCTCGTACTAACTTTGTAACCTAAATCTCTGTAAAGGTAAATTATAAATTTTACAGAGAAGGCGTAGGTGGCGAAAAGTACAAAGCGGCTTTAGAATATGGCAAGGCCTGTGTGTTACCAACGTGGGTGAAGGACAGCGCTGCGAAGGGAGTAGCCTTGCCGCTAGCACATTACAGGGTGGCTGGCGCGTCTACATCATCACCACTTGCTGAGCATAGACTGCCAGACATGAGTAAGTACAAATCAATCAACAAACTTATTATGTAAGAAAAGGCTGTTTACTGAATAAATGATTTTATTGTTATTTATCCTATTATTATAATTAATCAATCAATAGACTTGGTCCGTCCACTGCTGAACATAGGCCTCCTTTAATTCGCGCCACATTTCTCTCTCCCGGGCTTCCCTCATCCAGCAACTGCCAGCAGTTCTTCTAAGGTCATCTGTGCAAGCGGAATATCTTACTACGTTTTATTAAAAAATAAATTCTTCATAATGTACTTGCACCCATGTGCTAGTAGAGATAAGACGCTTATGATAGGATGTTGTTTCAGGCTTAAATTTTTCGCGTATCACCAATTTGAGGCCGCCCAGTAATTTCGTGGATGAAAGTAGAGCAACCGATATATCTACGGTGTCAATGAAAATGAAGGTAACTTGATTTACATTTATCAAGCAAAAACGTTATGTAAAGTATGAAACTATTAGAGATATTGAGAGTGAAGTATCCTTTGATATTCTATTCTATTCTTTGAGCTAGGTGAATGTGGTTGGGGACCACGGTCTGACGTAGAATCTTGCTAAGTCGTGTATAGGCCGTCGGCGGGCAGCCAATGAACGTCATTCAATGAACGCGCTAGCCATTCAATTGAATAGGAGATTCAACCAGATGACTGCTACATACATAATATGTTAAGTAATGATGATAACGTCACAAGCGCGTTGTAGGCTTTCCATAGAGCTAGTATGGGGCATGTGTAACGCCATCTGTTGTTGTTTGTAGAAACTATTGATTATATTTATGTTGAAGTGATGAGATGATAATTTATGTAATGAAGAATTTATTTATATTAATTTTTTTTTTCTAGCTATCACAAGATTCGTCAAAGAAATCAAATGATTCCTCGGGAGTCGATAAAGAAATAGTCGCTGAATTCGAGAACTTCGATATGAGCATTATTAAACAGGCTGGCCCTATTTTTGATGGATTTTGCGTAAGTAGAATTTACGATCAAATTTAGATTTTAAAATAAAAAAATTTAAATACCGCCGACTCTGAATGACTGCCTTGTAGGTACATATAAACGGTATTTATTTAAACTGAGCTGATGTTAGGTAGCGTTCCGTCGCGGTAGATTCGTGACGACATGTTCGTATGGTGTGGCAAAGGTTAAGTGTAGAAATGAGACACTCGGAAGACACACTCACTGTATTTATTTACTTTACTTTAATCACTTCACTGATTACTTGCTATACAGGAGGCAGGACGACGTTGCCAATGTCGGCGGGGACCTTATACTAGAGGAGAATCACAACGCCCCCGCGATGTATTAGACAGGCAACGCCATCTCTGACCTAATCGACGTCAACCGAAGTTTAAATACCTTCGGTTGACGTTCGATGTTCAAACATTAAGTGTTATGCCGCGTTTACACGCTCGCGTTCAATACGACATTCAACGGGCACAAACACAAGCACAAGCACGTGAACGGGCTGTTCGTCTGTTTGAATGTGCACGTGCGTGCGCAGTGTGTAGGGCAGGGCTGCTCGCCGAGCTGCTTGCCAGGCTGCTCGCCGGGCTGCGTGGCACGCGTGTAAACCCAGTGTGGGGTCTCGCTCCCGAGCTACCTTCCTCGCCCCGCACGCGCACCTCGTCCCACCGGCGCAGGAGCAGACCCGCTATCGCTCGGTCACGGCGCTCAGTCGGAACCTTGCTCCCACGGCGGATGCACGCGCAATTTCCTCGACCAATCTCCGCTATTTATGTACGCGATCGTGTTATAGAATAGATGTTTTATGCTTACCACATATTATCGTTTTTATTGTGAAGCCCAATCAACCTGTGCATAAGACTATCTACACTAGCATTATATGATTTTCAGATCTGGGTGACCGGTCTGGAGGGGATATGCCGCGAGCGCGCCGCCGCGATAGTGTCCCGCGGCGGCGGCGTGCGCTACGACTGTCCGCACGCTCGCGTCACGCACGCCGTCGCCGGTACCCGAGCCGCCGCCGCTGCCGCCCTGCGCGCCCTGCCCGCCGTCTGCGCGCTCAGCCCGCTGTGGCTGCTGCGCAGCGTGCAGCGGCGGCGCGCGCTGGACGAGGCCGAGGTGAGACTGCTGCCCGCCGGCTGTCTACTGACCGCTGCCGTTCGTCAGTGATCTACATACACCGCACCTGCAGTCATAGTCAACAAGTTGGAGTTACTTTTGAAAACCTGTTCCAACTGTCCGTATGGTTTTTGATTTAGAATATGTCCACACCACCTCATCAGGAGCAGGAAACCGGCAGCAGCGTTTACCTGGGTACAAATAAAACCTGCTGCAGTTACCAACCCGCCAGCTAAGCTTGGTAACTAAGGTATATCCCACCCAAATGACCATCAGCATTGGGGGAAGCCTTTATGAACATTGACGTAACGCCAATGCCTGGACTTATTTACCTATCGTTTCCAGTTCATCATAGACGTGAACCTGATGACGCCGACGAAGTCCGCCCGCAAGCCGCGAGTCGAACCCGCGTCCCCCATGAGTGCGCGCAACCTGCAGCTGCTGCGACGAGGCCCGCTGGACCTGCCGCCGCCCACGCCGGAGGTCGAGGAGCCTGTCCAAGATGAGATCGTCAACCATTACTTGAGCCGTGAGTTTGTGCCTCGTAGCCTCATGTTACCTGCAGCTGCTGCGACGAGGCCCGCTGGACCTGCCGCCGCCCACGCCGGAGGTCGAGGAGCCTGTCCAAGATGAGATCGTCAACCATTACTTGAGCCGTGAGTTTGTGCCTCGTAGCCTCATGTTACCTGCAGCTGCTGCGACGAGGCCCGCTGGACCTGCCGCCGCCCACGCCGGAGGTCGAGGAGCCTGTCCAAGATGAGATCGTCAACCATTACTTGAGCCGTGAGTTTGTGCCTCGTAGCCTCATGTTACCTGCGGCTACAGCGACGAGGCTTCTTGGACCTGCCACTGCCCACGCCGGAGGTCGAGGAGCCTGTCCAAGATGAGATCGTCAACCATTACTTGAGCCGTGAGTTTGTGCCTCGTAGCCTCATGTTACCTGCGGCTGTTGCGACGAGGCCCGCTGGACCTGCCGCCGCCCACGCCGGAGGTCGAGGAGCCTGTCCAAGATGAGATCGTCAACCATTACTTGAGCCGTGAGTTTGTGCCTCGTAGCCTCATGTTACCTGCGGCTACAGCGACGAGGCTTCTTGGACCTGCCACTGCCCACGCCGGAGGTCGAGGAGCCTGTCCAAGATGAGATCGTCAACCATTACTTGAGCCGTGAGTTTGGACCCACTATTGAAAAAAAGCTACCTTTTTTATGACAGAGGGGGCAATTGAGCCTGAGCGTAAATGAACACTTGGGCTCATAGACACCGCCAGAGGAGTTGCCGGTGCGTTGCGGGCCCTTAAGATTTGTAGGCTCGCTTGGTGAAGCATCCCAAGTTGTTTCCATTCGGAAAATCGCAGATGAAAGCTGATTTCAAAGAACCGTTGCGCGAGGCAGAAAATTGTGAGTGTTACGTTAAAGCCTCTTCTGCCGCCCGCACTGTTGTAATGCGGGTGTTACGCTACATTCGTCTCACAATACGTTAAAATAGCTCCTAATATAATGCTATCAAAGTTCATAACCATTTACCGAAATCAATAAAATCCCTTCAAGGCATTCTTATACGACAATCCTGTTCGTAATATTTGGAACTGTTTGTTGACAGAGAATATGCCAGACCCGGAGCCGTTGAGGGAGAAAACCCCTGAACCAGCTACGCCCAGTATTGCGGTGCAGCGGTCTGACGTCACAGCGGATATAACTGAGCAGCCCACTGAAGAGATTGAGCAGATATTCAGAGGTAAGTGGAAAATTATCAAGAAGGTACATGTCACCATAGTTTGACGTCTATGAAACTAATGTTTGAGCTTTAGGTTCCTTTTTTTGAAGAAAGTATTACAAACCATTTTAGATCCTATTATTAATGTGAATAAAAGTCATTAGAAGGCAAAGGAGACCAGCAATTAGTCGAATACAATACGCGCCGCTCATACATGTTTCATACAGTTTTTAGTTTCTTTTCTTGTAATGTATAGTGTCTTCATAGCATAGCATAGCATTCGGTTTCCAACAGTAGAGGAGAAGGGATATTCCCTTCTCCTAAATTCTATTTCGCAGCGGCAACAGACAAGTAACTAAACCAATAATTTGTCTGTTATCACGGCCATGCCAGCTAATCTAAAAGCTAAGAATTCAAGCAAGAATAATAGTTAAAACTTACAGTGCTTTCGACAGTTTACATTGCAAGATAGATTATTATCTAACGGTTTTTACAATATTACGGTGACAGTTATACCGCCACCAGTCGGTTGCCAGAGTCTTGTTTGTTATTCGGCAGGATGAGGGTAGCTTGGAGCGAAAAGATGATAGGTCCTTTACATCTCGTTGTACTTTTTCTTCGCAGGTTTGAAAATAGAAGTGCAAGGTCTAGACGAAGAGGCGATATGCGAGCTGGGCGCGGAGGTGGGCGCGGCGGGCGGCGTGCTGGCGGCGGCCGGCGCGGGCGGCGAGCGCGTGCTCGTGCCGCTGGACTTCGACCGCGCCGAGCTGCTCACCAGCGGCGCCGAGCCGGTCACTGTGTTCTGGGTGGTGAGTGTCATGCTACGAGCGTCTGCCGCTCCCACTACGGGCGAGTGTCACGCTACGAGCGTACGCCGTCCGCACTACGGACGACTGTCGTGCTACGAGCGTCCGCCGCTCCTGCTACGGCGAGCTGCTCACCAGCGGCGCCGAGCCGGTCACTGTGTTCTGGGTGGTGAGTGTCATGCTACGAGCGTCTGCCGCTCCCACTACGGGCGAGTGTCACGCTACGAGCGTACGCCGTCCGCACTACGGACGACTGTCGTGCTACGAGCGTCCGCCGCTCCTGCTACGGCGAGCTGCTCACCAGCGGCGCCGAGCCGGTCACTGTGTTCTGGGTGGTGAGTGTCATGCTACGAGCGTCTGCCGCTCCCACTACGGGCGAGTGTCACGCTACGAGCGTACGCCGTCCGCACTACGGACGACTGTCGTGCTACGAGCGTCCGCCGCTCCTGCTACGGCGAGCTGCTCACCAGCGGCGCCGAGCCGGTCACTGTGTTCTGGGTGGTGAGTGTCATGCTACGGACGACTGTCGTGCTACGAGCGTCCGCCGCTCCTGCTACGGCGAGCTGCTCACCAGCGGCGCCGAGCCGGTCACTGTGTTCTGGGTGGTGAGTGTCATGCTACGGACGACTGTCGTGCTACGAGCGTCCGCCGCTCCTGCTACGGCGAGCTGCTCACCAGCGGCGCCGAGCCGGTCACTGTGTTCTGGGTGGTGAGTGTCATGCTACGAGCGTCTGCCGCTCCCACTACGGGCGAGTGTCACGCTACGAGCGTACGCCGTCCGCACTACGGACGACTGTCGTGCTACGAGCGTCCGCCGCTCCTGCTACGGCGAGCTGCTCACCAGCGGCGCCGAGCCGGTCACTGTGTTCTGGGTGGTGAGTGTCATGCTACGAGCGTCTGCCGCTCCCACTACGGGCGAGTGTCACGCTACGAGCGTACGCCGTCCGCACTACGGACGACTGTCGTGCTACGAGCGTCCGCCGCTCCTGCTACGGCGAGCTGCTCACCAGCGGCGCCGAGCCGGTCACTGTGTTCTGGGTGGTGAGTGTCATGCTACGGACGACTGTCGTGCTACGAGCGTCCGCCGCTCCTGCTACGGCGAGCTGCTCACCAGCGGCGCCGAGCCGGTCACTGTGTTCTGGGTGGTGAGTGTCATGCTACGGACGACTGTCGTGCTACGAGCGTCCGCCGCTCCTGCTACGGCGAGCTGCTCAGCAGCGGCGCCGAGCCGGTCACTGTGTTCTGGGTGGTGAGTGTCATGCTACGAGCGTCTGCCGCTCCCACTACGGGCGAGTGTCACGCTACGAGCGTACGCCGTCCGCACTACGGACGACTGTCGTGCTACGAGCGTCCGCCGCTCCTGCTACGGCGAGCTGCTCACCAGCGGCGCCGAGCCGGTCACTGTGTTCTGGGTGGTGAGTGTTGGCGCCTGCTTCCTGTACTATCATATGGGTGAGGTGTGGACAGGTGCCGATTATAAGCGTCCGCCTCCCGCACTACGGGCGCGTATTACGCTACGAGGGTCAGTCGCTTGCACTACGGGCGAGTGTAATGCTACGGGCGTACGCCATCCCCTCTACGGATGACTCGTGCTACGAGCGTCCACCGCTCCCACTACGGGCGAGTATCACGCTACGAGTCAGTCGCCTGCACTAACGTTACGGGCGGGTGTCGCGCTACATGAATCAGCCGCATGCACTACGGGCGCGTATCACGCTACGAGCGTTAGTCGCTTGCACTACGGCCGAGAGTCTCGCTACGAGCGTTAGTCGCTTGCACTACGGCCGAGAGTCTCGCTACGAGCGTCTGCCGCCTGCACTACGGGCGTGTGTTATGCTACGGGAGCTCGCAGCTCGCACTATAATTATTATAGGAGCTTTTGCAACTCGCAATACGAGTAGTTGTCACGCTAAAAGGGTCAAGCGCCTTCATGCGCTACGAGCGTCACCCGTCTGCACTGCGGGCGATTGTCATGCTACGAGCATCAGTCGCCCGCACTACGGGCAATTTTATTGTCATGCTACGAACGCGCACGCCCCCACTACGAACTATTCTCCACGCCCGTTACGACCGTTAGTTGACAGAACTACGGGCGAATATCATGCTACGAGCGTCAGTAGCCTGCATTACGAATGAAGCGCTGACCATATATCACATATACACCTAACCTACACCATACGCCTAAGTCGATAGTCAAATAAATACATATTGTTACAGAAAGATTGCCTCTCGCAGCAAGAGTTGCTCCCCATACAGTATTACCACAGGCCCGTGCGCGTACCGCAATATGCCCCGCCGGCGCCGCTGGACGGTGTCGTGGCCAGCCTCAGCACCTACAGCGGCGTGGAGCGGGCGTTCCTGGACGAGCTGGCCAAGCTACTCGGCGCCACGTGAGGTTTTTTTTTATAGTAGCACGACATAATGGCTTCCCTATGCCTGAGATAACAGGCAAGTAACCGGTCAGCTACCTGTAAGTTGCCGCCGCCTTGCAGGCCCAAACCTAATTCCCGGCTACCGATGCAGCGCTCCCCACCTCAGCAGCCCATGAGCTCTGGAAACCCTGCAGAAACACGACCTGGAGGTCATTCAGCGGCGGTATTGCGATATTTCAGTTTGTCGCTGGTTGTCACAACACATCTGTAGTAAAAAATAAAATAAAATAAAAATAAAATCCCTACTACTTCTTTGTTTACCATATTTCTTATGATAAAAAAAAATTAAACCGACTTCAAAAAAAAACACAAACGACCAAAACTAAAAAGCGATAAATAACGTAAGTATCCTTAATACATAATTATTTAAATATCACAATTATCACTTATTTTTGAAGTCGGTGCCAGCCAAACAAATAAATGTCTATATTGTTGTGGGGATTTGCCGGCCGCGCGCGTCATACAACAACAGTTTACGTTAGATACCGAGAGGCTGGCACCGACTTCAAAAATAAGTGATAATTGTGATATTTAAATAATTATGTATTAAGGATAGAATTACTTACGTTATTTATCGCTTTTTAGTTTTGGTCGTTTGTGTTTTTTTTTGAAGTCGGTTTAATTTTTTTTTAAAAATAATTTTATTTCTCTATTTTTAGTTGCGTTAATGTGCTGTGACCTTGAATAAAGGCTAATGAATGTCCTTAAGAGTTTTACTTAGGAATGACAAATTTTGCTTTAAGTCAAGTGAAGACTTTGCGATTTAGAATCAAGTCTAGAATCAAGCATTTACCAAATCACCTGCCCTATTAGCCCTGCATAAGTACATACTACTACCTAGTTTAATATCGACCAATGTCAGTACTGTCCCCTAACTCCTAACCGTTAAGGAGTTCTGTGGCTTCATCATCAGCACCAGATGTTGACGCCCGAAAGCATATACCTAAGTAAAATATGATTACGTAACAAAAACACCATATGAGCATACAATTTTCGGTTGTTGCCCTCAATTTCTCCAGGATCCCATCATCAGATCCCGACTTGGTGATAATGGGACCACCTCGGAAGTGTCCTCTGTCGAACTGTCGAAAAATTTTTGAAATCCATCCATAATTGACGGAAATATCGGTGAACAAACATAAAAAAAAAAAAATATTATGCATACAGAGGAATTGAGAACCTCCTCCTTTTTTCGAAGTCGGTTAAAAAGAAGCTAAGTTTTTGTTGACTGTAGAAGCCAACATCAACAAACACATATAAATTACAAATTAACATTTCAGAACCCAACTACGCTTCTGTCGGCGTAACACAGCAAACGCTCTAGCCTCAACCCACCTAATCTGTCCGACCCCCAACGGGGACAAATACATAGGAGCTCTGAAGTGGGGCCTGCCCGCGGTAAAGGCGTCCTGGCTGCTCGAATGCGCCAAACTTGGGAAACGAGTCAGCGAGAAGGGACATCTCGTGGGTGATACTAAAGGTACATATAATCTGTTCGACCCCAGTCGGGGACAAATACATGAGCGCCCTGAAGTGGGGCCTGCCCGCGGTCAAGGCGTCGTGGCTGCTCGAGTGCGCCAAACAGGGGAAGCGAGTCAGCGAGAAGGGACATCTAGTGGGTGATACCAAAGGTTCATATAATTTGTCCGACCCCAGTCGGGGACAAATACATGGGCGCTCTGAAGTGGGGCCTGCCCGCGGTCAAGGCGTCGTGGCTGCTCGAATGCGCCAAACTTGGGAAACGAGTCAGCGAGAAGGGACATCTCGTGGGTGATACCAAAGGTACATATAATCTGTTCGACCCCAGTCGGGGACAAATACATGGGCGCTCTGAAGTGGGGCCTGCCCGCGGTCAAGGCGTCGTGGCTGCTCGAGTGCGCCAAACAGGGGAAGCGAGTCAGCGAGAAGGGACATCTAGTGGGTGATACCAAAGGTACATATAATATGTCCGACCCCAGTCGGGGACAAATACATGGGCGCTCTGAAGTGGGGCCTGCCCGCGGTCAAGGCGTCGTGGCTGCTCGAATGCGCCAAACTGTGGAAGCCAGTCAGCAAAAAGGGACATCTAGTGGGTGATACCAAAGGTAATCATTGTATGCTTAAATAAAGCCTAAGTGACTGGTTTGGTTACCTGCTCGTTGTCGCAGCGACTTTGGCTTCTCTCTCGCTTTCCATCAGGCATAGAGTGGAGAGAGTAAAAAACAATTAGATGCGCTTACGTTTTGGCTTTGGAAAGTGGACCAACTCTATTCACAATTCTTTGAATAGATCCAAATTCGAAAACTATGCTTCATCTTTTTTAACTACTTGACATGTATGTATTTATTTACAAAATAGAGGATCTAACAAACTTATCAATTGTTCAGAAATTCCCGATTCCCAATACGGAATTGTTTCCAATCGGCATGTTATTGGCAACAATATGGTTTCGAACTAACCTATCAATAGCTCTTTACTTATGTTATACCATTCAGCTCCCCCATCTCCTGAGAAGGCGGCAGAGGAAGAGAAGCCTGAGTCCATTGAGGAACAGCTGGCAACTGACAAAGAGAACGACATGAGGCCGCCGGTCACCACCGCAGTCCCGCGGCGTGGGTCCGTACCCAGCAGGGAGCAGACGCCAAAGGCGAAGAATATGGGTAAGCTTAGATGTGTTAAGGATGAGGGATGTAAAGGAGTAACCTGTCATGTGAAAAAGTGGAAATATTTATAAAAGATTTAAAGCTAAATAAAATAATAATAAATAAGGAATAGTCCTTCTTTTAACTATGAAGTAAAATATAAAAGCCAATAAAAGTTCTTCTCAATGGAGAAATTATCGAACGAGTGAATGTGGCCAGAAATTTGGGACTGAACTTTGATTGCCACCTAAAATTTGAAGAACATATTGCAGAGTGCTCCCGCCAGTGCTTCTATATACTCAAGTTACTATACAAAATTCGACCTTATATTAGTGAGCAATTAAGAATACTATTGTGCGAGTCCCTAGTACTATCTAAGCTCAACTACTGTGACACAGTGTACGGGCCGTGCCTCCTCGGCAAGACAAGCAAGGTCATACAAAGGGTTCAAAATGCCTGTGCACGCTATTGTAATTTGTTTATGTGTTAACTGTCTGTGTATCATTTGTAGGCTAATATTTTTTCTTTCTTTCTTTCTATAAAATTAAGAAAGCCAAATTCCATATTTCAGATGGAGATGACATGTCGCCCGGGTCTCGGTACATCGCAATGGCCAGACAGGGCTTGTTGGGCGGTGGCTCGCAGGAGACACCAAAAAGGTTGCAGGATCTCAAGGACGAAGCGAGACAAGGTCATTTTATTTTATAGTAGCTCGACATAATGGCTTCCCTACGCCTGATGGAAAGCGAAAGAGAAACCCAAGTCGCTGTTACAACTGGCAAGTAACTGTTACCTGTCAGTTGTCACTGCCATGCCGGCCCAACCCTAACCCCCCACGAGCTCCGGAGACCCTACTCACCAGCAGAAACACGACCCGGTGGGCATTTGGCTGCGGTATTCTATAGGGTGGAGGTGCTGGTGGTCCCCGGACGGGCAGCTCAATTCGAGCGAAGATTCTAGGGAATCTTACCCCCTTGCCCTACCTCTCATAAAATATATAATTTTATTCAATCAAGTAAAAATCGAAAATATCTTTATTCATATAGATTTTTTTCCCGTTGGGAATGCTTTTACGAATACACCAAGGCCCTTGCACGAGACACCTGTTCTTGCACGAGACACCTGTTCTATCTAGCGAAGAATACCCACTAAACCTGACAATGGTCCTCTACGAGCGCTTTGTCTGAGAAACGTTGGGATGCCCGGTGGGACTAAACTCTATACAAACTTCCTTGTGTGTGTTGACGTCACTAGGAAATCGGAAAAAGAGAAAATTTAAGCTAGACCTAATAGTTTTTTTTTAATTAAAATTTAAGTGTGGACTTCGTCAATTTTCACCCAAATTAGTTTTAGTTCCGAAAAAAAAAATGGTTTTGCCAAGACTTTTTTAAGAGACGTGAAGAGGTAGCCAAGGACCCCACTGATTTAAATTTGGCACACGATGCACCAAACACCTTGTAGAAGGAGACTCGGTCCGGACCCCGCCTCTAGACGACGCGCTCTCCACGCCCAACCTGAGAGGCCTCAGTCCCACCACCAGGCGGAGGCTGCAAGCTGTGCGGAGGGGCGAGATGCCCTCAGACCCCATACGGACACCAACGGATCCTTGTAAGTACTGATAACACAATAATTGATAATCTGAAAGTATTTATTTACACAATCCGAATACAAAACACTCATTCAACCAGTGAGAGTGAAAAAGTAATAATCGGCGGGAACTCATCAAACTGCATGAAAAATAATTTCATGTATTTACTAATTTATCGTAAAATAGATAAAATAAGAATATACTATGAACAGTGAAAATAAAATTAAAATTGGCTGAAAATTGGGCGAGATACAGTTGTTGAAAGTAAATATATCTGTCTCTCTCACGCCAAACAGATTTTTCTATGGAGTTTGTATGGCGCTCACGGTACGTGACGTCATCCGCCACGTCGGCTCTCTCTGTCTAATCAATAACTTTAACGCTTTATAACTCGCTTAATAGAACTGATAATTTAAAAATTCTTCGATATTTATGTCTTCCAGATACATCTGGAATCTGTTTGTTTTTAATTAAAAGATCTCAAGAAATCCATAAAAAAAAGTCATGCATATTCCCTACTGTTTTGACCCTGGATACATCCCTATTGACCCGTACTGTTTGTCCCAGTTAAGCGCAACCTCTCTACGCCGGACAGCGCGTTCGGTGCGGCCCTTAGGCCCGGCTCAGGCCGCTTGTCGCCCAACGCGCGCAAGCGGCTGTGGCAGGTCGTGCAGGACCTGCCCGGCAGGGAGCCGCAGCTGATCAGGGAGAAACATACAGTGAGTACCGCGCCGCAGGAGCAGTCGCTAACGTGTCTATTTAAAAGATCTCTCTCGGAAACGGAATCCAGGCGGACACTTTCTTAACTTTTTTAAAAAAAAATTATAGTGGCCCGACATAATGGCTTCCCTACGCCTGATGGAAAGCGAAAGAGAAGCCCAAGGACAACGGGCAAGTAACTGGTCAGTTACCTGCCAGTTGCCACCGCCATGCCGGCCCAACCCTAACCCCCCACGAGCTCCGGAAACCCTACTCACCGGCAGAAACACGACCCAGAGGTCATTTGACTGCGGTACTCTATAGGGTGGAGGTCCTTCCCCGGACGGGCAGCTAAATTCGTGCGAAGATTCGCTATGCCCTACCTCTCTTACTGTTCAATCAAATTAAAATACAAATTAAAAATATCTTAATATGAATTATCTTATTACGACCTATGAAGCATTTAGGAACCGTCAAATTATGTAGGTACTAATAAAAGTAACCGCCGTGTTGGGAAAATGGTTTTCCATTCAGGAGAACCGGGAAGAAACTCAATAATTACCTACTCTTTTTCATCGCCAATGTTTGTATTATAACGTTCCTATGTTATACAATGCAACGCTAGAAATTGAGTTTGTATACCTAATTCAAATTTTTTTTATTAAAAAATATGATGAATGTACTAGGGATTCAGGCTAGGACCTGCAGTATTTCACAGTTAGTAAATGTATTGCCTTATTATTTCAGCCGCTTTCAGAGATCCGCAACAGATTCTTAGCTCAATTCCATGCAGATGCGCCTACGCCGCCTTCAGAGCACCCGGTAGCACCAAGAAAGCTGCAACTTCAAGTAAGTCGCACGAAGTAAACGGAATGTAGCCATTTACATTATAATAAGTAAACTATAATCTATAGTGTTTATATTTTGATTTTGATATTTCAGGAACAAGCCGAAACACCGCCAGCGAAAATTATGAAATTATCTGCAGATCAAGTAAGTTTGAGCGGTATCTATTCAGCCACTCTGGGCCGTATTTACTTTTCATTTACTTTTCTTTGATCGCATGTTTTTCCATCCAAAAATAAGAAGTGGATTACGGATTGATATTGTTCTTTCTACATTTTGTATAGAAAAAAAAAACAAGTCTTACAAAATTGGCCGCCAAAAAAAAACTAAACCGCAGACAATTGTCTCTTTTCTTTTTTTTATAAAGAAAAGAACTACGCCATGGTAATGCTACCTTTCGTAAACAACGCCATTTGCCATCAAACACTGGTACTTTTTGATCCACCCTCGTCTATCAAAAGCCGCCGTAGCGTTCCCTACCATGGAACCTCACTGGGTCGTCAAGTAAGATTTTAAACTTCCGCGTTCTTTGCAAGACTGTTAGATAGATAGATTCATTAATTTCATTCATTATTCAGATTTGTTATTGCACAAAATACAAAAAAAGAATACCGAAAAAGGTAAGGTACACACCTCGTGGTACAATCTAGGCGGTTTACTCACTAAGCCGTTTAATATTTAAGTTTCTTTACAACATATCCTTTGTGTTTCTTCTTTTACTTACTAAGCCACCACCGTTCCTAACAGAGCATCGGCAGCGTCAGCGTCAGCAGTCACGAAGCGGAAGCCAGCGGCAACAGCGTCTCTAGCGCGTCCAGTACTCTACCGGCGGCTGTCGACGCGCAGCTGACCAGACTGAATGCGGTACTCAGTACCAGACTGAGCACGCAGCGCGCGCGCCGGCCCACTAGGGACTCTATACCGCAGCCCGGTAGGTTGAATATTGCTTGAAACACGCTGCTGTGTTGAATATATCTGGACGTGTCACGCCAAGCAATAGTGGATACTATACTTACACCCTCTAGGTTGATAATCGCACATGTAGCATCGAATAAAGAACGCATCTGTAGCCCCAAGTGACTATAGTTCATTCGCGTTAAGAAAATAGTGACTCATCACCGACTGATGACTGACCGACCAATTAAAACGCTAGAAATTAAATTTCTTAACGCGAATGAACTATAGAGACTATACCATGGCCCAGTAGATTGGAAATTGCTTGAGACATGGTGCTGTGTTGAACTCATCGGTCGAACCAAGTGACTGCAAGCAATAGTGGACACTATATTTTTCACACTATAGGTTGATAATCGCTTGAATCACGCTGCTGTGTTGACGCATCGGTGGGCCTAAGGGATCTGTCACAGAAAAGTGGACACTATACTCGTATCCTGTAGGTTGATAATCGCTTGTAGCATGCGTTCTACAGTACCAGTGGCTGTATATACGCAGCTGACCAGACTGAACGCGGTGCTCTGCACGAGACTGAGCACGCAGCGCGCGTGCCGGCCCACTAGGGACTCTATACCGCAGCCCGGTAGGTCGAATATTGCTTGAAACATGCTGCTGAGTTAAACATATCGTCACCCCAAATGACTAGAGACTCTATACCTCAGCCCGGTAGATTGATAATCACTTGAAAAATGGTGCCGAGTCCAATGCATCTGTCACCCCAACAGTCAAGTGCCGAAAGTATCAAGCGACATTGTACACTGTACTCTGTAGGTTGAGCTCGGTAGGTTGAATATTGCTTAAATCATGATGTGTTGACGCATCGGTGGAGCTACGAGATCTGTCACAGAAGAATGAACATTATACTTGAATTCTGTAGGTTGGTAATCGCTTGAGACGGGCTGTCTTAAAAGTGATGAACGCATCTGTCACGTCAAACAGTATTGGACACTGTAATTCCACCCTCTAGGTTGAATCGCTTGAAGCATACAACTGAGTGACTAGGGACTTTATAGACCGCTCCCTTACATCAGATTCATCAGTCTGTCAATATACTTTGTATTCGCAGCCCCGGCGCCGGAGACGGAGCCCGGACCGGAGTCTCAACCCAACACAGTGGGCTGGGACGACACCACCCCGGCCGCCGTACAAACCGAGGACGCGCCGGTGCAGACGCAGCCCATCAAGCGGTTCATGCTCAGCTCTAACGTCGATGTGAGTATTTTTGAAGGGAAGTTCGGTTTTTTATGGAAGAGGCGGCATATGACCTATGTGATGTTTGATGGTAGGCATTAACCGGTCCATGGACACTCGCAACTCAAATCGAGGTCTGGGGCCTTTTAAATAGGAGTACGCTCGTTTCTTGAAGGTTGTTCGGAAGGACTATCGCAGAAAGTTGGTAAGTAGCCCTTTTTTTTTTTTTTTTTAAGAGAGGGGAATGCATTAGGCACCTTCATGCCGTCTCCGGGGGGAGGCGGCATGGTGTGTGGGACTCACACCTCTCAAAAGGGAGGGCATTCCCACTAAACCCCCCTGTGTCGCCAGTGGGCAGCAAGTTGCAGGGACACGGGTAGCGCCGAAGCATACGGCCATATCCCTGCCTGCCCTGGCCAGCCGCAGATGATAAGCGGCCGGCACTCCTGGTCCGGGGAGGGCAAATACCCCTGCCACCGGATCCGGGGAGCAATAGAGTGCTCCCCGGGCGGACCTCGTGCAACGGTGTGGCTGCCACACCGTTACGCCCCTATGAGTGGATCGCGCCCCCGCACTCACCACTCGGGGCACGAAGGAGAGGCTCAGAGGGCATACGATGCGTTGTATGCCCTCCGGCGACGCCCGGACCGGCGGCGGCGTAGAGCGGGCGCGTCTACCGCAGCCTCACGCTCTCTTTCCGCCGCCTCCTTCTGCGAGATCACTGTCTCGCAGCATGCGAGCATCGCTCGCCAGATCTCCTTCGACGCCGTCATCTGCCGCAAGAGTTGCGGCAGGTCGAGATCCTGTGCGACAGTGACGAGGACGGAGCGCTCATTGGCCCAGGCAGGGCAATGCCGAAGCGTATGCTCTGCCGTGTCCTCCGAGCCACTGTCGCAGTGACGGCATAGAGGATCAGGCTCTCGCCTGATCCTCCATAAGTACCGGCCGAAACATCCATGTCCCGTGAGGACCTGGGTCAGCCGGTACGTCACCACCCCGTGGGGGCGCCGCATCCACTCTTCCAATGGGGTAACTAGTCCTTGCCATACCATAAAAAGTAGAATACGAGTATATGTGGCGTGTAACGTTAGCGCTCGACAACTCCATAGAAAAAAATTGTTTTTGTGGTAATATCTCGTTCGTTTTTCAGCCAATTTTGATTTTATTTTCACTTTTCATAATATATTTTAGTCTATTTTATGATAAATCAGTAGTGTGATGCACGTTTCCCATATACTTGCAGAACCGTGAAGAAATAATAGAAATGATCCACCACCTAGGCGGCGAAACGTGCGAGGGCACAGAACTGGATCCTGAGGCGACGCACCTGCTATGCGCGGCGCCCGGCCGCAGCGAGAAGATGCTCGGCTCCGTGGCCGCCGGCCGCTGGGTGCTGCACCCGGCGTACGTGGCCCGCAGCCGCGCGCAAGGGGCCTTCCTGGACGTACGTATACACTGTGACTGTACACACTGCCTAGCTGACCCAAGAGACTTAAGGCGAGGTATATAGGAGGTTAAGAGAGGTAGGGCATAGCGAATCTTCGCTCGAATTGAGCCGCCCGTCCGGGGAAGGACCTCCACCCTATAGAATACCGCAGCCAAATGACCTCTGGGTCGTGTTTCTGCCGGTGAGTAGGGTTTCCGGAGCTCGTGGGGGATTAGGGTTGGGCCGGCAAGGCGGTGGCAACTGACAGGTAACTGACCAGTTACTAGCCCGTTGTCACAGCGACTTGGGCTTCTCTGTCGCTTTCCATCAGGCTTAGGGAAGCCATTATGTCGAGCCACATTAAAAAAATATGCCAGATTTTGGAATAAATCATGTCATGGGATGTAAGTTCATGCCGATTTCGGCTATAGCGGCTGTTTTATGGACTGCTGTGTTTATATTTCTTGTATTCCTCTTTTATGTGCCCACCAGTGACTAGCGAATTTGTTTTCGTGTGTGATCTTAACAGCTTTGAACATGATCCACACAGCCTATTCTTTATTAGGAAGTGTTTTCACTATTTTCCGTTACAAGTTTCAATTGGATCATTTCTGTGTTTTTATTGCTTTTTTTCTTTATAACTCTTTTTTTATTGTAGAAAGAATATAATTGTAAGTCGCAGGCTCACATTTCTAAATAACCTTTGACAGGAAGAAGACTTCGAATGGGGCAACCCCCGAGCCAGCTGCCTACCGCCGCTGACGGGCAGCGAGCGCACATTGGCGGCGGCCGCGCATCGTTGGCGGGCGGCGCGTGCGCAAGGGACGCCCGGGCCCTTCGCTGGCGTCGTGGCGCTACTGCACGTACCTGAGGCGCGTAGGAGGCTGTTGGCACGCCTTGTCACTGCTGGTGGCGGCGAAGCGCCTGATATACAGTGAGTACCTGTAGCGAGCACGTGGCGCTTTTGTAGCTGTAACCAGCACGAGGTGGCGACATACTGGTGGCCGCGTTTCAGACTCGTAATGAGTACGTGTAGCGAGCAC
This sequence comes from Conogethes punctiferalis, assembly GCA_031163375.1. Taxonomy (NCBI): domain Eukaryota; kingdom Metazoa; phylum Arthropoda; class Insecta; order Lepidoptera; family Crambidae; genus Conogethes; species Conogethes punctiferalis. The sequence continues at coordinate 16,380,377 of CM062078.1, forward strand.
GTGACGCCTTTGTAGCTGTAGCGAGCACGTTGCGGCGACACACTGGCGGCATACGCGCATCGCTGGCGGGCGGCGCGCGCGCAGATACATAGTGGGTACTTGCAGCGAGCACGTGACACCTTTGTACCTGTAGCGAGCACGTGGCGTCTTTATAGCTGTAGCGTCGCCCGCGCCAGATATACAGTGAGTGCTGCCTGTAACGAGCACGTGGCATCTTCATAATTGTAACGAGCGTGAGGCGGCGACACACTAGCGGCGGCCGCGCACCGCTGGCGGGCGGCGCGTGCGCGAGGCACCCCGGACCCTTCGCCGGCGTTGTAGCGTTGTTGCACGTACCTGACCGGCGTAGGAGGCTGTTATCACGCCTTGTTACTGCTGGTAGCGGCCAAGCGCCTGATACGCAGCGAGTACCTGCTGCAAAGCATATGCCGGAAACATTTTGAACTTTTGACTACAAAATTACTGGCTATTCAATTAAATTTTGTAGCCAGATGTGAATTTGCTTCTACCATACAACTATTTATGTACATTCTTAACTCATCCGTACTTTCCAGACCGCCATACGAGGACGAGCGAGTGACGGTGTGCTTCGCGGACGTCAAGCGCTACCCGCTGCCCGCGCGCGACGCGGCGTGGCTGGTGTCGCGCGCGGTGCCGGTGTGCGCGCCCGTGCTGCTGAGCCAGTACCTGACGGACGACGCGCGGCCCGAGCCGCGGGACCACTGCCTGCCCGACTACAGGCCCAAGTAGGTTGTGAAGAGGTATCCTTCATCAGTGCCGGTTTTAGAACTACCCCGGGCGAATTTTCTGATCCCTCCAACCACCCCTCATCCTTTAAAAAGTGAGGAACTATGACTCTAGAGCGCCCTTTTCCGGTCCGACGCTTTACGTCTATATATCGGGCACTGTGGGCGCTCAACCATCAACAGCTAATGACCTTCATCATAAGACAATCTCCCTCTAGGCGTGAAGCTCGAATCACTCAATCCTCATCATCACGCAAGCAGCGTTGACCACTAACAATAGCGATTAAGACTTCAGGCCAAGAAGATTGTAAGTAGTTACAAACTTTCATAGCAAGACAACCCACCTCTTTGTGTGACCCTCGAATCACATAGCTGATAACATTAGCCACTAATAATGGCCTGAGTTAGGAAAACTTCAAGCGTAAGTAGAAAATAGCCAAGTAATCCGGTGTGCGCGCCCGTGCTGCTGAGCCAGTACCTGACGGACGACGCGCGGCCCGAGCCGCGGGACCACTGCCTGCCCGACTACAGGCCCAAGTAGGTTGTTAGTAGATGTTCTTCATCGGTGCTGGTTGTAGAATTACCAGTCCCCGGGCGAATTTCCCCCTCCTCATCCTATAAAGAGTGCAAATACATGACGTTAGGACGCTCTTTTCCGAGATATTGCTTGGCCCCTATATATCAGGCGCTCTAGATGGTCGTCCAACGCCACACTGAACTTTACCGTTATAAGACAACCCACCTCTTAGTGTGACGCTCGAATAGGCTATTATGGCTAAAATTTGTAATTAGTCCGTCTTTTAGCTTACTCCAAAATATTTTTTCATTCAGACACGTATTTTTCCTTTTTTCATTCAAATAAACAATAGCATCAAAGTTAGGAGCGGGAATCTTTGACGTCACTCGCTCCCGTAAAAATACCTCACCGAGTGACGTCACGCGTAATTTCAAATAACTTTGTAATTTTTAGTCTAATTTACAAATGAAAAAATACGTGTCTTTTAATTTTGAATAAGCTAAAAGACGGACTAATTACAATTTTTAGCCATAATAGCCTATTACACTCAATCCGCATCATCACGCAAGCAGCGTTGACCACTAACAATAGCGATTAAGACTTCAGGCCTAAGCACATTGTAAATAGGTAGAAACCTTTATCGTGAGACAACCCAACTCCCTGGGCGAACTTTCTTATCTCCCCCCAAAGCGACTTCAGGCTTTATCGTATGGCAACCCTTGCGTGTTGTCCGAATCACACTCAATACGCATCATCGCAGGTAGCGTTGGCCACTAAAAATGGCGCTCAAGACTTCAGAACTCATCGTAAGATAACCTCTTTGACGTGATGCCCGAATCACACTCGACCCGCATGATCACACGGCGCAGACGAGTCGAAACTCGTCTTCTGAACATTGTCAACTAAGGGACCCCGCAGACCACAGACTTTCTATCGGCCGATAGTTTGGTCGGGCGGTATGAAGATGTATGCAAGCCCGCATACTACAACGATTTGATATCGGCTGATCTTCATACTAATTATGAGCCCGACCAAACTATCGGCCGATAGAAAGTCTGTCTGTCTGTAAGTCTGTTTGCGGGGTCTCTTAATCTTCAGGCTTAAGTAGAAAGTAGCTAAGTAATTAGGCACTTTCTGGCCTTGTAGGCCGATTGCTATGTTCGATCAAATAAATAAAGAGATTGATCGAAGCACAAGTATTAAAAAGTCCTCGTAGTCCGATCAATCAATACTAAGTTAGTTTTACATTGTGACAGTTCGTTCTTCTTTATTATGTACCATGTACCAGTCTATGTCCGTTTATCCGAATCGACCCTGAGGCCCTACTCCAGAAAACGAAAACGATCGTTCGTTGAACGGATCGCTTATTTTTGCACCATAAATCCCTCTCATTTGTCCCTCCCGTGTTCTAATATATCACTTAAATTGTTGAAAATCGACGTTGACGAATTTTAGTTCGTATATTCGAACACGGGCGCGCGACAAATGAGAGGGATTTATGTATTTCCTCATGTATTTCCTTCTTCTTACAATCCTGGGTTCTTTAGGCGGGGCGTGAAACGGCATCTCAGTGGGCCTTCAGGGTAAGGGCGACAGGCGCGGTGGGTATGCCCTATTGTGCCTGTCGACCTTACATTTGGACCTCACGGCCGCTTACCATCAGGTGGAGTGAGATCATCCTGAATGCTCTTTTTATAAAAAAAAAAAAAAAAAAATTATGGGGCAAAAATATGCGATCCGTTCAACGAACGATCGTTTTCGTTTTTTGTAGTAGGGCCTCTGGTCCCAATTAATTCAAACGAATTTAACAATTGGCATTTAGAATTAAATTTAGAATTAAACAATTGGCATTCTACCGTAATTGAAAACAATAATTATTATGTTACAAAGCAGAAGATTGTATTACAACTAATGTTAATCGTTATTTATATTAATGTAGAAGGATCCACGGCAATAATGATGATTGTCTAAAAATATTAAGTAAAGATTATTTTTTAAATGAACAATACTTTTATGAGTATAATTTCATTAAAACATATTTCAAATTCAAATGTTTATTGCATGTCACATTACAAAAACACAGATGATATTATTTATATTATTATTTCCATATCTCTAAGCCGTTTCTTAATAATTTTCTGCCATATGTAACCGTTCTTTGGAATCGGCTTCCAGCTGTGATTTCTGAATGGATGAATACAACTTACTGACCTTCAAAAAGCGAGCATACAAGTTTCTCAAGGGCCGGCAACGCACCTGTGACTCCCCTGGTGTTGCGGTGTCTATGGGCTGAAGTGATCACTTACCATCAGGTGACTTTCAGGCCCGTTCTCATAAAAAAAGCAATTACCTATTTCAAAGCAAAAAATCAAGGACAGACATCATTGTTGCTGGATCCTTTTTTATGTTGAACGAAGGCTATTGTTCGTCTGTGAAGTCCAAACTGTTAATGACTTTTATGATTGTGTATAATGTTTGTTAAAATAATTGGATAATACATAGTATTTTATTATATTTGGTGTATTATTTTTAACCTTGATTATGTAAATAACCCAAGATATGCCACGCAGGGCCACACAGTGCCCTCTAGGTATAAACTAAACCGAAGCTTGTATTATGGGTACTAGATAACTGATACTTGCTTACTTTTTATGTAAATTAATACACTTATAATAACACCCAAACCAATATAAACAGACATGTACCTAACACAGTACACGAAAATGTTTTTACTGGTGTACTGTGATATCGAACCCGCGATCATTGTGTCAGGGTTTGGTTCAGTATTTTGTTTGGTTGATAGAATCCCTACCGCGTCGAATTTGCACATTAAAGTGGATCTGGGCAGGTCTTGTTTCTAGGCGTTCCGATGGACAATAGAATAGGAGAGTGTTGAAATGGACACCTTGTTTCGATAAACGAAGTGTAGGACGCCCTCCAATGCTGTTGGACGCTATCTTAAGAAAATTGGCTAGCCGAGGATGGATACCACTGAGCAAAATATAAAAAGGAGACGACGTCAACGGTGCACTGTCGTTCCCAATGGGCCCTGACGTCATCACTAAAAAACACCTGTGCATGTTTAAAATAATGTGCCTGGCTGTTGACTGGCTCGGTGGCTCAATTGGTAGTGACCCCTGCCTTCTGACCCAAGGGTCGTGGGTTCGATTCCCACCCGGGACAAACATTCGTGTGATGAACACTTGTGTTTGTTCCGTGTCTGGGTGTTTATATTTGTATTTAAGTATTTATTTGTGGTACCTTCGTTGTTCTGATACCCATAAAACAAGTGCTTAAGCTACTTACTTTGGGATCGGAGCAATGTATGTAATGTTGTCTGATATTTATTTATTTAATGTGCACATGTTCAATTTACAAAGTGTGGTACAAACATAATTAGTTTACATGACACGAACAAATGATTCGTTTACAATAGGTACCCACCAGATAATTGCAACAGCAACATTGTTTCGCCACAAGCTGAATGACAAATGAGACATTTACCGCAAATTAAACTTTAATTGAAAGACATTATGGCTCAATTTTATTTAGTTTTTCCAACAATGAAGTAGTTGGAATGTATGTATACAGCTGGTTTATGAATAGAATAGAATGTTTATTTTTTTTTTCATTATACATTATAGATCTAAAAGAAGCAAATATTAATCGCCAAGGAAAATAAACAAATGTAAATAAAAAAAATATTCTAAATATGTAAATAAGAAAGTGGATTCTACAGAGAAGAAACGGCAAGAAACTCTATAGTTACCTACTCTTTTTACATCGCCAATTATAAAAATGTTGTCATCATCATCAGCTCATTGCAGTCCACTGCTGGATTATATCCAGCCTCCCTCCCCTCTTATTCGCTACTTTGGGCAGACATCTGGAGGCTTTGCCCGTATTCGCCACGCTCTAGGTGGGTTGGTGATCGCAGGTCGTAGCTTAAAAACTTTAAACTGGAAATACCAATCAGTTTTAAAGATCAACAAGTCATCTTCTATCATCATCATCAACATCAACCCACATCAGTTTACTGCTGGTCATAAGCCTCTCCCACTCGCCACTTTGATGGATCTTGGGCTTCTCGCATTCAGTCCTCCTGCGCATATCGTCAATCGACCTGACCTTAGGGCGTCCTACGCTACGTTTGCCGAGACGCGGTCTTCAATTCCAGAACTTGTTTAGGTACCTCAACGGTTATCGGTTTTGCGGCTGATGTAGCCAGCCCACTGCCATTTCAGCTTACTAATCCGGTGAGCCGTGAGATATGTCGTCATCTTATGTAGGTATGAGAGTTTTAATATGTTCGAAATAAGTACTTAGTAATATCTTCTAATCGGCTAGGTAAGTATTTATTGTTTGTTGTCTCATTATATAATGATTTGCATAATTCTATTTCCGAGAACAGATTAAAATGCATAGCAGCAGTCATAAATAGTAGTATGGAAACCAGTCATCTGCGCAGGAAATATTTTGGTGCACAAATAATAGGGTATTGTCATAGTAGTAGATTTTTTATCATTACACAGTACACGCCTACATTTTTGACTACAGTGCTTTTTGTCGATAGTTTCATAATGCAAACGACCTCTTTTGGAACTCCGTTCCGAGGATTTTTATCAGAAATGGGTTTAATTTGGATAAACTGGGTGGGTTTAATTAAGAATAATTTATTTTAAATGACATCTGATGGGCTCAGTGTCCCACTTCTTCAATCGCATCCAGGCTCACAGACCACGAGACCAATTGGGACATGGTTCGTAAATGGACACCACACTTTAGTTGCATAACATCATACATTCAAGTTTTAAACGCTATATTAGGTTGTTCCCTAAAGAAAAGAGGCAGGGAATACTCATTAAAAACCCTGGCCCCTCCGTCAAGCGCCATGAGACGGAGTCAGGGGTATGAGGCATTAGTTTTGGCAATGAAAAAGAGTAACTATCGAGTTTCTTGCCGGTTCTTCTATACAGAAAACAACTTTTCGAACACGGTGGTAAATTTTATTATCATTTGTACCTGCATAATTTGACGATTCATAAATGCTTGTCCTAAGTCTACTACGAGAATAAAGATATTTTTCATTTTCAGTCAGCACCCAGTCCAAATCTGTCGCCCGTGCAGACAGTAAAGAACAATCAGGAAAGAAAAAGTTCAAAATTTTATTGATACTTCTTAATCATATACTTGACTATCCGGTCGCACTTCGGGTAGTCCAACCCACTATTGGCCAAGTCGGTCCATGTGGCCTCGGCGATCGTTTTGAACCCGTTGTTGGCGGCTAGCTTCTGGGACGCCGGCCCTGTGAATACTGTAGCGGTGCCCTTTAGCCCTAGCGACTTGCAAAGGGGCTCCCTGAAGCAAATAATAAGAAATGTTGAGGCAATACAGAACACGTAAAAAAGAGATAAAAACTATAAAACGTTTGTACGAAGGGACCTCAATCAGTTTGTCACCTGTACAAAGAAGCCACAAAAAGTGAATTAAGTTTGCCTGCTTATTTCAATACAGCCATTATACCTACGTACTTTATACTTACAACTGCTATAGGGAATCCTCAAGCCGAAACGGTTACTAGATTATTCATAAAATGTGGAACTTATTAGGTAGATACGTAGGTACCTACTTATACAAGTAGGTATGTGTTTGTTTCCTACTAAATTGTGATCTTTGTACAAAGGCATCTTTCAGGTCAATAAACAACAGGTTGCAACTGTTAGAATTGTTGTCTACTAGTCGATTGTCCGTTACACAGCGACTTTAGTTTCTACCGTCCTAGTAAGTTGTGCAATCCCGCGTTTCTTTGGTTTCGACTGGCTCGGTGGCTCAATTGGTAGTGACCCCTGCCTTCTGAACCAAGGGTCGTGGGTTCGATTCCCACCCGGGACAAACATTCGTGTGATGAATACTTGTGTTTGTTCCGTGTCTGGGTGTTTATTAGTTTAGTTGTATTTAACTATTTATTTGTGGTACCTTCGTTGTTCTGATACCCATAACACAAGTGCTTTAGCTACTTACTTTGGGATCGGAGCAATGTATGTGATGTTGTCTGATATTTATTTATTTATTTGGTAGGTACTTTTATTCCACTCATTTAGCATTACCAATATTCTGGCTCACATTTGATTTGCCTGATGATACAGGTACTTCCACAGAATTCTAACTAACTTACCTGGCCTTCAACAGCCGACCTCCAAGCTTAGCTCCGCGGAAGTCTTTGGTCACCACCAGTCCCAGAGCTGATAACAGTTTGTCATCTCCGATGTGCTCAAACGCATCGGCCTGTTCCTCCAGCCAGGCTAGGACGCCGTATACGTTCTTCCATGCGTTGCCTGCTATCTGTTGGAAATAAAATGGGATAGGTTATGGCTGTTGTGTAAATGTTCGTCTTGGCCTCCCTCTTCCTCTTCTGCCTTCTATTTTACCTTCCATTATAAGGAGAAAGTTAATGTCATGACGTACAAGGAGTTGAAGGCGCTGGCGGAGTCCAGGGAGGAGTGGAAGTTGCTCCACCGACAAGAGCAAGGCTCTTAAATTTAGTAGTAGGTTATGGCTATTACATTAAGGGATGTGGCCGTATGCTTCGGCGCTACCCGTGTCCCTGCAACTTGCTGCCCACTGGCGACACAGGGGGGTTTAGTGGGTATGCCCTCCCTTTTGGGAGGTGAGTCCCACACACCATGCCGCCTCCCCCAGGAGACGAAAGGTGCCTAATGCATTCCCCTCTTTAAAAAAAAATGGTTATTACATTAAGTAGGTACCTACATTTCAATAAATCAATCAACAGCATTCCTTTTTCCACTGTTAAACGTAAGTAGACCTCCTTTTATTCGCGCCATATTTGTCTATCCGAAGCTTCCCTCACCCAGCCAATGCCAGCAGTTCTTCTAAGACCGCGCGCTGCGTATCTGACTTACTTGGCTTACTAAACTAGATCTAAGACTTACATCTGGATGTTCGTGGTCGTCCTTGAAAGCCACCGTGCAGCAATTAAGAGCCACCAGCGTCTTCTCGCCGTTGACATCTGTGTAGCATCCGAGGCTGGTACGTTTCGCCAGATATTCCCTCCATACTTCGCCCATGGCTGTCATACTTTCTTCGTCCTCTGTTATTCCTATTTGTAGAATAGGTATGTAAATGAATAGGAATGTTGTAAAACGGTTTGACAGGATCGTTTGGTAGTGACCTCTGCCCTCTGAGCCAAGGGTCGTGGGCTCGATTCCCGCACAGTACAAACATTTGTGTTCATGAACATGTCTATTTGTATTGGTCTGGGTGTTTTATATGTATATTATGTATTTATTTACAAAAAAAATGTATCTAAGTAAGTTTATCAGTTGTCTAGTACCCATAGTACAAGCTTCGGCTTAGTTTGGGGCTAGGTGGCGCTGTGTGGCCTAGCGTGGCATGTCTTGGGTTATTTTTTTTTTTTTTTTATTTATTTGATTTCAAATTCTTACTGCTTTGTATGCATAACGGTTCATCGCCGGCTAAATGCTTTAGCAGGATTTGAAGAGCTGTCTCATCATCTTCTGGGGGCAGATCTTGGATCACCCAGCTTTTGCCGTTCTGTTCCCACTGATCCCATACGTGGGGGCAGGATGAGTCCCAATTACGTTCGAACCCCATGGTCTGTAAGGAATTATAGAAATTACATATTATCAGCCTGTAAGCATTCCCTAGTGGACATAGGCAATGACAATTCAATAATTGTCATTTGGGGGAAAAATCCATAAAAAAGCCTTTTTGTGGGTACAGCACACAATATATACTTATCTAATTACGGAAAGGGATCGCCACCGAAACAATTTGTGTAAATAAAACTCCGTTTGCTCGAAAAGAAGACAAATTTATTGTCAACGCTGTACCTATATATGCAACTGTCGAATCACAATGCCTTTGCGATGTAACTAAGGATAGTGACATCTATCGGTAAATGAAGCATAATAAAGTTAGATGTTATGTACAACGTGACCGTTTTCTAGAGATCGAACATTGTGAGAATGTGTTTGTGTGTGCGTGCCTGTGTGTGTGTATGTCTTTGAGCGTTTAAGTATTTTATTATAGGTAAGATTTAAAATTCCAGATCTACTTAGATGTTGAAATAAAACATAGAACTGCTTATTTACATTTTTAAGGCCATTTTGTTTACCGAAGTGTTTTCAATCATAATGTAAGTAGGTAGCTTAAACAATGTTGCAGAATAGGTATATCAGTGTAAATATGACAGGCTCGGTGGCTCATTTGGTAGTGACCTCTGCCCTCTGAGCCAAGGGTCGTGGGTTCGATTCCCGCACAGTACAAACATTTGTGTTCATGAACATGTCTGTTTGTATTGGTCTGGGTGTTTTCTATGTATAATATGTATTTATTTACAAAAAAAAAAGTATCTAAGTACGTTTATCAGTTGTCTAGTACTCATAGTACAAGCTTCGGCTTAGTTTGGGGCTAGGTGGCGCTGTGTGGCCCAGCGTGGCATGTATAATAAAAAAAAAAAATAGTTTCGAATTAGAAGAGGCGCCCTTGTATGAAGTGATATAACAAATAAAAACAAACAAGATAGGCTACCTGCGTTGTGATCAACAAGATATTATTAGGTAAGTACTTTATTTTTCGCATAACTAATACTCGTAGGTAAGAAAACAGGTCCTTTTTACGATATCTGCTAGTGAAGACTTATGTGATAAATAGACGTGTACCAAGGTACAACGTAATCTATTACGGAATCAAAATCACAAATGAGTTGACATCATTGTTTGAATCAATATCAACAGATCTACTAATTACAAACTTAATTACAATCGTCTCGGAAAGGAAAATGAACTGAGAACAGAAACCCCATTTTTTCCCGGAAAAATGCATTTTACGCATCCCCGCCGTTCGGGGGAACGCCGGGGTCTGTGAGACTCACGCCTCTCTCGAATAACCGCTCCTAGTTTTTTTTTTATCTTGTGTTTGATTTAACTGACATGTCTCGGGACCGCGATTGGATACAGTCCGTCTTTCATAATTTATTTTGTGATATTTATTTTGCAGATGTTAATTAGATGTCATAACAGTTTAGGTTGCTATGGGAACGTTGTCAAGAGACGTCAGTATGTAGGTAAAATCTTTTTTTGGAGATTAAAATCTTTTTTGTAAATTTGGGTTACATTATTGGGGTTTTAGCACGGATCCCTAACTTTTTTTAAATGGAAGCCTATGTTCAGCGCAGATAGTGTAGCTATCCGACAGTGAAATAATTATTCAAATCGGTCCAGTAGTTTCGGAGCCTATTCGTATCAAACAAACAAACAAACATTCAAATCTTTCCTCTTTATAATATTAGTTTAGATAAAAAAACACACGCATAATAAAATTACTTACATATAGACAACGTTCAAATAAATTGTACTTATTTGTTGTACAATTTAGGCGATCTTGTCGCCACGGGAAATCTCTTATTATCAAAATTAAAGAATAATATAATTTTAAAGTAAGTACGAGTAAATAGATAATAAACAAGCATTCTAGATAGGAGAGGAACATTTCTCGGCGTCACCTTGATCTGACCAATGGTTTCGGAACATATAGAGGACAAAATAATATTTTTAACATTGATATTTCCTATGTAAATACATAGATAGGAAAGATCAGGAAGATTTACGTAATCACTATACAAAATTTGACATTAAAAATTTGCTATTGCGAAAGTAGACAATGATAGTTTTTTTCTTTTAATTTTTACTCAGTACCAACAATGTTTTCTAAACCAATCCAAATATAATTGGTCCAAATAAACTTGTTGTGAAATATGATCTATATTTTTTTGCAGAGAGAGGTTCTATTAACCATACTTATTGCCCAGAAAAACATTGAGTTGTGATATATTCCATACATACCTAATACCTATATTTAAAGAAATACTGCAACAAGAACCTTACCTTGATAAAGATGTCTAAATAATATCTCAAGATGGAAGAATAATACCGTCCAGCACGCACGTCTTGACTGAACTAATGCACTTTATTTATTGAAATGAATGAACTTGTAAACAAGCAGATCTAGGGCTGTCTGATTAGCGCAAGTGGCTTTTGAGGCAGGGCACTGACTTTGTAACCGCAACTGTTGAACGTTTTTTGACTTAGGTCATTTCGACCACAGAATCGCCAGGAAGACAATAAATGCTGAAGATAATAATGTTACAAATAAGTGTACCTAAGTCAATAGTATTTTACTTTATTAAAATACGGTCGTCTACCGCCGGTGCTTTGACACGATCATCATCATCATCAGCCCATAGCAGTCCACTGCTGGACATAGGCCTCTCCAGTTGTCCGCCGCCTAGGGCAAACTTCTGGAGGATATACCCATAATCGCCACGCTGGGCAGGCGGGTTGGCGATCGCAGGGCGTAGCTTCTCGCTCCGGTGACGCTGCTGCCCGTCATCGGTCTGTGGTATTTAGCTACGCCTTCAATTGTGATGGTTATACCGCCACCAGTCGGTTGCCAGCGCCTCGTTTGTTATTTGGCAGGATGCACCACGGGCAGGTGAGGTTAGCTTGGAGCGGAAAGATGATAGGCCGCTCCCTTACATCCCGATAGTATTTTACTTTATTAAAATACGGTAGACGATGCTTTGACACGATAGAAGACATTATTATATCTGGTAGAGAATGCCTATGTGGCATTAAGTCCGCCTTTTGTACACAGTTTAATTGTGCAATAAAGATTAAATAAATAAATAAATTATTACCAGTCTATGCGCAGAATCAGAGGATATGAAACGTTCGAGATTTAAGGTGCACATACCTATGTGATCCTTGGCTAACGTACCCATTGTATGTACAAGGCATGTGTGTATTACATCGCGAACATTAAAGATAATATGCAACGCAAAGGTTTGAAAGCCAGAATCAAGAACTTAAAGTGATTCGATTTTTTTATTTTTTTTATTTGATGTGGGTTTGCGCTTTACTACAATAGGGATTTCAGGGTTAAAATAATTACATTATATTTAGTCCGTATTTTATATTATGAAAATATATTGGACACGTATTTTTCCTTTTTTCATTTAAACAAAGAATAGCAAAGATACAAGGCATCAAGATGTAGGAGTGGGGGTTTTAGACGTCACTCAGTGGCGAAAAAACTCCCACTTTTTGACGTCACGCGTGATTTTAACAGGCTATGGCATACCAGGGAGAGTCGTGAAGATACATAATCTTTGTTATTTTTGGTCTCATTTACAGATGAAAAAATACGTGTCTCTTATTTTTGAACAATTTAAATGACTGACTAATTACATTTTTTACGGCAACAGGCCTATTCACCTGATTCAGATAGTAAGCGATATCACAGTGTACCATGGAGCGTGCTCACCCATCAAAAACCGAATCACTCTCTCCTTGAATATCGGAAGATTGTACGTCTCGAGGAACAAGGAGCCTAGCAAAGAGTTCCATAGTTTGGCCGTTCAAACAATGAATGAACAGAACTAACGGCCGTATTTACAAACGTTATTATGCGCCGCGCGGGATGTAAGGGAGCCACCTATCACCTTTTCGCTCCAAGCCATCCTTATTTGCCCGTGGTGCATCCTGCCGAACAACAAACGAGGCTCTGGCAAACCGACTGGTGGCGGTAAAACCATCACTATAGTAGGCGTAGCTAAATACCACAGGCCGATGACGGGCAGCAGCGTCATCGGAGCAAGAAGCTATGCCCTGCGATCGCCAACCCGCCTGCCCAGCGTGGCGATTATGGGTATATCCTCCAGAAGTTTGCCCTCGGTGGCGAACAACTGTAGAAGCCTATGTCCAGCAGTGGACTGCAATAGGCTGATGATGATGATTGATTGATTATGCGCCGCGCGGTCGCACAGTGCCCAAAATCCTATAGGTTTTTGGGTACCTGTGCGTTCGCGCGACGCATAGTAACGTTTGTGAATACGGCCGTTAAACTTTCAAGTATAGTCGGCAACCCTACCTCGATGCCCGCTGCTTGACGACCGGCCTTCATTCAAGGTGAGATTACTGGCCTACTAGTACATTACTTACTACTAGTCACATCGTAGGGGTCCCTCTCTTAAGGTCCATACATATTGGTTCTGAGGTTCCAAATAAACATGCTCTAGAAGGTACGTTTATTTCATTATTCTAACATTTCCAACAAATTTTACCACAAATATGCCTATACTTGAATAGAAATAACACCCAGACACATAAATGTTCAACACATAACTGACTGGTTCGGTGGTTCAATGGGTATTGACTCCTGCCTTCTGAACCAATGGTCGTGGGTTCGATCCCCACCCGGGACAAACATTCGTGTGATGAACATTTGTGCTAGTTCCATGTCGGGGTGTTTATATTTGTATTTGTGGTGCCTTCGTTGATCTGATACCCATAACACAAGAGCTTACGCTACTTACTTTGGGATTGGAGCAATGTATGTGTTGTTGTCAGATAAAAAAAAGTTAGAATGTTTGTCCCGGGTGGGGATCGAACTCACGATCTTTGATTCAGAAGACAGGTGTCACTACCGAATGAGCCACCGGGCCAGCCACTAATATATTACCAGTCACTACTTACGCACTTAAAACTGACTGGCTCGGTGGCTCAATTGGTAGTGACGTCTGCCTTCTGAGCCAAGGGTCGTGGGTTCGATCCCCACACATTACAAACATTTGTGTGCATGAACTGGATTTGTATTGGTCTGGGTGTTTTCTATGTATAATATGTATTTATTTACAAAAAAAAATGTATGTAAGTAAGTTTATCAGTTGTCTAGTACCCATAGTACAAGCTTCGGCTTAGTTTGGGGCTAGATGGCGCTGTGTGGCCCAGTGTGGCATGTCTTGGCTTATTTATTTATTAAAACTACTTACATATTAAACTTATCTACCACCACTTCACTAGTTATTGTACTTATAGCTTGTGTTGATATGAACATAAAACTGTTTTGTATGCACCTATCTGTTAACTGTAAATCTTGTATGTGTCTCTGTCCTGCCAATGAATAATTTTCTATTCTATTCTAGTTATAATTCTTATATTCAATAGGTACTTCTTATACATATACTTGACTACGTTATTGTTCCTCGGATAGTCGTATCCAGCGTCGGCGAAGTCAGTCCACGTGGCCTCCCATATAGTTGTGAAGCCACAGTTGGCGGCTAGCTTCTGTACAGCCGGCGATGTGAATACGTTGGCGGTGCCCTTTACTCCTAGCGACCTGCAGAGGGGCTCCCTGAAATAGGTATCAAGGTTCTCTGTGATATTATGAGGCTCTAAATAAGAATAAAATTCAAGCTACAGTACAGTGTTCTCGTCGAAAGTGAGACAAAGTAAAATACGAGAAGAGAAGTAGGGCATAGCGAATCTTCGCTCGAATTGAGCTGCCCGTCCGGGGAAGGACCTCCACCCTATAGAATACCGCAGCCAAATGACCTCCGGGTCGTATTTCTGCTGGTGAGTAGGGTTTCCGGAGCTCGTGGGGGTTTAGGGTTGGGCCGGCATGGCAGTGGCAACTGACAGGTAATTAACCAGTTACTTGCCAGTTGTCACAGCGACTAGGGCTTCTCTTTCGCTTTCCATCAGGCGAAGGGAAGCCATTATGTCGAGCTACTATAAAAAAAAATACGTGTTTACTTATCCAAATCCTAGTCTACATCCAAAACGTTTTTTATGGTAACACAACAAAGTGAGCACTGATGGTGAGTGAGAAAAGAAGTAGCCAGGCCAGGCTCTTCAGTACGCTGCACGCACGTTCGATTTATTTTTCCCCGTAGTGGTACCTGTCCCGCTCGGGACATTTAATTTTGGGAATCGGGACGTCTGGCAACGCTCCTGCATTGTACACACGTACATTGCGTTGTGAAGGACAAATGGGAGCAATCCGTTCAACGAACGATTGTTTTCGATTTTTGGTGGTAGGGGCCCAGGGGCTGGTCTGTTTGTATTGGTCTGGGTGCTGGTGTGAGGCCCAGCGTGGCATGTCTTGGGTTATTTTTTTTTTTTTTTTTTTTTTTATGCGAGAGGCGGCAGACGAGCAAATGTGATGCCTGATGGTAAGCAGTCGACACCGCCCATGGACACCCGCAGCTCTAACCGAGTTTAGGGTCGCTGCCGGCCTTTTAAATATGAATACGCTCGTTTCTTGAAGGTTCCCAAGTAGTAGCTGTTTGGAAAGACTGCCGCAGGAAGTTGGTTCCACAAATTTATTTATTAAAGAAATAATATTCAAATAATTATTTGGCTCACCTGGCATTCAACAGTCGGCCTCCAAGCTTATAGCCTCGGAAGTCTTTAGCCACTACTAGAGCCCGTCCAGTTAAAAGTTTATCATCTCCGATGTGCTCAAACGCGTCAGCTTGATCCTTCATCCATGCTATGACGCCGCTGGCGTTTCTCCATCAGCGGCCTATTGTCTGAAGGGCAAATAGTAGGTGAGGTAAATAAGGCCCGGTGTCTAATAAGGCCCACATATCAGAAAAAATACTTTTAATCGAGTTAACAACGTCATAGCTCTCATACAGATGAAATACATCAATACAAACACTAGAGTGATTAAAAATCTTTCGAGCCGTAATTTTTGCTTGTCCCTGTCCTTTACAGCTATCTCAATCGCGAGCGCCGTTTTTATAAAAAGCGCAGGGATAAAATTGTTAATTTTTAGTTTTTCCGTTGTATTTTTTAAAAACATTTTTTATTTGAGTTAAAGTTAAGGCTATTAATAAATCATCTTCATCACCAGCCTGCAAATATGCCCATAGTGCACCCTGCTGAATAACAGAAGAGGCGATGGCTTGCGACTGATGGCGGAATAACTATCACGATTAAGGCATAGCGAAATATCAAAGGCCGATGATGGGCAGCAGCGTCACTGGACGACGCCCTACGATCGCCCTGTACCTACAGCGTGGCGTTTATGGGTAAATTCTCCAGTTTTTTGCCCAAAGAGGCGAAGAACTGGAGAGGCGTCCGGGGAAGGACCTCCACCCTATAGAATACCGCAGCCAAATGACCTCCGGGTCGTGTTTCTGCTGGCGAGTAGGGTCTTCGGAGCTCGTGGGGGTAGGCTTGGGCCGGCATGGCAGTGGCAACTGACAGGTTACTAACCAGTTACTTGCCAGTTGTCACAGCGATTTGGGCTTCTCTTTCGCTTTCCATCAGGCGTAGGGAAGCCATTATGTCGAGCTATTATAAAAAAAAGAGGCCTATGTCTAGCAGTGGACTGCGATAGGCTGATGATGAAACATAACTTACTTTTGGACGATTGTCGTCTCCCTTGTAAACTACCGCGTAACAGTTGAGCCCTGCAAGAGTTCTCTCTCCGTTGACATCTGTATAGCACCCTAGACTGGTACGTTTCTTCAGGCACTCCCTCCAGTATTCTACAATGCTTAACATGATATCTCCATCATCTGTAATTTCTAAAAAAAAAACAAAGTAAACTTTAAAACATCTTCCCAAAAAGAAAGCGAAAAATAAACACACGTTTTTACACTGAAGCGGTTCTCGCGCAAACTAAAAAAGTTATATTTATTAGAAACCTCAATTAATTTTTGAAGACCTATCCATAATTAACCCACACGTAAGGAAAAAAATTGAGTTTCAGTTCTAAGTATAGGGAACCCCAAAAATTTATTGACTTTTTTATATTTTGGTATGACAATCTTAATGCGGTTCACCGAACTGAACTAGTTAGAAGAATAAAGAAAAACATTTATTTATTGTGTATTATTATGTATTAGTGGTACGGGACCATAAGTGCGCGAGTCCGACACGCACTTGGCCGGTTTTTTTACTTTGGCTGTAACAGATAAACGAAATCGAACAATCTAAAATCCTGATCACTAAGAAATTCATATGAACACTTACTGCTTTGCGCGCATAATGGCTCATCGTTGGCGAAATCCTTCAATAACATTTGAATAGCTTTCTCATCATCTTCTGGCAGCAGATCTTGGATGATCCACATCTTGCCATTCATTTCCCATTTATCCCATACTCGAAGGCCAGATGATACCCATTCATTAGTCAATCCCATGGTCTAAAACAAATAATAACAATTATTATCCAGGGTCAAAATTCTTACATTATATTTAGTCCGTATTTTAGATTATAAAAAAATATTGGCTAACATATTTTTTCTTTTTTCGATTCAACAAAGAAACAAGGCTTCAAAATTTAGGAGTCTTTGATATCACCTCTTGCAAACAAAATGCCTAAACGTTAGCCGCCTATATTATCTTTGTAATTTTTGGTCTATTATAGAAATGAGAAAATACGTGTCTCTTATCTATAATCTATACTTATAATATCTATAATCTATACTTATAATAAATCTGTAGAGAGGTCAATTCTGTACGTGAAATATTAAATTCCTTCTCTAAATAACAATCAGGGGGTGATAAGTGATCGATACTGGTGCCAAAAATGCAATCAGTAAATTTTTGGTCTGTCTGTATGTTCGTTAGGTATACATAGAAACAAAAATTGTTCGACGGTTTTTAACGAAATTTGGTACAATTATTCTTCATACTCCAGGCAGGTTATAGTATACTTTTCATCGCGCTACAATCAATGGAAGCTGATGATGGTGAAATAGTAAATAGGAGACATAAAGCTGTGCTACCACATAACACCTTCTGAATGTAAACTTTTTTAACTATACTTATCCCGCTTTTGACGAGAGGATCCCGTCTTTTTCACTAATATGTTTTTAAATCCCGACTTGGCAGAAAAGTACTGGCAACGCTGACTATCGTATGGCTGTTTCAAATATTTTACTTATTTGGCTACAAAGTTAACTTACGTATGTAAGAAGCGTGTTGTCTATCAAAACAATACGTCGTAGGTATAAGGACGTCAGAACTGAACTAATTTATATTAAAGGGACAAATAGACTTATATTCTAACAAACATCTTATTCGCTCAAGTGCCTCGGGCAAATTCGTGTTTCCTTGAAAACAAACCAGTAAGCAAGAATCTAAAACAATAATTTGTCTGTTTCTACACGCCAATCTCCGAAACTACTGGATGGATTTCATCATCATCATCAGCCTATTGCAGTCCACTGCTGGACATAGGCTTCTTTAGTTGTTCGCCACTTAGGGCACACATCTGGAGGATATACCCATAATCGCCACGCTGAGCAGGCGGATTGGCGATCGCAGGGCGTAGCTTCTCGCTCCGGGGACGCTGCTGCCCGTCATCGGCCGTGGCTACGCCTTCATGGCCTTTGCGATGGATTTCAATGAAACTATTTTTGTTTGGAAACTTGAACACAAAATTACGGAAACACAGTGGAACAGCTGAGGGATAAGAGGTATGAAAATGGTGCTTCAGTAAAATTTTATCCGGCTTGTTATTCTGTGCTAGTTTTAAGAGAGGTAGGGCATGGCGAATCTTCGCTCGAATTGAGCCGCCCGTCCGGGGAAGGACCTCCACCCTATAGAATACCGCAGTCAAATGACCTCTGAGTCCTGTTTCTGCCGGTGAGTAGGGTTTCCGGAGCTCGTGGGGGGTTGGGGTTGGGCCGGCAGGGCGGTGGCAACTGACAGGTAACTGACCAGTTACTTGCCTGTTGTCACAGCGACTTGGGCTTCTCTTTCGCTTTCCATCAGGCGTAGGGAAGCCATTATTTCGAGCCATTATAAAAAAAAAGAATCATCAACGTTCTAATACCTGAAGCATTTCAGGAACTCCTAGAGGTCAGCAGCTACTGACACTATAAAATATATCACAACCTAAGTATGACGTCTTAGTTAAAATAAAATTCTTTAATCTGATGACAATTTTTTGGACTTACAAATCATAACAATCCGGAACATCTAATTCGATTTAACTAGCCAGTAACAGATAATATGTATAGGAACGACGACTTTTTTTATTACTAATGAAGGCACACGAGTGTCGCGGGGGAGCGATCGACGCACGGGAGGAGACGCGCGGGAAAGTCCTGACCGCCAGCTACATAACGCCATCTATCGAGAATTTCATTTTGAATCACACTAATTAAACTTAGGCGATGTGCCTATTGATCGTTCTGCCCATCGTCCCAAGGTACCTATACCTTTGTCGTTTTAATTTTCGAAACAGAAGTGCCCAAACTACTAACCAACTTTAATATCGGATCTGTGAATATGACACAAAGAGAACGTTTTGTATGCAAAAACGTGCTTACGTAATCTCATTATAGGTAATTTTCGGTACAATAATTGCGACTAGACATTTGAGTAAAAAATGTTGTATTTTCATGTCATTTTCAGGGTTCCGTACCTCAAAAGGAAACGTATCCTTTCTTCCTATCCCGACTTCGATGTCCGTTAGTCAAGACCTTTTCTCAGGCACGCGAAGAGGTATCAAGGTAAAATTCATATTGAATCTAATCTAATCATAAACTCGTCTATTCTCCCTTTAATTACAATTTTAATTACTTTAATGTCCTTTCGAGCTGTGTAAAAAAAAACTTCTAAGTTAACAACACAATCAAATGATGCAGCCGTTTATGTTGCAAATTTTCGACACTCGAAAGGGAATCAAAATCTACAGATGCGCTTTCCGTGAATCAGAATTTGGTACGAAGCTTTGTTTAGTTTAAGATAAAAGCTGCGAATTAATATCGTACATCTTTAGAAACATTGAAAATTATTAAAATGTACTTATACACCTCCAGTTTATGTACAGCACCCTCAATGCGCGAATCTGACTCGCACTTTTCGAAACTCTCATGAATATTCATAGGATGGCATTGAAAAATTTTCACGGCAAAAATGGAAGCAATTATTGAAACTGACTAAGCTAATAAGTAAAGTAATTATTTCGTTCTATTGTGTGTTTATTTAGAGTGCAAATACGATATCTACTTAAATGCAAGAGACTTCATTTTACATAATATCCGGGCTCTAATATGTGCTAAGCCTGGACGACTAGTTTGATTCATTGGTACTGAAACTGTTCCCGGATCGGAACAAACATTTGTGTGAATAAAGACATATCTGTTTTCTGGGTCTTTGCTATTTACCTATATTATCTAGTCATTTCTTTACAAAAAAAATCGGCTTAGTCTGGGATTAGAAGGCACTGTGTGGCTCAGCGTGGCATGTCCATTCATTTATTGCATTAGGTGCAGCGCAGACGGCACGGCACACTTTTTGTACGATAGAGTCTGCGTCTGAGACATTAAAAAGAGCGTCTAGGTCTGCAGCTCTGCCGACAGAATGATCGAAGATGTGCGTTGTGTGCGTTGAGTCTGTGAAATATCCGCGACAGATTTTTGCGCGTCGTGTGCGTTACTGCATATATTTGCATCACAGACTAAAAAGTGCATCACGGATAGTCTGTCATCTGCGCTGCCCCTTGCCGTGAAGAAATAAAAACTGCGTCTTGGATTCTCCGCTGACCGGGGCCCTTTGCGGCTGGGGGCCCGTGGCATTTGGCCGACATGCCATCCTGTAGTTACGCCACTGCTAAAATCCTTTAGGTTTTTGGGTCTGTCCACAGAATTTGTCTTTCAGCTAAATCACGTAGACTGTACGTGTAGACGTGTAGACTTTTGCAGCTACACAATGGGTAGGCGTTTTGGTGTAATATATAAGTTTAAGTAGATGGACCAAGGACGTTTCTATGGGATGGACATCCTCTTATTTGACTGAAAGTTCACTTTGTAATTCATTAAGCCTCTTTCAACCATCCTCTTCCATACACATACCTCTCTTTTTCGGAACTAAAGGCTTTTTTTTCGCCTTTTTTATTTCTCCTTTGTGTTCAAGAACATATCTGTTTGTATTGGTCTGGGTGCTTTCTATGTACATATAATAATATGTATTTATTAACAAAAGAAATACCTAAGTAAGTTTATCAGTTGTCTAGTACCCATAGTACAAGCTTCAGCTTAGTTTGGGGCTAGGTGGCGCTGTGTGGTCCAGCGTGGCATGTCTTGGGTTATTTATTTATTTATTTAACACGACCACGGGCGGCTTACACTAAGACATCATTCATTAAATCGCCCGTCGCGTGCCTTCTAAAATGCCCAATTATGGCAAATGCTGAGTTAGGTATCTAAAGATAAGATACCTAAGTTTTAGCATTTGTCAAAAAGGTACTAAGCGTCAATCATTAATAATAACACCGATACTGCTAATTGCTTTAATGGCGTCATGTTACATACTTGCTACTCAAATATTAGCACTTATCTAGGTACAGACGTAAATGCACTATTAGTTCTCTCTTCTATTTACAATAACATAACTAGATATTAAATGACGTGGCAATATTCTTGACGTACCTAAATACAGAGATAGTTAAGCTACAAGAATAAAACATATTTACTTAATAAATTTTACTTTTATAGACAAGCATGAGCTTTAAAACCTATAAAACGCAGAATAGACGCGACTGAGGTTTCTCATATCGAACATTCCTCTATGTTCTTCATTCATATAATTAGGTACTAAGTGGTGAAGTGGTGTCGAAATGATAGTAGTAATGGTAGTGGGCACAACGAATCTTCGCTCGAATTGAGCTGCCCGTCCGGGAAGGACCTCCACCCTATAGAATAGCATACAAATGACCTCCGGGTCGTGTTCCTGCCGGTGAGTAGGGTTTCCGGAGCTCGTGGGGGGTTGGGGCGGGGCCGGCGTGGGCGAAGGGAAGCCATTATGCCGAACTACTATAAAAAAATAACTGATTCGAAAGACTTCAAAAGAATGTGGTATCCAATTATATTATTCAAGTGGCAGTTATTATTATAAGAATTCAGTCAAGACTTGCCCATTTAAGAATAAGAGAAACTCTATTTGGTACACATTATTAGTATCAGTATTTAATGGTCACAGTATGGATTAAAATTAAATCTTCGAAGCCATTTTCCCTAGATTCCAATTTCCGATTGATAAAATTGGAACAGGAATAACAAATTAGTTAAATAAACTTAGATATATCTAATAGGTACCTAGCAGTTACACTTATCATTAATAATTAATGCGTACAACAACACATTAGAGATAATGAATACTAAATGCTATAAATCATCCAACATACTGTCTGAGAAGGCTCAATATAAAAACATGCTAACTACGACTTAACCAGTAGCTAGTCGAGTGTCAAGAGATCATAATGATTTTGTTTTTGTTGCTCTTTGGAGTGACCGCTGCTTTGACAATAATATACTTCAGTGGCAAATACAATGAGAGCTATTGGAAGAAACGCGGGGTCAAATTCCACGAGGAGAGCAAATTCATGGGACCATTTTGGGAGTTCATGACGTCACGTCGACCGCTCTTCCAAATATTCCACGATATTTACAAGCAGTACCCAAATGAAAACGTCGTAGCATTCGGATCGATCCTGACGCCGTCTGTGTACGTCAAAGACAGGACGAATGTTCAGCATGTCATGCAATCTCCTATGTTTATCGACAGGGGTTTCACGTATAACGATGGAGACCAGCTAGCTGACAATATACTGTTCATGACGGGTGTAAGGTGGAAACTTATGCGTCAGAAGATGACGCCGCTCTTCACCGCATCGAAACTCAAGAATATGTACTACATCATGGACAAAAGTGCTCAGGATTTCGTTGAATACTTAAAGGAGAATCCGGATAAAAGGAACGGCGACACCTTCGATACTTTGACCACATTCTGCTGCGCTGCCATCAGCGCTGCGGTTTTCGGAATCAATGCTAAGTCCACATTTGATTCTCCCTTCTTACCAGTCGCAAGAGGAGCGTTCAAACCAACTCTTTGGAGCAACATACGATTTACCATGTCGGTTTTGAGTCCGTATCTTTTTAAAGTATTGAATTTGAAGTTTTTCAAGGAATACGAAGGATTTTTCATCGGGGCGATGAAGCAAGTGTTCAGACAAAGGGAACAAGATGGCACGAAGAAACACGACTTTGCAGATATATGCTTGAGTATACAGAAAGGGGGGACGATGCAACACGATGAGACAGGTTTTAAGCTGGATCCGACTGATGAACTTCTCGCAGCGCAGGGCTTCTTCTTCTTCACCGCTGGCGTCGAACCAGCAGCAACTGGTCTATTCGGTGCTCTCATAGAAATTGGAAAATATCCAGATATCCAAAAAAGAGTGCAACAAGAAATTGATGATGTATTCGCGAAGTACAATGGAGAAGTGAACTACGATGCTATCATGGAGATGGAGTATTTAGACAAAGTGTTGAGCGAGTCCCTTAGAGTGTATCCGCCTATTGGATTTCTGACGAGGAGGTGTACTGAAGACACCGTGCTGCCAGAAGGGAATATCAAAATTCAGAAGGGAACAAAGGTTTACACTCCAATTTACGAGTACCACCACGATCCCCAGTATTTTAAAGATCCCGAGGTGTTTGACCCAGAAAGATTTACTGAGGAGGCCAAACAATCAATGGGGATTACTTATATGCCTTTTGGGTTTGGTCACAGGATATGTATTGGCGCTAGGTATGCCAGGCTTCAAGTGAAAGCTGGGCTGGCGCATGTTTTGCGCAATTTTAATGTCGAGACCAATGTTCTGGATGGTGGTATACAGTATGGCAAAGATCAAGTGCAGGTGCGAATGAAGAATGTCAGGGTTGATTATACTCCCAGAAAAATAACAAGTAGTGCATAAATTATACCAGAGAGGTTAAGATATTTTGTTTCAAGCTGTTTCCAATCTGTGTCAATGAATAAAAAGTTGAGACAAAGAGGATAAAATGTTATTAAAGTTTGATGTTACAATTATTCTTGGAGACTGTTAAGTATTGTGATAATAATTTGATTTTTTAGAATTAGTTATAGGTAGTTGATAATACCTATGTGATATCAGTTTCTTTCCAAAAGTAGGTAATACTTTATTCAGAAATACGACTTTTTTTTAATGCGAATATGCGTAAAGTATCTACGTTAAAATTGTGAATTTTATTAATTAGTTTTTTTTTTATTAAAGATGCTAATTAACATAAATTTAGCAAATACATAATTACGTGATTTCACTTTTTGGGACGACCCGGCTACTTAACTGTAAAAAGTTTTTGTGTTTTTATGTTATTTTTAATAAATGATTTTTTTTTAAAAGAAAAATGTTATACTATGTGTGACATAAATCAGTGTGCTTATTATACTTAATTCTCGATTCTGACATGTTAAAACATTCCCTTAGCGCTATACTTTTCGTCATAAATGAAATATGTGACGAATTATACTTTCATGGGACACAGAGTGCTCAGCCTGCGAATAATAAAAGCTCGCAAGGGGTGCGAGCGGCTTTTGACAGTAGAGTACCTAGATGTTGATGGGCTTACTACGAAAATATGGAATACATAGTGTTTTATCATCTTTATCCGCCTGCAGACGTCCACTGCTGGACGTAGGCCTAAGTCCTTAACCTCCTTTTTGACTTTTAGGGGGATTTAAGGGTAGATCCCTTTCACACTAGGGTGACTGTACGAGCTACGTCGTACATGATGCAGCCGTCAGCAGCGACCTACATACAGCGACCTGACCGATGGACCCAGCGAGTGCAGCGTCGGCGTTCTACACCGACGGCACACAACCCAAAACCCTCGACAGTGTGCATACAATTAACTTTACTATAAATAACATTAATTTATAATAAATAAACAGATTTCAACCGTCTGTGTTGGGTCTCATTTCCCCCCGCTGCGGCCAAGACACCTTTAGCCGTCATTATGATCAGTCGCGTGAGTCTGCGCGGCTGGCAGCGGGTCCGCACCACCTACCTACCGTCCCGTCTCTTCCCGCTCGCTACCCCGGGCATCCCAGGGAGCGAGCTCCCCACACCTATTATTTATATAAGTATATATTTTCACGGTTAGGCGGGGCTAGGGCTCTAGGGACTTAGCGTCTTAGGGGTAAAGGGACTCTAGGATCACTAGGGAGTTAGGTTCCCTTCCTAACCTCATATATTTCTGACTGGCGGGACGCGGTGCCTTACAACCACCGCTCCTGCCCGGACATTTTGACCTTGGCGGGTCGGGAGGAAGCTCTCCTGCCCGTACATTTTGGTCCTTCGAACAAAAACTTGAACCACGACCTAGGATATTAACCATTCCTGGGGGAAGCTAGATCCCATAAAGTTTCCGGGATTCTAGATATTACCATTTCTAATTAAATAATAACATAAAACCAATTAACAGCGGTGTATCTAAACAATAGCTCTGCACTCGCATAATACCATACCATTATTTTGTTATTTGCAAGTTAATATAAACAAGTAGGTATCATGTTACGTAGTTAGAATCACTTTACCAGCAAATGTACCTAATTTTATTAAACCAATTTACGAAACATTATGAATGATTGGATTATTTTGCCAACTTTAGCATTTTAACTTCGGTAGTGTAGGGGACTAGGTGGGGAAATTAATTAGTATTTAGTTAACCAATTTGATCTGAACGCTTCACCATTGCGTCAGATCATGCAAACACCAGTATGGAGTAGGATAGGCTCCTAGTAGACTAGTGAGCAAACACCAGTATGGAGTAAAAAACCAGTATGGAGTAAAAAACCAGTATGGAGTAAGCAAGACTCCAAGTAGATCATTAAGTAAAAACCAGTATGGAGTAAGCAAGACTCCGAGTAGACCATTAAGCAAACACCAGTATGGAGTATGAAAGGCTCCGAGTAGACCATTAAGCAAAAACCAGTATGGAGTAAGGAAGACTCCTAGTAGACCATTAAGCATTATATCTTAAGTTGTTGGATTTACGCTCCAACAAATTGATCTGAACGCTTTACCATTGCGTCAGATTAACCAACACCATTAAGGAGTACGCAAGTCTCCTGGTCTGTTAACCAACCAGACCATTTATCATTACCATCTTGGTCTGCCACCGTATACATCGGGGTAGACAAATCATTATCACACCAATTTAGGAGCAATCAAGTCTCCTGGTCCATCATGACCATTTACCATCAGCAGTATCAGTCTGCCACCATAAACATCGGGGTAGACAAACCATTACACCAAAATTAAGGAGGTATCAAGGCTCCTGGTCTAAGTAGACCATTTTTTATGAATATATATTTTATTTTTCTAATTACCAGTAAAAAGAACAAGGATGCTCTTGGTCTAACAAAGACCATACCAGCTTATACCATGTTATTAATATTACATTTATTTTTGGTTCATTTAAGTTTCTTATAAAGTGGAAGATTCTCTACAGAGAATTATCTATGCTACCCAGAAAATACGGGAATAGCATGCGCCCGAATCACGGGACTATAATATCATAACCAAATTAAATACGTTCCATAACATAGTTTCAATTTCCTACCAACTTAACATATCAAAACAACGATACCGAAACAAAGATTGTTTCTTAACGCTTCCACTTTTATTAATATCAACCATTATCATCGGCAGGATGAAACATTTATCATCACCACATCCACGTCACCACCAAGAAAACCAGAGAACTGACAGCAGCGGATCGGTTGCTGGCCTTCCACAAGCGGAACTCACCAGTACTCTGAGAAGTCGCATATGCTGTTCAGTAAACATCTGCCTACCAACACCAACAACGCCGAACCAAAACAACCAGATGACATCAATACCAGCAGCACACTTCGATGGGACCTACCAACCACTACACCAGCAGACGTGAAGCAGAACTTCGCTACAGACATACCATTCACCATGACACAGCGATTGGACCGGTCTCTGGCCTCCTACCAGCAGGACTCGCCAGTGAACTGAGGAGCCATTAGTTGAGAGTCAGCCCGGTTCTGACACCTGTAGCGAAGATACCAGCAACCAGCAATCGTAACCAGTGGACATCGAGTCAGCGCGACTAAGCTAAGGGTCGCTGCAACACCAGCTACGGGTAACCGGCCCCCACCATACCAAGGCGCCGGCTATTCCCTCTTCTCCTGCATCTTCTTCTTCTTCGAGTGGGGAATATGTACGAGCTACGTCGTACATGATGCAGCCGTCAGCAGCGACCTACATACAGCGACCTGACCGATGGACCCAGCGAGTGCAGCGTCGGCGTTCTACACCGACGGCACACAACCCAAAACCCTCGACAGTGTGCATACAATTAACTTTACTATAAATAACATTAATTTATAATAAATAAACAGATTTCAACCGTCTGTGTTGGGTCTCATTTCCCCCCGCTGCGGCCAAGACACCTTTAGCCGTCACTATGATCAGCCGCGTGAGTCTGCGCGGCTGGCAGCGGGTCCGCACCACCTACCTACCGTCCCGTCTCTTCCCGCTCGCTACCCCGGGCATCCCGGGAGCGAGCTCTCTACACCTATTATCTATATAAGTATTTATTTACACGGTTAGGCGGGGCTAGGGCTCTAGGGACTTAGCGTCTTAGGGGTAAAGGGACTCTAGGATCACTAGGGAGTTAGGTTCCCTTCCTAACCTTACATATTTCTGGCTGGCGGGACGCGGTGCCTTACAACCACCGCTCCTGCCCGTACAGTGACCATGATATTTATTGATTTGGATACCTGTGCGTCCGCGCGTCGCATAGTAAGGTTTGTGAGTACGGGGGCTATTTTAATGTCTAGTTTTAAGTCAACTCTTTGGTGTGCAATAGAATACCTATCTATCTATTTAACACCACGGGTAGGTGATTTGTATTATTATTCCGTCTATACGCGGAACAAAATCCCATTCCAACCTAGATATACAGCAGTCATATTACAATCAATCAGTAACCAATAACAGTTGTTGATTCACACACTTGTTTTAGAAACAGGATGTGTTTATACAAATGTTGTCGCACGGTTTGTACACAACGAATGGACGATGGGGAAGCTTAGTAGTAGACGTGCCGTAGCCAAAAAACCATCAGAGATTGGTGAATATATTTGTTTGTACAGTAAGTAAGTATTTGTGTCTTAAGTCATTTTTCTGTGGGCTTGGCTATAATTCGCCTGAGCTAAAGTGGTATTGAAGCCTGTGATGGAGCGCGCTTACCCAACAAATACCGATTTTTGCTCTGAACACTTGAAGATTGTATGATCGGGGAATAAAGAGTCCGGCAAGGAGTTCTAGAGATAGATAGATAAAAAATGGAACATTGAAGTTGATAAAGGATACATTTGTTTTACTATAGGGGAGACGACCATTGTAATTCTTTCACCAATGTTTCTATAATTGGGTGATGCATAAATATTAATCCAAAACAAAAATTAGTCATCATGCCTATTTAGGCGGTATTATCGTTATAAAAGCGATCTCTCCTGACAAGACAACCTTTGGGTATGGAGAATGGGTTTTAGAAATTAATATATAATACAAAAAAGGCGAAATAATAAATAAAAGTAATATTATAGAGAAAACTTATATAGTTAAAGTAGTAATTGCTTTGTTTGTTTCAGATATTTGTTCATGATGAAATCAATGAGCATTGGATGTCCTTATATTTTGGGATTCATATTTTTTAGCTTGAGGAGTAAGTATGTTTTTAGTATACTTTTTAATTTATTTAATCTTTATTGCACAAGAAAGTACAAATGGCGAACTTAATACCGTATGGTAAGTATTCTCTACCAGTCAACCATCGGGTGCGCCAGAAGACTGTAACCTGGCGCGGTAATAGGAATACATATACTGCTTTAATTATTTACTTTTTTCTTTTCAAGCTTCAAACACCCAATACTTACCAGTGATCAGAAACCCCAGCAAAGCGAACACATGTGACGGTCCTAACAGGACTGCACTAGTCGAACAGTTCTTCAACGTAATCTTCACTGAGTTTCACAACAGTCCACCAGTGTGTGTGTGCGTTCAGATGTGCACCAACCAGCCAACTTACTGCTACCCCAACGGTTGTCTGAAGAAAGTTGATGCTAAGAAGAAAACTGCTGAAGATAGGCCTGCCACAGCCCCAATTAGCAACATTCAGAGTGTAGATTCCATTAATAAGATGTTCCTCGTCGATGATAAAAATTATTTCACGAATATGTTGAATGATAACGTAGAAAGTAAAGCTCGTGAGTATTCTGTTCATCAATTTGATAGTAAAGCGGTTCTCCCACTGTAACTTGACCCGCTGCAGTACGCGTTTGATCTAGCCAATCATCAGCCTGCAAACGTCCACAGCTGGACATAGGCCTCCCCCAATGTTCATTTGGTAGTGAGCACTGCCCTTTGAGCCAATTTTATCAGTTGTCTAGTACCCATAGTACAAGCTTCGGCTTAGTTTGGGGCTAGATGGCGATGAGTGGCCCAGCGCGGCATGTCTTGGGTTATTTATTTATTTAAAGACCATAGTTATTTGGGGGATTTGCCTAAGTCACCACATTTGGCAGGCAGGTTGATGACCGTAGTAGGTTTTATTTGTCCCCAGGTAAACCTGTTTCTTGATATTCTCTTAGTCGTTTTCATCTATGACCTACGGTATGAGTGGAGGTGTACTTATTCTAAATTCGTTACGTTATCACCCGTATTCATGAACGTTACTATGCGAAGCGGGGACAAACATAGGTATAGGTACCCAAAAACCTATTCATAGATAACATTTGGGTGCTGGTCGCCTTTGTAAATGCCTTACTTCGCATAGCGTTGTTAGGTTTCATAAATAGGTATTGTTTGCGAATACGGGTGTTATTCTTGTTGACTAATCAATAGTTCTAATAAAATAAACAATGTTATCTATTAATTATTTCCAATCACGTGTAGAGCATTATGATGTGAAATAAACATCGCTAAGCATGGAATCAGTGTGACCCATATTGAACTCCACTTATCGTAATTACAAAAACGTACACTATATTGATATAAACAACCAGTCTCATTGGTGCACCTGCGATCATAAGCAGGTGCCACTTGATAATCGGTTCCGGGTTAAAGATCCAAAATGTTTACAGGTTGGTCCGAAACCTAGTCTCTCTCTGGTCGTGTCTAAATCTAATCTCTATCGTCCCATCGGGTTATAGAGAAAAGGAACATTATAGTGCATCTGTGTTTGCATACACAATTTGCACTTCAATATCCCCTTCGTACGAGGCTGTTGTCTAATCATTAAGTGCCTAATCAATTGATTCCGCTCGTTTTTAATTTACTTGACTTATTTTATTTATTTTACAGTACCAGTAAAACGGCCTGCAGTCCAAGATATGCGCCCAGATCCATTCAAAGATAGATATAAAATACTATTCAAGTTTAAGAAAATGCCGAAAGTGGAAATGCGTTATAACCTCAGAGAACAAGTAAAGAACATGAAATCAGACATATTAAAAGTAGAGACTAAAGATGTATCCAAAACTCGATGGCCGAATCCAAGCAATCATCTTATTTTCAATGACAATCAGCTCACTAAAGCTAATGAAAAGAAAAACGACAGAACAATAGTTGGTGCAGACAACGGAGAAACCAAATTTTTCGTTTCCAATACCGATTCGTTTACTTCAAGATACTTCAAGCGAGACTTAAGAAGAAATCACAAAGATGACATAGGCGTTGAAGACGATTATTTGTCGGATAACGCAGACTCTTTAGATAATAAAAATTTCTCTATAGAAACTCTTCTAGAGAAATTGATTGGTAATAACTTTGAAGGAAAACGTGATACTAATGTTGAATCAAATACTCACCTAAACGAATCAAAGGAAAATAGTAGTAATGTATTTGTGTCTCCATCTGAAAATGCTACTAAGTCCAATATAAGTAAAGTTAATGAGCAGACATGCGTCGTTTCTATGAACATGACTAATCAGAACTTAGACGAAAACAAATACATTGAAGACAGCCCTCTTGTCAAAGAGCGAATGATCAAATGGGAAAATTATACGTTCAATCAAATGATAGCGGCCCTAGCTAAACGGATAGAGAAACAGAATAATACTAGTATGGAAATACTAATGCAAGGGTCTGCAAACGATAAATCGAATAACGAAACAAATCCTACCACATTAGACGACGATTTAAGGTCAGCAAATAAAACTTCCTTGATTAAGCGTTTAACTGACGACATTCAAACTGTTATCATCACTAAAAATACTGAAATTGACAATGTGCCACAGGAAAGTCATCAAAAGGGAATGCAAAAGAATTGACTGTAAATATTCATTAAATTTGTTGTAGAAATGTATTTTATGGTATTTTTATTCTGGAGTGGGTATTATAGAAAAAGACTAAGGAAATATCAGGAAACGAGAGCAGCTTTTAACTGGGTACTTTTAATGAACGCTGCCTCTGATACAGTTAGAAACATGTGCCTGAAATATGTTTAATTACAATTTACAAAAAAATGTATCCAATTAAGTTTATCAGTTGACTAACTAGCACCCATAGTACAAGCTTCGGATTAATTTGGGACTAGATGTCGCTTTGTGGCCCAGCGTGTATTGAGTTAAATATCTAAATTTATCTATCTGAAAATGGTGAAACTATATTACAAATTGCCACAGCTAAATTACACATTCCTACAACGTCATCAGCATGCAAATCCTAATTGAATGCAGGCACATTATTAGAGCAATCCCGCATGTGAGAGTACTAGCAGACTAGTACTTCAACTAGAAGTTTGCAGTCGGGAAGCCCTCAATTTGTTTGCAGTCGCTCGTGAGAGACTCACCTCCTAATTCAAGAGCTAGCCTAGCAATTAAAGTTGAGGTAGACTCGGAGTGTCTGTTTGTGAACTGTTTAGTGCTTCATTATACTTAAGCTGTTCATAAAGACGTGCTAAGGGATGCGTTTAAGGGATTTGACGGAGGAGGTAAATGTTTTGTCGTTGTTGAATTTCAGGGCATCGGCGTGTAAGTTCATCAACGATGTTTCAATACATAGACATATCCAGTTGTTCGCCAATTAGGGCAAACATCTGGAGGATATACCCATCCTATAATCGCCACGCTCTGGGCAGGCGGATTGGCGATCGCAGGGCGTAGCTTCTTTCCCCGGTGACGTTGCTGCCCGTGATCGGTCTGTGGTATTTAGCTACGCCTTCAATTGTGATGGTTATACCGCCACCAGTCGGTTGTCAACGTCTCGTTTGTTATTCCGTAGGATGTGCTACAGGCAGGTGAGGTTGACTCGGAGCGAAAAGATATCAGAATTGACCAAGGGCTTGTTATTCTACTTTAAGGGAAAGTTGGTGTGTGGGAGTGGCTGGTGACCACCGGACATTCGGTGAAACACACGTGTCCATAAGTAACTTCATTCTTCGTTATTCCGGGAGCAGTCAGTGTTGAGCTCTTTTTCATGATAGAATGCCGGTGGCAACTGACTTGCCAAGTGATTTGTCTGTTTAGTACCTCAGGCTTGAGATGAGCATCTCTTTCGTTTTCCATCATACGAGAAGCCACTATGCTGCGTTACTATAAAAGAAAATGTCGTGAAAGTTTTGTTTATGGCTAGCGATATAAAAACGCATTTTCCTCACGCCAAAGAAACTTCATAAATTAAAACTCTCCTAACAAGACGAACAAAATGTTTTAGCCGAACCGCGAGCTACGGCTTGTCGCGAAACTTTTCTTTCCTGGACCATTATTCTTTCCCGCATCTTGATAACTCTTTTTAGTCGCCGCCATGATTTAGTTGCGTTTCGTTCCTTCAGATAACCGCGCATTCCATTTGTTAAAATGGCCGCCATCCGTCCCCATTTGTAGGGAGTGCGGGACGCGATACTTAATAGGGATGGTAAAGGTCTTATCACACTTATGCCTGCTCATACCCGGCAAATAGAATAAAATTCAAATATGGGCTTTAAAAATTGCTCATCATCATCATCAGCCTATCGCAGTCCACTGCTGGACATAGGCCTCTCCAGTTGTTCACCACTTTGGGTAAACATCTGGAGGATTTACCCATAATCGCCATACTAGGCAGGTGGGTTGGCGATCGCTGCTGCCCGTTAACGGCCTATATTTAGCTACTAGTTCAATCGTGATCGTTATACCACCACCAGTCGGTTGCCAGAGCCTCGTTTGCTGTTCAGCAAGATGCACCACGGGCAGGTGAGGGTGGTTTGGAGCGAAAAGATGATACGATTAGGTCGCTTCCTTACGTCCCTCAAAATTTGCTCTTTAGACGTATTTTACATTGGCGTCATAAATTAACTCATGACATGACATGCCACGCTGGGCCACACAGCGCCATCTAGCCCCAAACTAAGCCGAAGCTTGCACTATGGGTACCTACTAGACAACTGATAAACTTACTTAGATACATTTTTTTTTGTAAATAAATACATTATTATACATAGAAAACACCCAGACCAATACAAACAGACATGTTCATGCACACAAATGTTTGTAATGTGTGGGGATCGAACCCACGACCCTTGGCTCAGAAGGCAGAGGTCACTACCAATTAGCAGACATCTCGCTGTCAGCATTCTAAGCGCGTAAAACTATTCGGTGCGAATGTGAAATATATCTAAAGAGCAATACCTAAAGCCTCTTATGAATTTTATTATTTCTGCTGGGTGGGCGCAGGGTGGTAATATTGAACGATGACCTTTAATCGGCGCTGTTCTGTCGGGTCCGACAAAGTGTGTAGAATTTGTCAGGAATACGCTGTTTTGTTAGAATTTGTGCTAGTCTCTGTTTGGACCTTAAACTGATATGTTTTCCTTCTATTTAGGTACATAGTAACAAGCTGTCTTCCTTTCGCGACATATTTTCTTTATAGTAGCACGGCACAATGGCTTCCCTACGCCTGATGAAAAGCGAAAGAGAAACTCAATTCACTGCAACAACTGGCAAGTAAAGTAACCGGCCAGTCTATTCACATCTATTCACACCCCGGAAAGTTTATTCACATCTATTCACTGGGCTATTCACATCTTACGTGATGGTGACAACTGACAGGTGACTGATCGGTTACTTGCTCGTTATCAGGCGTAGGGAAGCCATTATGTCGTGCTTCTATAAAAAATCCCTGTAAATAAACTACAAATCTCTAGATTACATACCTATGTAATTTAATTTAAAATTTTAAGCTCCGTTTGAGGGTTGAGTTGAGAATATTTTCATATGCATTTTATGTAAAATATCTCTACACATTTATTTAACTAATTAAAGATATGACATGTGTATTGAGCTGTGGATTTAACATCGTTACTATGTGCAAACGGAAACATGTTTGCGAAACAGAATAACTGGAGGACATTATTAAATAGTATACACCAGGAAGCACCGTAGGGAGCTGTTCATAGCATAACTGAGTTATAAAGCGCTAAACAGGGACGCAAACTCGTCTGACACTAGATCCGTAGTTAATTTGCTTACTTCAACTTTAATTGGGAGAGGCATTCTAATTTGTATTAACTATGTAAATATCAGAATTATGATCGATAGGGCGATATAAGATAGATCTTTTATTGCCAATAAACTGACAATTTGGAATAACAATCCAGCAAATTTTTAAGATTTTGAGCCTTTTACTAAACATTATTTTGATTATAATGTGGAAAGAAATCTAAGAATGCATAGATACAAAATCTGCTTTGCTTAAACAAACTTCATTCATGGATCATCATTATCAGCCTTTTATCAGTCCACTGCTAGACATAGGCCTCTCCCAATGTTCGCCACTTTGACCAATTCAGTTTCGAATTCAGAGGCATTCAATTTCGTAATTTATTGAGACTGTTGCAAACATCCCTATTATATCACGTTGCTTTTACAAAAAAGTCGTTATACTGGATCCCGTGGGAGCGGCGTCTGGCAAAATAAACTGTTTAATTAAACAAATAACAGTATCAATCCACGGTCAGGTCGAGGGAGCCCACTTTTACAGTCTTACGCTTGAACTTGCGACAGTAAAAAGGAATATTGGCCAAGATTGCCCAGCATTTAGCGAAACGGTTCCGTTCATGAATGTTTTCCATTGTACATAAAATATATGTATGTCGCAGGCAGAGAAATGTAGCTATCACAAATAGGTCGACTGCTTACCATCAGGCATCACATTTGCTCGTCTGCCGCCTCTTGCATAATAAAAAAAAAAGAATAACCAACATCTTTTATTTTAAAACATCGTCGTCGACTTCTTTTACTGGCCGTACGGTGTCAGAAAAGAATACGATATAATACATTTCATTTCTTTCGGGTGTCGCTTTTACGACTGACAGACATCTTAAGATTTCAGCTTCTACGTGGATGACAAAGTTTAGCCACCTGGCTGGCTACCGTACACTCAGCGAAGACACTCGTATAGTGACTTCGATGGCATTTCGGGATCAACAACAACGTCAGCCTATAACAGTCCATTGCTTTGTATTTGCTCCGTGGTCATAGGCCTCTCCAGTTGATCGCCACTTTGGGCAAACACCTGGCCACCCATTACCCATAATCGCCACGCTGAGCAGGCGGGTTGGCGATCGCAGGGGGTAGCATCTCGCTCCAGTGACGCTGGTGTTGTGGTGCTTAGTTACGCCTTCAATCGTGAAGTTTACACCGCCATGAATCGATTGCCAGATCCTCGTTTGTTATTCAGCAGGATGCACCGCGGGCAGGTGAGGCAACCTTACATCCCATTTGAACAATACCATTCAATGCTGTTCAACGAGCTGGCTGCGAAAATCATGACTACTACGTAATATTAAGAAAGCTTTCAAAAGTCTCCATAGCAACCAAAAGCAAGTCGTGTTTTTTATTGCCCTATTTCCCGCGGTATCCTAAAAGCGTGCGGATTTTATACCCAAGAAAATTGCACAGCAAAAAATATTAGATTTCCTCGGCTTAAAAGTATGTATTTACTTATGACCCCCAAAGGTGAAATAAACTCTTACACTTGAAAAATAAGGAAGTTTTTGTGTGTTTGTCCTCCCTTTGTGAGGATTTACTTAAGCCCGATGTCCGGAAAGGAAATACGAAATATGATGTGGGAATTTGCTGACTGAATGAATACCCATTTATACAATGAGGGGTTTTTCGAAATAAAGTTTTAATGATGTGGACTTCATTTGTTTGGGTTTGTATTAATTCCGTCGTGAGGATATTTGATTTTAACAATGGGGATTTTAATATTAAAACTGGAATAACTTTGTAATAAAATTTGTTTGCTTTTTTAGAATTTCCGGGAATATTGAACTTGGCTCCTATTTTTAACTTCCGACATCAACGTGCCTGTGTCTGTGTGTCTGTTCGTGATACCTCTCAAATGGATAGGTACTCCAAATTTGATCTAGTTTTTTTGGTTTGAAAGGCTTAGTTAAGAGTGCAGCCCTTAGCGTTAACACCATACGAAATAGAACTTGAAATCAAACAGGATCCTGTTTTATTTCGGTCCAGTTTAATGTTAATAGACCAAAAATATACTGATAGCGTTCACTTAAGAAAAATAAATATGTATTAGATATCTCACATACATTTTCTCTCATCACAAAATAAGTAGCATATTTTATAAGCACTTGTATTATATGTATCGGCCCAACGAAGATACCACAAATACGTACCTAAATTTCACGGAACAAAAACAAATGTCTACATCTCACGAATATTTGTCTCAGCCGATGGTTCAGAAGGCAAGGATCGTGGGTTATACCAATTGAGCCATCAGGCTAGACTAAATCTCTGAGATCTGTCAAGAATCTGTCTGTCTGAATAGGGACCGTGCACAAACTATAGGTGGGTACTAAACCTATAGTACTAGGGTAAACATTCAAATTTATGACACCAGTTGGCAGCACCATCGATGCGCACGTTCCCTATAGAGTGTAGATACTCACTGTACTTATGGGTTGATCTCTGATCATTATCTGTAGGAGTATAATGAGCAAGCATATCCGTCGCATAGAATGTAGCCTGAAGAAAATTGTTTATAGGCCAGTCAAGATTTTATATGATACATAACTCTGGTTATATAAAAGTGCTCGTAATATTTTAGGACGAAATGCGTTAGGGCAGATCAGTATGCCATACTAAAATGAATAGCTTATCTGGATTATTAATATTCTGTTGTTTATGGTCGGAAGTTATGGTAAGATATTGGTGTAAGAAGGTTTATTTATTGACCTCTCGTTTTTCCTTCTTCACTTTTTTTTCACTTTGCATGCATTGTTCAGTCAGGAGCCTTTATTCCCGGTCGTCCCCATCATGTCGTCCCCACTGGGTACGAGTGGGAAATAAAAAGTGCAAATCATCACCACCACTGGGGACGAACGAAACTTTTTTTTCCCACTATAAAGCACCGGGAATAAAGGGTCACGAGCAGACAAACGATCAATCAGTTTTATGTGTAAAAAGTTATCGTCTATCCTATCCCAAGATTAGCTTGAAGAGATTGTTGCGAAGTAGCAACCTCTTTTATATCTAACTGGCTGTTTTGTTTGATATTCTCATGTTTCTATTAAGAAAATTCAGTGTCACTTTATTGCTTATTATGTTGTCACAGAAATTATAACCAAAGGACTGTTGATTTTAAAAAAATATTTCTTTCTCAGTTATTAGGTAATGTTTTCATTAAGACCTCTCGTTCGTTGCTTTTAGAAATCATTAAAAATCTCTATACAATTGTAACGGAATTTCAGTCTTTCCGAGCAAGTTTTTTCTATAATCGCCTACGAACTTAACTCTTAAATACAGGTCTGCAAGCCACAGGCTAGTTAAGAGTAAGCGTAGTGACGTCACAGCCTCAACATAACCTCAATTGGTCCAATAACAATAAAAGTTAAATTCAATCTGTGAGTGCCAGACCCCTTGCAATGCACAGCTCCGCTCAAAGTGTACAAGGAACAGCAAAAATGGATGGTGCGTCTGAAACCAAAGTCAATGTGGTAAGGTCCATTTTTGAATACAAAGTCTGTACAGAAGCGCTGAAGTTTGATACCACGGACGATCATAAGTTGAAAGGCATAAGAGTTTCTATTGTTGTGGAGCGGACTATACGTAGTGTTGGTCAAGACTCGAGTCTTTTGTGGAGCTAGGTGGACTCGAAATTAAAAGATTGCTTCAAACGAAGCTTCAAGCGGTGCAGTTACTTAGTTGATACGACTATGAACTCTGAAAAAGCGAGACATTAGGAAATTTTCAGAGTCATCATCATAATCATCAGCCTGTTGCAGTCCACTGCTGGACATAGGCCTCTCCAGCTGTTTGCCACTTGGCCAAACATCTGGAGGATTATACCCATAATCGCCACGCTGGGCAGGCGGGTTGGCGATCACAATGCGTAGTTTTTTGCTCCGGTGACGCTGCTGCCCGTCATCGGCCTGTGGTATTTCGCTACACCTTCAATCGTGATGGTTATACCGCCACCAGTCGGTTGCCAGCGCCTCGTTTGTTATTCGGCAGGATGCACCACGGGCAGGCTTGGAGCGAAAAGATGGGCCTATCATCTTTTCGCTCCCTTACATCCTAAAATTTTCAGAGTATTTTCACCCGGGTAGCGGGTTGGTGACCGCGGTAGCTTTAGTTGCACTTAGGTAAATGCTGCTGCTTGTTTCCTGATATTTCCTAGAAGAAAAATACTTGCTTTTTCTTAATATCCTTAAGCATAACTACATATTATAGGATAAAGTCGCTTTAGTTTTCTGTCTGTCTGTCCCTATGTATGCTTTTAAAACTACACAATGGATGATGCTTTTTTTTTTCAAAGGAAAGGTTTATGTGTATAGGTAATAATTATATGCATGTAGTATTGCACCTGTGTGAAACCGGAGCGGGTCGCTAGACTTATTAAAAAACTCTTATGAATTCAATAAACTTCCAAGTTTTAGTTCACTAAAGTAAAAATGAGAGCCATCTGAAGACTCGAGTTCAGTCCAACACTACTCGTACATAATATTTAAGTGCGGTACTTCCCAGGTTTTACTATGGCATCGCTTATAGCGGAATGATTTTAATAACACAAGTACCTAATACTTACTGTCCGATTTCCGCCAACAGCTGGTGTGGACTTAAGTCAAAAGTATTAATTTAACGAAAGGCGTTTATTTTTAGAAGGTTTATTTTATTTTAATTTAATGATATTTAGAATATCGCAGCCAAATGATCATATGAGTAGGGTTAGGGTTGGGCCGACATGCTTTCCTGGGAGCTCTCTATTGCTCCCCGGAGCCGGGGGTAGGGGTATCTGCCCTCCCCGGACCAGGAGTACCGGCCGCTTGTCATCTGCGGCGGCCAGGACATGCAGGGATACGGCCGTATGCTTCGGCGTTACCCGTGTCCCTGCAATGCTGCCCACTGGCGACACAGGGGAGTTTAGTGGGTATGCCCTCCCATTTTCGAGAGGTCACCTCCCGCCGGAGGTGCATTCCCCTCTGGAAAAAAAATAGTCCGGCATGCTTACAAGCTTAGGCTACGTTTG
The DNA here is from genome assembly GCA_031163375.1 of Conogethes punctiferalis. Taxonomy (NCBI): domain Eukaryota; kingdom Metazoa; phylum Arthropoda; class Insecta; order Lepidoptera; family Crambidae; genus Conogethes; species Conogethes punctiferalis. The sequence goes on from CM062078.1 coordinate 16,419,859, forward strand.
GGGCTAGAAGGCGCTGCGTGACCCAGGGTGGTATGTCTTGGGTTATTTTTACTTATATTTATATGCTCTAACTCTTACTTCAAGTAAATATCGATTAATTAGCATCCCAACTGCATTCACCTACACTGTTGCCACTAGCAGATTTATCCTAGCCTTATTTACGTACTTACGCAGATTATTACTTTGGCGGTTAATTAGCCGCGGGAGCGACCTATCATCTTTTTACTCCGAGCCACCGTATAAACATCACGATTGAAGAAGTAGCTACAACACAAAGACCAATGTCTGGCAGCAGCATAACCGGAGACAGAAACTATGCCCTGCGATCGACAACCCGTCTGCCCAGCGCGGCGATAACGGGCAAAGTCTTCAGATGTTTGAGCAAAGTGGCGAACAACTGGAGAGGCCTATGTCCACATTTAGACCTATGTGTGGACATATCTTTATATTGTTTCTGCTTAGCTTAAAGGTTGATTGGTAGAGAAAGCCTACGCGGCATTAAGTTCGCCTTTTGTACTTTATTTTTTATATTGTGCAACAAAGATTAAATAATTAAATAGCTGGACGTTTTCAGATGATAATGTGAACCTTCAGTTGAAGAAAATAACGCTAAACTAGCATTCCAACTGCATTCCCCTACACTGCTGCGACTAGCAGATTTATCTCAAGCGTGCAGCCTTATTTACGTACTTACGCAGATTGTTACTTAGGCAGTTAATTAGCCGCTCGCGTGCCGGCCGCCTGCGCTGAGAGTTGTGGCGCCGAGTGTAGGTGTGACTGCAAGTGGCGTGTGCTATCTGAGTATTTTGTACGTCCGTAGTTTTCAGATCATACTTAAATGATGCACTTAATAAAAAAATATATATATAAAAATTGTCGTCCGGTCTCGGCCCCGACTAGACCCCGTAAGGCTGCTTTAAACATCTTAATATTAAAGAAAAGCAAGACACAATAACCTCAGCGACGTTTCAATTAAAGTTTAAAAGTACCAGACGAAATACACTTACAGGTTTCAATATCCATTACGGCGTCTGAGTGGTCTGTACCCAGCCATTATCCACAGTACTATACAGTGTACTACACATGGTCCCAGACTATCCGCTCAATTACTATAATAGTGACAAATCACAGTGTAACGACATAGAGAATAGGTAGGTATTGCGTTAAATTGTCGGTTTCAGAACGCAAACGGGAAGGGGCTGAGTAACCGCTACTAATAATAGCTAATAATGTGTGTCACTTGATACGATAGTTAAGAACATGTTTCGATGTCTAGTTAGTTTTATTGATGATAGCTGTGCCTGCGGCGTCGCACGCGTGGATATCGGGTATCAAAAATAACGGACTTCCATAAAATGGTACCTAAATAAGTCTTCTAGGAATATATTGGTGACAATCGCATTTAATTCCATGCAATATTTTCCGCCTAATGCGCGATCAATTTTCTTCCGTTTTCCCAACACTACCCATCACTTCTCTGCTCCTATTAATTGTAGTGTGATGAAAAGTATATTATAACATGCCCAGGAGCATGAAGAATAATTGTACCAAGTTTCATTAAAATTCGTTCAGTAGTTTTTTTTCTATAACGAACATACAGACAGACAAAAATTTTACTAATTGCATTTTTGGCATCAGTATCGATCACTTATCATCTTCAGATAGTTATTTGGAAAATAAATTCATGTACAGAATTGACTTCTCTACAGATTTATTATAGGTAGGTATAGATGGGAATATTCCACCCTATGTTGGTACAGTAGGTAGGTATATGGGTTTTGAAGGGTCGGCATAGCGCATGCTGCACCAGGGGCATCCGTGGTGTTGCTGGCGTTTATGGGGTTCGATCTTAAGGGGCCGCTACCAACCTATCATCTATTCGCTCCAATCCACCCTCACCTGCCCGTGGTGCATTCTGCCGATTAACAAACGAGGCAACTTTCAACCGTTCAAGCCCTCAATCGTGATGGTTATACCGCCGCTCTTATATATTAAATACAAAATTCTTTATTTACACATATCTAAATATATAAAACTCAAAGGTGACTGACTGACTGACTGACTGACTGACTGACTGACTGACTGACTGACATAGTGATCTATCAACGCACAGCCCAAACTACTGGACCGATTGGGCTGAAATTTGGCATACAGGTAGATGTAATGACGTAGGCGTCCGCTAAGAAAGGATTTTGATCAATTCCACCCCCAAGGGGATAAAATAGGGGATGAAAGTTAGTATAAAATTTTGTCAATTTTAAGCCGATTGGACTAAGACTTTGCATGTGTAAAGCTACTATGACGTAGGTATCCGCTAAAAAGGGGTTTGATCATTTCTACCCCCAAGGGGATAAAATAGGGGATGAAAGTTTGTATAAAACTTTGTCAATTTTAAGCCGATTGGGCGAAGAAATTGCATGTATAAAGCTACTATAACGTAGGCATCCGCTAAAAAAGGGTTTTAATCATTTCAACCCCCGAGGGGATAAAATAGGTCATGAAAAAATAGGTTTGTATAAAACTTTGTCAATTTTAAGCCGATTGGGCTAAGACTTGGCATGTATAAAGCTACGACGTGCTATGACGTTTAAGCATCCGCTTAAAAGAATTTTGATCATTTCGAGCCCCAAGGGGATAAAATAGGGGATAAAAGTTTAAACCGTTCGGGCTGAGACTTTGCATTCACAAAGCTATATCATGACGTGGTAGCTATTGCCAAGAAAGGGTTTTGATAAATTCCACTCCGAAAGGGATAAAATTTCAAAATTTTAAATCAACCCTTTATGTCACAAAGCTATACCATGACGTGGTAGATATTGCCAAGAAAGGGTTTTGATAAATTCCACTCAGAAAAGGGATAAAATTTCAAAATTTTATATCGACCCTTTATGTGATAAAATAGGAAAAGAAAGGCCGAGAAATAAAATAGCCCAAAACTACTAATTCCTCTCAATAAATGGCGTTACCGGTCAAATTAAATCTAAATATATAAAAGGAGATATAAAAGGAGAAAATAAACTCACTGACTGACATATCAACGCACAGCCTAAACGGCTAAACTTAGGCACTTGAAATTTAGAAGGGACGTAGCTTAGGTACCGTAGAGGTGCACTAAGAAAGGAATTCCCGAAATTCCCACGGGAACGAGAATAGGGACATGCATGAGAAATATTCACATGTATTTATCGTAAAATAGATAAAAATATACTATGAACAGTGAAAACAAAATCAAAATTGGCTGAAAAATGGGCGAGATAGAGTCGTTGAAAATTAATATATCCGTCTCTCTCACGAAAACAGATTTTTCTATGGAGTTTGTATGGCGCGCACGGTACGTGACGTCATCCGCCACGTCGGATCTCTCTGTCTAAGCAATAATTTTTACGCTTTATATCACGCTTAATAGAAAAGATAGTTTAAAAATTCTACCATCTACGAAAAGATAAAAGATGAGATCTTTGATCTTTTAAATTCATAAAAAAAGTCATCCACATTTCCTATTAGCGGGAAAATCTTGAAATTAGGCATGCAGGTACCTTAGTGATTTTCAGTTGCAACAGGATATTGCAAACTTCCCACGGGATCAGGAGTTAGCGGGAAAACCTTTTGTATGAAAAATCTAAATCGCGTTAAGATAGATGATTGAAATTTGGCATGCAAGGTACCTTAATGAACGTTAAGATTACCATACGCGATATTGCAAAATTCCAAAGGGACCGGGAGTTATTGGGAAAAAAACTTTTGAATGTAAAAATCTAAACACGCGGACGAAGTCGCGGGTAAAAGCTAGTTTTACACATAAAGGGGGTGGTTACATATGCAATGTAGATCTTACAGAAAGTGAGCATCTTATTCCTATTAAGCTACTATTGAAAGAGCATGTAAATATCAGTAGGTATGATACTGAGGTAAAACCATCACGATTGAAGGCGTAGCTATATACCACAGGCCGATGACGGGTAACAGCGTCACAAGAGCGAGGAGCTACGTCCTGCGATTACCTAACCACCTGCCCAGCGTGGTGATTATGTGTAAAGTCTCCAGATATTTGCCTAAAGTGGCGAACGACTGGAGAGGCCTACGGCCAGCAGTGGACTGCAGTAGGCTGATGATGATGGTGGGCTACAGCCGTTATCATCAGGTAGGCGGGCAGCCATTTTGTCAACTCTGGTAGTATCCATCTCTTCGATTTCAAGCCATATCATTGGTGTATCGTGCCACAGCTTGTCTCCGCTCTACTCCGCTCCGCCTCAGTAGAACCGCAGCCCTAGCGATTTTTTATAAAAGTAGCTAAAGCGTAAATCCACCTCTTTGTAATCACAAGATATTCGCTTAGAAAATCAGTTTTATGACTATCCGACGCGACCGACCTCCGGTACAGTGGGTACCTGACTTTCAAACTTTGTCTTACATAATAGACAATCTAAAATAACACCGCGTCCAGATTTTATCGTCTAATATTACCAGATTACCGGGACATCCAGCTTAATGGCGACGTAACAGGAAGTTCCAAGTTAAATTGAAAATTCCACAAAATCACGTGATACTTTAAAATCACACCGGACGCGAAGTATTTTTATCACTGCTCCCGTCCCGTTGGTTACCAGAAGAATTCCAATATAATACCGCGGGGTGCGCGAACTATTTGAATAAAATCCTTTTTGTTGTACGAACATTGTCTCCCGAAAGGTGGTGTAATTCTCGGCGCGAGTTGAACGAAATAGTGCTTAAAGAGACGACGCGCGGAATATTCCGAGACGCTGCAAGTGGTATTTTGAATATTAAGGAGTTTGGGGAACTTAACACTTTTTTGGTAAATGTTGCTGACAGAAAAGAGATAGAACTAGTCGTAGATTGTACTCGTGACGCGGAAGGGCTAATTTATTCCGTGTATTGTCAGAATTTGACAGGCTCGGTGGCTCATTTGGTAGTGACCTCTGCCCTCTGAGCCAAGGGTCGTGGGTTCGATTCCCGCACTGTACAAACATTTGTGTTCATGAACATATCTGTTTGTATTGGTCTGGGTGTTTTCTATGTATAATATGTATCTATTTACAAAAAAAAATGTATCTAAGTAAGTTTATTAGTTGTCTAGTACCCATAGTTTAAGCTTTGGCTTAGTTTGGGGCTAGGTGGCGCTGCGTGGCCCAGCGTGGCATGTCTTGGGTTATTTATTATTATTTATTTATTTATTTCCGGGTTTCCGAATATACACCACCCCATCTCATCCCGTGGGTGTCGTTGGAGATGACTAAGGATTTACAGGAATTTCAGGAAACGGGCAGCAGCGTTTATCTGGGTAGGTACAAATAAAACCTACTGCGGTGACCGACCAGTTCGCCAAGTGTGACTAATGTAAAACTCTGTCATTGGATGTGTTCAGGACAAAACGCCTGTTGGAAATATGAAGCAACAAAATTGATCACAATATTTTATTATTCTGCCACCTTCAATACAGTTTAAACACTTCTGTCAAAACCCATTCTACGAACAAGACACGTATTGTACAGCTATCGATATTTTTAATTAAAAACTTGAGTTTATACTGACTTTGGATCTATTCGAATTCCAAGTGTACACTACGAAACAGGCTGTACAAACTATATCAGCCTGCAAATGTCCACAAAAGTGCAGAAGTGGACTTTTGCAGGCTGATAATGATAATTTCTAAAGGTTTCAGCTTCGGTCGGTCGGTAGAGTTTACTACCCGCCTAGCTGGTGACCTCGGCGAAGTTGATCGTTTGCTATGAAAACACTCGAGAGACACGTGGCTCAATTGGGACTGGCCCGGTGACTCAATTGGTAGCCCCAGCCTTCTGAACCAAAAGTCGCGAGTTCAATTTCTAAAAGTTACATATATTTGTGTGTAAAACATGGTCACAAGTTTTTGTTATAAAAATCGTCTACTTACGTGTTAAATGCGCAAACTAAATTTACTCCACGACTTTCTTAAAACTCAGATGGCCGCTTTAATCAAAATAAAACCGTGCAACACTTAGTCTAACTAAAACTTTCATCCAGTTAATTGGTGCTCTTAAGACTGGGAGAATATTTCAAAATATATTTTAATGCAGTTTTCGCTAGTTTACAGAGTGCTAAGCTAGTGTCCGACGCTGGTGTAACCAGATAATGCGGCGTTAAACAGGGATTATTATATTACTTCACTTTTCTGTGAAAGTCTGTGTCGTCATCGCATATTTATATAAAGACTAGCTGTGCCAGCGGCGTCGCACGCGTGGATAACGGGTTTCAAAAATAACGGACTTCCATAAATTTGTGCTTAAATTTTAAGTTAGACCTCTATCAAAACATTGGTGAAAACCGCATTCAATTCCATGAAGTAGTTTTTGCGCGATGCGCGTTTAAACATACACACAAAAAATTCTCCCGTTTTCCTAACACTTCCCTTCACTGCTCCGCTCCTATTTATTGTAGTGTAATCAAAAGTATACTTTAACCTGGCCAGGAGTATGAAAAATAATTGTACCAAGTTTTGTTAAAATCCGTCCAGTAGTTTTTGTTTCTATCAGATTTATTATAAGTAGGTAATACACATACAACTACCCCTTGAATCATTCTTATCAATGCCCTCCCTTTCCCTTCCCCTCCCTTTCCTTAGTTGTTTTCTAGTCTTACTATTCTGTAACATGCAAAATCGTAGGATTATTAAAAAAAACCCAGTAGTCCTACGGTAGAACTACTTGGTAGTACTAGTGGGATCCACCGTATGCCAGTAACGCATCCTATCCTATGTTGGCCACACAATGCGCAGAGGTGACGAAAGTCTGGAAAAGCTGATCGTGGTTGGGAACACCGAGGGCAGAAGATCACGCGGTCGTTCACCAACCAGATGAACCGATCTAGTGAAAGATTTGTCGTCCTCCAAGTTCCACACGGTGGTAAGAGACGCGCTGGACAGGGGCCAGTGGAAGCAAATCATCCGCTCCAGATGCGACCCTGACACTGACCACGATCCTCAGATATGAGGGAACGACCACAGAGGGAGAGACCCTAAATGGGTATACGCTCAACACTGTTATTAAACGGACATTGCAAGTCAAACAAAAGCTCGTAAAACAGGACACCCAGCGGTGCAGCGTGGTGGCACTACTCTTAAGCCTTTGTCTGCAAAAAGTTTTTCAATTAAAAAGGTTTTACGGTGGACGGCGAGTAAGATACAATGTACATAATTCGGGGACAACGGCCGATGGTAGATTGCTTGCGCTGCCATTTCAGTGGAAATTTTTAATTACATCTGAGCATTATTGCACAGAATCTATTTAGACGACCAGTTGGTTCGGTGGTAGTGAACGGTCGTTGGGCAGTGGCCTACTCGTATGTTTGCTTGTAAATTAAACAATAATAAATAGATAACAGGAAATTTATAATACTTAAATCAATGTAATAAGATCGATTTTGGAATACAATTGCTCCTAAATTTTTGTGGTTGACCGTGAACTTCTTGTTTAGAAGTTCAAGTTGTAGTATCAACATACAATTTTAATTGAATAACAGGTACGTTTTTGAGAGATTTAACGGAACTACTGGTGTATAAACTGCGTAGTTACGTATACAAAAAAATATAATAATAGTTGAAATGTTTTTAGCCAAAACATATTCAAGTTACGTTAACCATTTATTGTACAATATCAATGAAAACATTTCAAATAAGACATAGAAAATAAGAAAAACATTGCTTGTAGATTGATTTGATTGACAACAGTAAACAATATGCATAGGTACCAGTACTTATGTACAATACTTAAAAAACAAATACGAGTAACATACCTACATGACGAAAACGGAATAAGGTCGACTAACAATATGTTCAAGGTCGTTGCCTCAGCACTATAATTACTTAATATTTCTCGGAATCAATTCTATTTTAACATTAGTTAGCATCACCTGTGCAAAATGCTTCTTGTATTTGTTTGGTCCAGGCAAAACGTGGGTGTGGACTGTGAAATTACGAAGCAGATGGACCAGACCAGCCTTCACTTGGACCGTGGCGTATCTCGCTCCAACACAAAGACGGTTTCCTTTTCCAAACGGCATATAAAGATCTTTGTTCGCATCACCACCCGGTGCCCATCGCTCAGGGTCAAACTTTTGCGGATCAGGGTAGTACCTCTCATCATTCTGTACACTATACACTGGCAAGGTTATCTGAGTACCCTTATCGATTTTTATATTCCCAACTGGCAACACTGTGTCTTTGATACACTGTCTCGTCAATGTCCCAATTGGTGGATGGATCCTTAAAGCTTCGTTGTATACTTTGTCTAAAACTTCCAAACCATTCACAATGTCGAAACTCATCTTACCGTTCTTTTCGAAGGCTCCATCGATTTCTTCGTGAACTAATTTCAAGTATTCCGGATGCCTCCCAAGTTCCAGAAGTGTTGCGTTACAAGCTAAAGCGCATGGCTCCACTCCAGCTAAGAAAAAGAAGAAAGCTTGAGCGGCATACAAGTCCACCGTAGGTTCCAATTGATAGTTTGTGTTATTATCTATCAGCGTTCCTTTTTCTTCAATGTTCAGGTAAAGATCGGCAAAATCGTGCATTTTGACATTATCAGCCTTTCGTTTTTCTATAACCTTCCGTATTGCTCCAATAAACAAGTCTTCGTGTTCTTTAAATAGCTTGATGCGAGCTATCTTACCCAAATTCGCAGAAAGTAACAAAATGACAAACTTTAAATTGACCAGAAAGGTTGCTCGTAAACTTTTTCTTGCCATGTCGAGCAATGGCGAGTCAAATGTAGATTGTGTATCGATACCAAACACTGCACCACTGATTGCTGCACTACAAAACGAGCTCAGATTGTCATAAATATCTTCATTTAACTTTTCCGGGTTCTTCTTGAGGTAGTCAACGAAATCTTGTGCACTCTTGTCGATGATGTAATACATGTTCTTCAATTTGGCGCTTGTAAATATGGGCGTCATACTCTGTCTGACCAGCTTCCATCTGACACCATTTTGGAACAAAATATTGTCTGACAGCTTGTCTCCATCTATTGGTTCCAAACCTCGATGGTTGAAGGAGTTGAAATCGTTTGATAGAACGTGCATAATATTCGTCGGATTCGTGACGTAGATGCTAGGCGTCCAAAACGATCCGATCCCGATAGCTGGTTCGTTAGGATATTTATTGTAGACATCTCCAAAAACTTGGAACAACGGTCGGTCTTGAGTTAAATAGTTGAGCATTGGTCCCATGACCCTGTTATCCTTGTAAAAGAACACACCACGTTTCTTCCAGTAGTTTTCATTGCGAGATCCTAATACGCGGATGAATATAACCACTAAAGCTACGGCAAATAGTAGCAACCATAACCACAACATGTTAGTCGATGTGCAAAAACACAATTGACTTAAAAACAGTGGATTATACTTAATATAGGAAGATAATTATGATTAGGTAGTTTTTGTGTTGATAACCTTGTAAAGATATTATTTATTCACAGTTCGTTGATACTTGATCATTATTGACGATTTTTTTTTATCGCGGATTTCGTGTCTGCGGCGCAAAATTATCTCGCTCGACGTTCGTAAATCAAATATTTTGAAAACAAGTGACTTGGTTTTTTGTTCACAATAAATCGTTTCGAGTATGATTTGTTGTATAGGATTCAAGTGAATTAGGTATTCAATTGAGGTATTTTCGGTGACATCCCACTAATATTATAAACGCGAAAGTTTGTTTGGATGGATAGATGGATGGATAGATGGATGGATGTTTGATCCCTTTTCACGCAAAAACTACTAGCAACTAGGGCAAGTATGCACGAGGTATTGAAGTGTACATGATTATGCCCATACACAAGTGCATTACGTGCGGTTGCTCTGTTTGAAATAATGAGAATTCATAGTAGTAACTAGGTACGTAGGTAAGCACCATTTTTGATACCGTAAAAAGACTAATTGACTCAAAAAAAGTGCGGACGCGACATAACAATCTGATGACTGCTGACCCCAGTGGCGCATTATATCGTTTCCCGGTAGGATTCAATGTAGAAAACGAACTTTTTTAGATAACTCGAATAATTCAGGAAGACGTCGCTCTGGATAAGTCATCACCGGAACTTACAGTTAAGAGAACCATAGCTTAAGACCAGGTGATTCCTGAACAATGGGCCGCGGCTTCCAATGGCCAACCAGAGGCCAACATGATGTACCTACATTGTGTTTGTCCTGTGTCAACCTATGTTCAGATTTCTCAGCACTCAAATCGAATACCTATATCTTCATCATCTTTTGAGCATCCATTCGTAAGCGCGTGTGATAAAATAAGAGACAAAGACACGTACGTACATGATATAATGACAGAGTAAGCTCTTCATGACAAACCGATGTTCACGCAGGCAAAGCCGCGGGCAGCAGCTAGTATATAATAATACTTAATCAATAGTCAATTTAATCAATGTGGCTATCTGTGGTAACTAATTAATTTGTTTGCATTATTTATCGCCTTTTTATCAATATGATAATATATTTATACAGGATAAGTAAAAAAAGAAAACATTACAATACTTAATGCAACATAATTACGTCCACTCTAAGCAAAAGTACCTAAACGATATGGATGGGTACCTACCTATAGTAGATATGTAGGTATTTGGGTACGCACACAAATACCTATTATTCTTCCGGAAAAATGCAGAAAAAACGCACGAAATACGTTTAGCATCGGTCAGTGCGCATCGTGGGATAATAGGGACGGACCTTGTGTCGGTTACATGTTTAATAGAAATAACCGATCGTTTGAACCGATCGGGTTTTCAAAGTATGTGTATACTTCATGTGTATGAATAGGGACTTAATCTACATAAATATGGTAGTTATGAAGTCGTCGTGTAAGAGACGCATCCCAAATAAAATTAGAAGAGCGAAAACAGTGAAGTTGCGGCTTACACTCAGTTTAATTTTCGTATTAATGTTGGTTTAGATGTAGCCAAGATCCCAGGATCAAGTGGTTTGAATGCCGGGTTAGGCCAAACACTGTTACTGGGTTTTTTTGTCAAGTAGATAATTATAGAAGTAGGCCAGTAGAAGTCCCGGTGTCAGGAAGTTGGTTTGTGGATGATGTACCTATTCTTGTACAAGGAAAATGATATGAAGCAGTTGGTGCGCGCCTGACATAGGTATCAGGCGTTACATCAAACTGACGTCCCAAGTGACTCTGATATTAAAGAAGTAGGGTACACAGAGTACACAGCACTAGCCAGATAAGAGCGGACAGAGCAGGAAACTCTGGCAGGCCTTAGAGATTATTTTCGGCCGTTTTTTTTGGGCTACGAAATAGTCAACATTTTCTCCCTACAGAACTGATCGCTCAGCGTGACTTTAAGCGACGCATTCCACATAGAATTATCTTTAATAATCCGTGTATTCGAGCGGCAGTGCATCTGCGTCGTACACTCAAAGAGAGAACGGTGAAATCCAAAAATGGAATTTTCCATTCCAATTTCTTTGAAACTTTCCATTCCGAGTCTTTTAGAATTTTCCATTCTATTTCTGGAACTTTCCATTCTATGTCTGGAATTTTCCATTCTATTCCTAGAATTTTCCATTCTATTTCTGGAATTTTCTATTCCAATTATTTTAATTATCCCATTTTAATTTTTATGGAATTTTCCGTTAAAATGTTTCGGTTCCACCAGTCGGTCGGAACCATCTCCTCCCTACAGAACTCATCGCTCAGCGTGACTCGACGTGTAAGCGACGCATTCCACATAGAATTAGGCGAGCGGCAGTGAGTCCGCGTCGGTCGATTAGACGCGAGCGGGCCTGATTGAAAAATGTTCGCGCGTCTCCCGGGATTAGGGCCGGCATTCCCCACTCGGGACTGACATAGTATTACATTTTTGCGCGGCAACGTTTAGGAAGGATCCGCGAAAGGCAAACCCCCGTTTGGGATTTGGGAATGTCGGGCTATTATGTGGTTGTAGCCATTAAAAATCTTTGGAAAATGTATGTAAGTCTAAGTAGATGTTGGTTGATGACTTGATGCCAATGTGAATCTTCAAACCGGCATGGTTTATGATAAATAAATAAGTATTAGAAAACTAAGTGCGCTGAATCAGCGATCCGAAGTGGATCTTGAACCTGGAGCGACCCGACGGGAAGTATCAACCAATGTCAAATAAATTGATTTCAAAATAAGTAGAGCATTAAATAAGAGAGGTAGGGAATAGCGAATCTTCGCTCGAATTGAGCCGCCCGTCCGGGGAATGACCTCCACCCTATAGAATAACGGAGTCAAATTACCTCTGAGTCGTGTTTCTGCCGGTGAGTAGGGTTTCCGGAGCTCGTGGGGGGTTGGGGTTGGGCCGGCATGGCGGTGGCAACTGACAGGTAACTGACCAGTTACTTGCCCGTTGTCACAGCGACTTGGGCTTCTCTTTCGCTTTCCATCAGGCGTAGGGAAGCCATAATGTCGAGCCAATAAATAAAAAAAAGTAGCTTAAGCACCAATGGATATCGGCCTACCTAAATACAATAATACAAAAACACAAGTTCATCTAAGGAGTGTTTGTCCGGGGTGGGGATCGTTCCCACGACTCTTGGATCAGACGGCAGGTTCTACCAAATGTTCTACCAATCTATCATAAAATACATATCAGTGCAATGCTGATCGATCACAGTATGACAGCCTGCTTAAGTGCTGCCCGGCTTGAAACACCCAAGACTTTATAGAAGAAGAAGGGAACATTTATGTACTGGAAGAGAGTTCCACAGCCGAATGGTTCAGCAGATGTAAGATTGACTGTACTTAATAAGTATAAGTGTTGATTGACAGCACTGTATTTTCAAAAAGTGAAATGAAAAATTACTCTTTAGTGCCCCTTTCGCGTTCATACATCTGTTACAAATACAATACAAAGTCTCACAGCAACATATCAAAACTGAAAGTTTAATAGTTTCTCTAAAATGTTCCCCGCCGGGAAGTCTGTTCGCTTTCGGCCGATAAATCCGTGGAATAGTTAGGATGAAGACATTAAGGCAATCTGCCGACGCGTGCTACTCGCATCCTAATGAGCAAACGAACAAACAGTTTTGTGTATCTTGTGATATAGCTTATGGAATAGGTACCTATCTCTCTCAACGGTATGCTTCTACATCTATCTGACTGGGATGTGCACTATCACAATCTGGGATTATTTTGGAGAAATGCTAAATTTCTTCTTGATTGGCATCTCCAGAAGAATCTACTACTCCAGAATCTACTACTACTAACTACCGAGTTTCTTGCCGTTTCTTCTCGGTAGAAATCTACTTTCCGAAAACGGCGGTTGCTTCTTTTACATTGTTTTTATTCACATTTTTACTTTTTACATTATTTTTTACTTGACGATTTATAAGTGCTTATTTTAAGTCTATGTGAATAAAGGTATTTTCATTTCATTTCATTTCATCTGTAAATAATTTTGACTGGCTAATTTTAGTCGGCTGGTAGTGATTCCTGCCTTCTGAGCCAAGGGTTCGATTCCCGCACAGTACACATTTTTGTGTTCATGAACATGTCTGTTTGTATTGGTCTAGGTGTTTTATATGTAGGTATAATACGAATTTGTTTACAAAAAAAAAGTATCGAAGTAAGTTCATCAGTTATTTAGTACCTATAGTACGTATAAACATCGTTTTTTTCTTCTTTTTTTTTATAGTAGCTCGACATAATGGGATAGATAGCGATGTGTGGCCCAGCGTGGCATGTCTTGGCTTCAATCAATCAATCAACAGCCTTGGTCCGTCCACTGCTGAACGTAGGCCTCCTTTAAGAGCGCGCATACAATTTTAAGCAACTCGATACGCACGCGGGAGCCGATTCCGAAACACACATAGACATCATTTGTGTCTGTGTGGGTGAGCGGCGTGTCGGACGCTAACTCCGGCGGACGAACATATTTTGATACTTAACAATTTATTATTCATCTAAATTATTTGAACATTCTTTTATTGCTAAATATTTTATTAGTGTAGTATAGGTGCGTACTTATTAAATTGATTTAAACACTTTAGAGTACATTATTCTTAAGTGTTTACTAATTAAGGTTTAAGAAAAATATAACAATATTTTTGTCTTTCTATCTTTATATGTACCAGGTATTTACCTATCCAAAGGTATTGTGTGAGTGATTAAAATTATTAATGTTGCTTGATAAAAATCAATAATCCCTACTGTGTTTTCCTTGCCTTCTGATCATGAGTCAAAGGTCGTGAGTTTGATTCCCATCCAGAACAAACTTTCGTGTGCTGAACATTTGTGTTTGTTCTGTGTTTAGGTGTTTGTATTATTATTTAAGGAAAGAGCAGTCTCCGTGGTTGCCACGATATAACTCTAACCCGTTTTATATTTTAACTTGTAAAAATTACTTTGTTCATTTTCACTCGGCAGAAATGGATCTCACAAAGAGGCTGGTTGCCATCATTCAAAAAAGATTAGTTTGTAAACAATTTGTCAATTTGAATTAAGGTCCTAAGTCTTCTATGCACTGATCACAGAGATCATGTATACCTACTGATGCTTGTGCTGAAAGTTGTGCTTGTGTTTCGTAGCAGAAACCCCAAATGGCCTACAACAACTAAAATCTGGTTCCTATCCAGCTTGACCAATCCATCACTTATTCTCGGGATGAATATTCGTCATGACCCGAATCCTAAGGGTTACATTGAAGGAGTCATTGACTACTGCAGCATTTTCTAAATAGGTGTCCTGAACCTGATTCTGAAAGAATATATCACGACTGACCAGCGCTGTTTTTTGTATAAGGCACAAATCTTGCGTAGAATACTGCTTTTACGCAATTTTATAAATGACTAGCTGTGCTCGCGACTTCGTCCGCGTGGAATAGTTATTTTTCCCCGTTTTTTTTTTACATTTTCCATTATTTCTTCGCTACTAATAGTTGCAGCGTGATATTATATAGCCTATAGCCTTTCTGGATAAATGGTCTATTCAACACAAAAATAATTTTTCAATTCGGACCAGTACTTCCTGAGATTAGCGCGTTCAAACAAACAAACAAACTCTTCAGCTTTATAATTATTAGTTAAGATGCAATGGACAGGTTACAAAGGCGAGCTATCTGAATAGGTAGGTATGGTGAGTCCTCTTGTATATATTCAAAAATTGTCTAGGATCGGTATTTTGAAAATTAAAATTAAATACAACAGCAAGTAAAAAATGTTGTCATTATCTCATTTATTTTCTACTTTACGGTCTAAATTAAGAAGACTAAACTTGTAGGAAATCAATTTTTAAACAATTTTGGTTCCTTCCTTTTCCCCTAAAATCCATATTTTGGAAATAAAACTCGCAAACCGCGACATATTCAAAACTGTATCATTATCTCCTATGTTGTACTTTTTACGGCATGAATGAAAAGAAACAAAGTTCTAGAGAGTCAATTTCCGAACAATTTTGGCTCTTACCTTTTCCCCCAAAATCGACATTTTGGAAATTAAACTGAATTAATTAATTACTTAATAATATTTCGAATTTAACATAATTCCAATGACGGCGACGAAGCAAATAAAAGAAATAACAATACCTATTATGGCAAACTGCTGCACTAATGAGGGCGCCCATATCGCGTGTGAATTCGCCACCAGAGGTGCTAGTGTAGCATGAGGTATCCGAAATGTCAAATTACATAGGTTCTGTGGGTTAAACGAGTTTATTTCGGAAAATTAAATAATTTTGTGCAATTTTGGCATAGCTGGCATTAATTTTCGAAAATATGAGACACGGCTCAGTGATTATCTGCGCTTTA
Source organism: Conogethes punctiferalis (assembly GCA_031163375.1). NCBI lineage: Eukaryota > Metazoa > Arthropoda > Insecta > Lepidoptera > Crambidae > Conogethes > Conogethes punctiferalis. The sequence goes on from CM062078.1 coordinate 16,435,638, forward strand.
AAAGCGGAGCCGAGAAAATGAGGTATAAAAATTAGCGGTATGAAAGAAAAGCTAGTTCACTGGTTTGTTTATTAACCGTTAACAAACAGTTTTGCCTTTTGGAAACTTATGGCCTCCTTCTTATAACGAACAAACAGTCATCACATGCATAAAACAAACCTTAACAGCTATGCCCGAAGACCTCACTATACAGTGGCACCCTCTGGTGATTACAAAAACGGTAGCCCTCATTGGCAACGTTGCACCTTGCGACTTGCATACTGCAAGTTACATGCTCGCCCTGCTCGTCCGCTGTACCGGACATTGCCAAATGTTGGGTGTAATAAAAAATCCTCAGTTTTCATATGTATTTATTATAAAAACTCATAAAAAGGCTTAAAAATATTTTTGCGTCTAAAAAACAAGAAATGGTCCTAATTATCACATTTTACAGGGCTGGAAAGACGTTTTGCTTGAAATTGTTCTACTTTTGGAGCTGTATTTTTCGTCCGATTAGCACTGCAGTTTTCCACCAATGTAATCTTAGAAACAGCATATCTGAAGGCTTGGAGTGCCATCCTCTACTTCCTATCGACTTCGTACTGCTTTCGATGGACAAAGCACGCATTATTTATGTAAATATCCACGAGTTGGCAAAAAAAATAGTAGAAGCAAATTCATCAAGCTTTTTATACTGCAAATCCGATTTATCACTTGCGCCTGAGGCAGCTTATTCCTTAGGGACCAAAGCCAATATTCATGATATACACGCATGCTGTTGACAAGCGAAAAATAAAAATTAGTAACGAACAACCAATAACCACAAAATAACTACACTAATGAGGGCGCCCATATCGCGTGTGAATTCGCCACCAGAGGTGCTAGTGTAGCATGAGGTATCCGAAATGTCAAATTACATAGGTTCTGTGGGTTAAACGAGTTTATTTCGGAAAATTAAATAATTTTGTGCAATTTTGGCATAGCTGGCATTAATTTTCGAAAATATGAGACACGGCTCAGTGATTATCTGCGCTTTAAAAGCGGAGCCGAGAAAATGAGGTATAAAAATTAGCGGTATGAAAGAAAAGCTAGTTCACTGGTTTGTTTATTAACCGTTAACAAACAGTTTTGCCTTTTGGAAACTTATGGCCTCCTTCTTATAACGAACAAACAGTCATCACATGCATAAAACAAACCTTAACAGCTATGCCCGAAGACCTCACTATACAGTGGCACCCTCTGGTGATTACAAAAACGGTAGCCCTCATTGGCAACGTTGCACCTTGCGACTTGCATACTGCAAGTTACATGCTCGCCCTGCTCGTCGCCATACTACCATTCAGCATACGTAGCCGGTAATTTTAACGTAATGTATGTAAATAAGTTACCGTAACATATCCGTATCTTACCAGCCTTTTCGCTAAAATCACCCCTAGTAACCGTAATGGCCATACATTTCACAACTATCATATTGCATTTTGGTTTTACATTTTGAAACTATAAAATATAATTTTTACTTCTTTCTAATACTATCTGAATGAAAGTAGTAATCTCATATCGTTATCAGCCTCTCACAGGCCACTGCTGGACATTGGCCTCTCCCATTGTTGACCACTTTGATCGATTTAATTTTAATCGTAGATACTTGTTATTATTGTGACACAAAGATTCACTTATTCACACTAAACAATTAAGCGACAATTTCAAAATTGGATTCGAAGATCGATTTATCTAAATCTAAATATATCATATTAATTTTTTGAAATATTTAGCAAATGTGGTTGTAGATAATAATAATTATAATAATCCTGATGTTTGTATTTGATACTCATGACTAAACATTAGGTAAATCATTTCATTAATTTAGTATGTATATTATTTTAATTTAATAAATTTTCCATACAAAAATAATATTACAAAGTATCAAACTCGTGGAGTTGCACTCGCGCAGAGAGGTATACGCTCATAAAAGTGGTTGTGCGTATGTGTGCGTGAGCGGAGCAGCGAGCGGCACGTCCTCCCTCTGGGATGACCCGATTTGGACTGAATCGGCAAGCGTCGCGCGCGTGGCTTTATAGTCACTTTTAAAAAAATCGTATAAAATAACAGGCATAGAATATTAATTAAATAATAATTTAGTGCACTTAAGGAACACTTCTTTTACATTTACACAAAATTTCAACTAAAAGAAACAGTGTTTTCTACTAGAAAAACACTGTTGAAAAGTGTGAATTGAGCTTATTTTGAAAAATTATTTTGGGCAATTTAATAACACATTTTTGAAAGTTTTTTTGTCTAGTGCACTAATAGACCATATAAGCTATTGTATAAACATATATTTAAAACATATGTATGTAATGCAATTGATATTAAGACTTTCGAAATTGACTCTGACTCGCATTTTTGCGAATCGGCTTACGGGAGATCTTTGATAAACAAAAATATACTTGTAAATGTTGTATTTTATCTAGCCTACGCACTGCTTGAAGACTTTATCTATATAAAAAACTATGTTTCTTATTTTGAAAAAATCGTTTTCTATGATAATAGCTCGCCCGAAAATACCAGTTTCGCCGCAAATACGTCGAATTCTGTATGCGCGCTCTTAATTCGCGCCACATTTCTCTATCCCGGGCTTCCCCCATCCAGCAACTGCCAGCAGTTCTGTCTTGGCCTATTTATACTATTTTTCAAACACGTTAGAACACTATGGACTAGTCAAGCGCATTACAGCGCTTCTGTAGCATTAATCCGAGAGGCATTAGTTCAGGCTGCTGCAGGACGTGACGGCGAGCTAATGACTGATAGTCGTTGCGTGATAGCTGCGAGTTTGTGGCGTCAGTTCGTCGCTTCGTCGACCAATTTTACTATGGTAGTAGTTAAAACGTTCATTGAACAATCTTTGGAACAACTCTGTTCCAGACTCTGAGGTTCGCCAACAGTCGATTGTTCCATGAACGTTTGACCAACAGAATCTTTCGCCCATTATCTTTTCGCCCAAAAGACACTTGGCCCATGAACTGTCCGCCAACAGAACGGTTCGTCAGCGAACGTTTGACCAACAGAATCTTTAGCCCATTAACTATTTGCCCAAAAGACATTTGACCCATGAACTGTTCGCCAACAGAACGGTACGCCAGTTAGTTAGTAGTAGTAGCCGGTAGTAGTGACCTTTTTGGTGAGACTGGCTCGGTGGCTCAATTGGTAGTGACCCCTGCCTTCTGAACCAAGGGTCGTGGGTTCGATTCCCACCCGGGACGAACATTCGTGTGATGAACACTTGTGTTTGTTCCGTGTCTCGGTGTTTATATTTGTATTTAAGTATTTATTTGTGGTACCTTCGTTGTTCTGATACCCATAACACAAGTGCTTAAGCTACTTACTTTGGGTTCGGAGCAATGTATGTGATGTTGTCTGATATTTATTTGTTTTTGTAACTGGACGTCTAAGAGTTGATTTTGCGTGTGTGGGATGGCATAGTTTGATGGTGGCAAACAGTTTATTTTCTACTAGCTGTGCCGGCGGCGTCGCACGCGTGGATATCGGGTTTCAAAAATAACGGACTTCCATAAAATGGTGCCTTAATTTTTAGTTAGCAATACATTGGTGAATACCGTATTTAATTCCGTGCAGTACTTTTTGCGCGATGCGCGTTCAAACGTACATATAAAAATTTCTCCCGTTTTCCCAACACTTCCCATCACTGCTCTGCTCCTATTAATCGTAGCGCGATGAAAAGTATACTATAACCTGCCCAGGAGTATGAAGAATGCTTAATCGTACTATGTTTCGTTATAATCCGTCCAGTGGTTTTTGTTTCTATAACGAACATACAGACAGACAAAAATTTGACTGATTGCATTGCATAGTTATTTTGAAAATACCTATATTCAATGTACAGAATTGACCTCTACAGATTTATTATAAGTATGGATGGAAGAAGATAGATAGAAGATGTTATTTTCTCAGTGGCGTGCGTACGTACAAATGCTTTTGTACCTAGGTAGTTATAAATTCATTTGAAAATACTTTTTATGCCACGTGCAATGGTTCTTTAGAATCAACTACCAACTCTGAATGTATGCGACATAGGGACCTTGAAAAATTGAGCCTCTCATCTTTCTTTCTTTCTTCAAGGGCCGGCAATCTGTGACTACCCTGGTGTTGCGTTATCTATGCTGAAGTGATCACTTACCATTGAATGACCTTCATAAAAAACCGGCCAAGTGCGAGTCGGACTCGCGCACGTAGGGTTCCGTACCACTGATTGAATGAATTATGACGTTTAAAAAAAACTACTGTCGAGATTTCATTCAAACCAATTTTCGTTAGTAGTTTTCATAGTAATACACATCATATATTTTTTTCAGTTTTATCATGCCCATATTTTAGAAGTTACGGGGGGGGACGGGGGGGGGGGGACGGGACGACACACATTTTACCACTTTGGAAGAGTCTCTCGCGCAAACTATTCAGTTTAGAAAAAAATGATGTTAGAAACCTCAACATCATTTTAAAATACCTATCCATAGATACCCCACTTGTATAGGAATGATGAAAAAAAAAATTTGAGTTTAAGTTCTATGTATGGGGAACCCCGAAATTTTTGGACTTTTTTCTGATTTTATTCTAAAATCTTAATGCGGTTAACAGAATACATCTACGTACCAAATTTCAATAATGTAGCTCTTATAGTTTCGGAATAAACTGGCTGTGACATAGGGACGGACAGACAGACAGACAGACAGACGGACAGACAGACAGACAGACAGTCCCGTTTTTGCCATTTTGGCTACGGAACCCTAAAAAAAAGCATGTTTGCTTGTAGTGAAGTCACATAATTAGCGTTTTACCTTTGATAGAGAACCTAAAAGTACTTTCATGACCCGTTATGGCGTACTAAATGTTACCTCAAAAGTTGAGTACAATTTCACGGCCTGCATTTCTGTCCTGTATTAGATACTTGGCTCGTACTAACTATAGTTTCATTGCCTTCATACAAGGCGGTTAGAAAGAGACCATTAGAGGTGATTGATGCCGGGATCCCTCCGAGTAGCTGGACGGTACACAATCAATCACTTCCGATCCCTGCAGGACGCGAGCTAAGGCTCCTCGCAGACGGTGCAACTTTGAGCCGTGATAATGGTCGACGCGTTGCAGTTTTCCATCGGTTTGGATCTTACGTGGGATAGACGTTTGGGTGGCTTTAATACTTAAGTCGTATTAAAGCCAGTAATGCGAAGTAAGGGAGCGGCCTATCATCTTTTCGCTCCAAGCCAACCTCACCTGCCCGTGGTGCATCCTGCCGAATAACAAACGAGGCGCTGGCAACCGACTGGTGGCGGTATAACCATTAAAATTGAAGGCGTAGCTAAATACTAAAGACCGGTGACGGGCAGCAGCGTCACCGGAGCAAGAAGCTACGCCCTGCGATCGCCAACCCGCCTGCCCAGCGTGGCGATTATGGGTATATCCTCCAGATGTTTGCTCTAAGTGGCGAAAAACTGGAGAGGCCTATGTCCAGCAGTGGACTGTTATAGGCTGATGATGATGATGAATACTTAAGTCGTAGTATTATGGTGCAATTGCGAAGGAATCGCACGGTGCGATTTGCCCCTACTTTTTTTTTATAGTCGCTCGACATGATGGCTTCCTACGCCTGATGGAAAGCGAAAGAGAAACCCAAGTCACTGTGACAACGGGCAAATAACTGGTTAGTTACCTGGCAGTTGTTACCGCCATGCCAGCCCAACTCTAAGGCCCCACGAGCTCCGGAAACCCTACTTACCAGCAGAAACACGACCCGGAGATTATTCGTAGTGTTGCAAATCAGGTCGCCCGGTGCGTTTTGGCTTTACTTTCTTAATGCGAACGGCTATTTAGCCAAGCAAACCGACAATGAATAAAAAAGAACATGAAGCTGAAATCATTTAGGCGGCGGTTCCTCTGAAGCGGAGTAGAGCAGAGCGGAGCTGTGCTGTGATGCACCAATCATATCGCGTGAAATCCATATATCTTGGATGACATGCCATATGATTTGTGTCGTCTGTTAGTCCACTCTACGACATCTGCGGGAAAAGTGTGGCGGTGACTTGTGTTCTGTATCCGCTCAGTAAACGTCACACCAGCGCCTGCAACATAGACCAACGAAGCCGAATGACTTAGCCCATTAACATCATAATAATCTATATTCGGTAAACTTTCCAACGCTAGAGACTTTTTAGTCCAATCACGGTCCTCTCTCTAAGCCAATTGAAACTGATTGATCGTCTTTTTGCGGGGACTTCTTCGCGGCCCTCAAACTTTAGCTCTCTAGTTTATGAATAAAAGAAATTTCTTCTCGGCTCCTCGGATTCTGTAGTCTTTTTCGAGATTGTCTTAAATCTTTTGTGCTTGCGTAAATCACCTCGCGCCTTGTCGCGAGAATAACTTTTCGAATAACTACAAGTATTAAGGCGATTAACACACTGTTACGCACCCCGCTATATACTGAAATAAGAAATAAGAAACATTTATTACAAGGACGTCACAACAACACATCGACAAAACATAATAGAAAATAAAATACACAAAAGAAAAAAAAAAGAATAATAATAAAACATATAATCAGAAAGTACACAAAACTAAAGACCGGACATGGCGTTGCTGCGACGTCCAGAGTAAAAGGGCCTTTTTTTTTTTTTTTTTTTTTACGTCAGGAATGCCTTTACGCATACACCAGGGCCCTAGGTACGGGACACCTGGGTTATGTGGGACTCACTCCTAAAACGGAGAATACCCACTAAACCTGACGGTGGTCGGCTACGAGCGCTCATCTGAGGAGGGTCGGGATGCCCGTCGGGATTCGTCTCAACCCCTCCTCAGCTCAGTAGCGCTGCGCCGCCTGATAGAATGGCGGCACACCTCGGGAGGACGTAGTGGTGCCCTCCCGGTACGACGTCACTGACCACGTGTGTCCGAAGACACGTGTCGTCGTCTTCCTCGGGGTTGTCCGGAGCAATGGAAGGCGGGGAAACTGGTGTTGTTAAAGAAAGACGGTCGCCCATCGGACTCTCCCTCTGCATACAGGCCCATAGTGCTTCTCGGCGAGGTAGCCAAGCTCTTTGAGCGTATAATTGCTGGCCGCCTTAACAATCACTTGGAGGAGGTAGGCCCAAACTTGGCCGACTGTCAGTTCGGGTTCAGAAAACACCGTTCAACAGTGCATGCAATACTTAGAGTAAAGGAGATTGCTCAGAAAACGGTGCGGGAAGGCGGAGTGGTGGTGGCAGTCTCACTCGATATCGCCAATGCTTTCAATTCTCTTCCATGGGAATGTATTAAAGAGGCATTGATATACCACCGTTTTCCCACATACCTGAGGCTATTGTCCAATCGTATCTTGAGGGGAGGTATGTCCAATCGTATCTTGAGGGGAGGTATGTCGAGTTCCCGAGCTGCGATGGATGGATGAAGCACAATATGTCGTGCGGGGTCCCACAGGGCTCGGTCCTTGGACCGCTCCTGTGGAACCTCGGATATGACTCTGTGCTGCGCGGCACAAATCTGCCTGGCGTCGAAGTCACATGCTATGCTGATGACACACTGGTTACGGCAAAGGGTAAGACCTTTAGGGAAGCGTCACTGCAAGCTACGGCAGGGGTTGCCGATGTAGTGAGCAGAATCCAGCAACTAGGGCTTCGGGTTGCTCTTGAAAAATCGGAAGCTATTGTTTTTGCAGCGCCTCGGAACTCTCCTCCAGCGGGATCCTACATTGAAGTGGGCGGTACTCAAATACGAATAGAGTCGACTATGAAATACCTAGGGTTGACTCTAGACAGACGCTGGTGTTTCCGCCCCCACTTTGAGCGATTGGCACCGAAGCTGCTCCGCACAACAGCTGCGTTGAGTCGGCTTTTGCCTAACATTAGTGGGCCCAAAGCCTTCTGTCGTAGGCTGCACATGGGGGTCGTTCGTTCAATGGCCCTTTATGGTGCGCCGGTATAGGCAGAGGGGCTCTCAGACCAGTGTGTCACTATCTTGCGGACTCCTCAGCGAATGATGGCGATTCGCTGCATTAGAGGGTATCGTACTATCTCTTACGAAGCGGCATGTGCGATAGCTGGCACAATCCCATGGGATATAGACGCCGAATGTCTTGCGGCGGTCTTCTGGTGGCGTGAGCAGGTGCGCGGCTCCGGGGATGGGGACACACTGCCGGACGTACAGTCATGCGTGAAGGAGCTACAGGGGGCTGCCGTGGAAAAATGGGTGAACCGTTTGGCCAACCCTAAATCGGGCCAGATGTTAATATCGGCCATACGGCCTATCTTAGCTCAGTGGAGGGATCGGCGCCATGGCGCCATGACCTTCCATCTTGCACAGGTACTCACGGGGCATGGCTGCTTCGGGAAATACCTGTGCCGGATAGGGAAGGAGGTGAATGACGCTTGTCACCACTGTGGCTCGGCGTCTGACACAGCCCAACACACGTTGGAAGAGTGTCCGGCTTGGGCTTCAGAGCGCGCGGCTCTAATCTCCACCTTGGGAAGAGATCTTTCCTTGGTGGCTGTGATGTCGGGTATGCTGGCGGGAGACCGACACTGGAGGGCAGTGTCTTCCTTCTGCCACCAAGTAATGGCCCAAAAAGAGGAAGCCGAACGTCAGCGCGAACGGTCGGACTCGAGTCGTCCGCAGCGCAGACGTCCCCGTCGCGATAGGGTGTAGCGCCGACGGCGCCCTGCGGTATGGGGCGTAAGAATACTACCGAGAGTAAAAGGGCCTCACTCAGCATATAGCCGTGGCCCGCGCTGGGGCCACGGCGCTGATTTTCTGTAAGTCCTGCCGAGTGAGGCCCACGGACGATTGCGCCTGCTCTGGTGATACTGCGACTCACCTAGAGATTGGCTAAACTAAAATGACGCGCCCCACTACTTACTTATTTTATTTAGTTGTACAACATATCCCAGAATTACGCTATTGCAAAGATTGAATCTAACGTATGTACCTAACCGTTCAGTTCACGAACGACCAATAGGCCTGTTTCCGTGAAAAATGTAATTTTAGTCCGTCTTAGAATGAAAAATGTAATTTTAGTTCGTTTTAGATTGTTAAAAAATAAAAGACACGTATTTTTTCATTTGTAAATTAGACCAAAAATTACAAAGATATAGCCCGTTAAAATTACGCGTGACGTCAAAGAATGAGAGCTTTTTCGCCACTGAGTGAAGTTAAAGACCCCCACTCCTACATTTTGATGCCTTGTATCTTTGTTAATTTTTGTTTAAATGAAAAAAGGAAAAATACGTGTCCAATATATTTTCATAATCTAAAATACGGACAAAATTATAATGTAATTTTTTGATGTAATGTGTTTGTTCCTTATTATGTAATGTCTGCGCCGAATAAATAAATTTCGTTCTTTCTTTCTTTCTTTGAACACGCATTTAGAACACGCATTCGCGCGCATAGTAGCGTGGCGCATGGCAGTGTGTTAATCGTGTAAAGTCAGTATCCGAAAGATCAAATTCTAATCTAGACTAGAATTACTGTTTTATTTGTCTGGAGACGAAGAAAAAACATTGCGTGACTCGATTTGCTTATCGCTTTAAGAACGAGAAAGTTTAATAATACTTTGACAGTTCGTTGCGCAAAAACAAAATGACTTGCTAGTTTTTGTAATCTACTTCGACTTTTAAGTTAAATTACATTCCTTAAAAATAACCGTATCATCTTAGGGTTGCGACCTATGTATGATTCGACTTTGATCTAATAGGACCTCTGAAGGTTATTGCGGTTTGACCTCTAATCGCCCTATTGGAAGGACCACAGTTAGACTGACGGCTAGTTTGGATCCGTGATAGTGAACGCTACCTCTGACTACGATAGTGGGTTCGATCCCCGCACAGAACACACGTTTGTGTGCATAAACATGTCTATTTGTATGTGTATATTGTGCATAAACATGACTATGGCTAGACCAGTGTTAAATAAGTATAAAATGTATGTAGATAGGTAGATATTCAGAGAGTTATGGTACAATATGGGCGGTCTTATTGCTAGTAAGCTCTTCCAGACAATCTTTAGGTAGAGGAAGTGTAATTTTCTGGAGAGAGGGACAACGTCGTGTATACTATGTACCTCTTTATTTACAAAAATAGAGTCTAGTGACGATGGTGGTACTAGGTAGAGTTAGCCATTATAAAAAAAACACTATACCATGATCACTAAAGAAAAAAACCACTATCCAGGTCGCCGCTGTGTTGAGAGTTGTCATCATTTCTAGGAACTGTATGAATTATTACCAGCTTCCCTGTACTCGAACAGGTCAGTTCTGAGTACCGTCGTAACGGGTAACGGGAGCGAGACGCATTTTTCAACGTCCAAACTTTTAATGTTACCAACCTCTTTTGACATCATCAGAAAGGCATTAAAGGAATGCACATTTTTTTGTATTTATCAACAACTCACATGAAACCATAAGCCCTTTTTTGACCCGGAAAAATGCCTTTGGAAAATGATTTGGCTATGTATGTGGTTGGGGTTACTACGGAGCGTATGGCCGATCAAGTGCCATTTGCGGCGCTTACTTTTTTTAATACTAAATGAGTCTGCAATGAGCCTGATGGTAAGGGATATCGTAGTCTACAATGGAACGCGCGCACACAGCAAAAATCGGTACACTATCGCCTTGAACATCGGAAGATTATATCTCTCGGGGAACAAGGAGGACAGCAAAGAGTCCCATAGTTTAGCCGTTCGCACTATGAAGGTAGAGGCAAAACGCGCTGTGCGATTCTTAGGTACTTGCACCATATAACGGTGCCTATTCGCCGTATCCCTGCTCGTCTGAAGTTGATCAAAAGAGGCAGGAGGAATCAACAATTTTGTTGCACACTCTGCTGGCCGATGCCTCTTGATGGTCACAAAATGAGCCCGCATAGTCAAAAGCTTACGTTTCCAGGTTTTTTTTTATAGTAGCTCAACATAATGGCTTCCCTACGCCTGATGGAAAGCGAAAGAGAAGCCCAAGTCGCTGTGACAACGAGCAAGTAACTGGTCAGTTACCTGTCAGTTGCCACCGCCATGCCGGCCCAACCATAACCCCCCACGAGCCCCGAAAACCCTACTCACCGGTAGAAACACGATCCGGAGGTCATTTGACTACGGTATTCTATAGGGTAGAGGTCCTTCCCCGGACGGGCAGCTCAATTCGAGCGAAGATCCGCTATGCCCTACCTCTCTTATTTTATCATTATCATCATATCAGTCCACATCCACCGACTGCTATGATGAGTAAGGGCCTCATTCGCCTCGCTAACATCGTATAATATTCTCCGACCATCGCTGCTACGTCATCCGATCATCGGACTCCGGTCTGCCGATGGATCTCCGCCCAAGGCACGTTAGTTAGGTTTTTATGGATTTCAAAAATCAAAAATTACAATAGGATTACTGCACGTTGGCTATTCGCACAAATGAATCGGGGCTCCGAACATTTTTCAGTCCATTTCCCGGTTTTACTTATGCAAATAAGTTTCGACATCGGGCGAAAACCTGCCGGAATTAAAGCGTTTGTTTTCGGAACAGGGGTGCCTGTTGAGTTGTTTTTTGCCTTTTTTATTTTGTTTTTACAATCGATTGTCGATGTTTCTAGATAAGTTTGTTCGTGTTTTGTTTTGAATTTGTTTGGTTTGATTTTAGTGTTGTGCTTTTGTGAATACGTTGTGTTTTTGTTAAGTCGCGAAATATCGTGACTTAATTGTCTATCTTGACCTGAGGTCTAATCGGAGTCAGTTAGTAACCCGACTGCCATTGAAAGGAGCGTAATGTTTACATTCGACTGTCGATGAAAATAGTATTTATTTTGTGAAGGTACGTAACATCAGACATGTTTCTCACTGCGACACAACATCTGAAAGCTTTTGCCCATAATCGCCACGCTGGGTTGGCGATCGCAAGGCGTAGCTTCTCGCTCCGGAGACGTTGCTGCCCGTCATCGGCCAGTGCTATTTACCTACGCTTTCAATCGTGGTGGTTATACCCCCATAGCGCCATTGGGCAACTGAGGCTTGCATACTGTTGCCACTGCTGGACATAGGCCTCTCCAGTTGTTCGCCATTTTAGTCGAACATCTAGAAGCTTTTGCTCATAATTGCCACACTGGGTAGGCGGGTTGGCGATCGCAAGGCGTAGCTTCTCACTCCAATTACGCTGCTACCCATCATCGGCTTGTACTATTTACCTACGCCTTCAATTGTGGTGGTTATATTTGCCTTAGTCACTACGCTTGGCAGGCGGTTTGGAGACCGCAGAAGGTTTTATTTGTACCCAGGTAAACGCTGCTGCCCGTCTTCATTAGCCTATCACAGTACACCGGACTAGGCCTCTCTATTTGTTCGCCACTTCACGCCATAATCGCCACGCTGGGCAGGTGTGTTGGCGATCGCAGGGCGTAGCTTCTCGCTCCGGTGACGCTGCTGCCCGTCATCGGGCTGCGCTATTTACCTACGCTTTCAATCGTGATGGTTATACCCGTACGGCGCTGCTGCCTGTTTCCTAATATTTATTTAGTCGTATTTTACGATACCCGCAAGATAAGATGGGATAGTTTCCACATCCAACCATAGTTACTCCATGGTTGCTTGTGTCCCGTGACGAGGAACTTTTTAGAGCGCTGGGCCGGTGTAATGACGGAGCGGGTCGCGGCCGCGCGGACTAGTTTGGGCAACTGCGGCTTTCATACTGTTGCCAGTTGAGATCGCTAGTGTCCAGTTAGGGTTCCTTCAGTGTAGATGCCCTTGGTTCGTGTTTTGTAATTTTTTGATTAATAAATGGGTAGCGCTTAACCCTAGCACGTCGATATTAAGCAGCGTTAGAGCCTACGACCGAGCGCGCTCATCGCCAAACCGGCTGTTCCTGAAGCGGAGCGGAGACAAGGTGTGACTAGATTCAACATTCATATGCCTGGAAATCCATATCTGAGATCCCTCAGTTCTTCCATACGTCCAAAAGATGGCGTTGTTCTGAAGAATTGTTTGGTATACTGCCTGCAGCTGAGTTTCTTCACCGCACCACGCGTAACAGATTGCAATTCCATCCTCATCATCTTGATGGTTGGCGATCCTCCACTGTACGCTTTATGAGGAACTTCTTTCCTCGCGCATCGGTTTTGTGGAATCAACTCTCTGCGTCAGTATTTCCGAACAGCTACGACATGGGAGCCTTCAAGAAACGAGCGTACTCCTATTTAAAAGGCCGGCAGCGACCCTAAAATCGATTTGAGTTGCGGGTGTCCATGGGCGGTGTCGACTGCTTACCATCAGGCATCACATTTGCTCGTCTGCCGCCTCTTGCAAAAAAAAAACTTCCAAGCTCAGCTATTTCCATACTTTGGTCAAAAGGTCAAAATCGTCGCCCCATCTCTTTCCGTAGGTCGTAACGTAAGAGTCAACTAAGGGACTTTTTAAGATTTCAGCTTCTCAACGGAAGAGTTTATCCTCCTCGATGTGGCAACCACTGTACCGTAGCGGCATCGAGGCGGTCCAATATTTGTATCACAAATACGGCACACGAGTTCATTCTATGGTGAGATTACCTATGGCCCAATCAGCTTTAAATATAACACTAATTAGCTAATCCAAGCTAAGCGCATGTCGATCTTGTCCGAGCGGCATTACCGTCAGTCTGCCGCTTACATTACGCGGTAAGCGCCGCTCGGCTCCTAAGCCGATAAGCTTGCGCTGTCATTGGACGCTGATTATGTAAAACCCGTAGCAGGCAGTGCAGTGATAGCATTGAGGATCTTGTCTCTTAGGAGGTCATTGAACCAATGGGAAATATCATTGGGATGTAAGTGAGCGGCCTATCATCTTTTCGCTCCAAGCCAACCAGACCTGCCGGTGGTGCATCCTGCCGAATAACAAACGAGGCGCTGGCAACCGACTGGTGGCGGTATAACCATCGCAATTGAAGGCGTAGCAAAATACTATAGGAGCATTCTGTACCAGTTATCCTACAAGTCACGCAGAGAGCAGATGGCGTTCCCTTGTACAGCTAATCTAGGCGTTCCCTAAAGGTTTCCACAACAACTTTTTTGTTGTAACCAATTTCTGAGCGTTATATGAAGTTACTATAACATAAGCGAGCGATAGGGAATAAGCATCAAGCGTTTTTACATACTTAAAATAGACAAAAAATATGCAATGAATTGTGAAAACAAAATCAAAATTGATTGAAAAATAAACGAGATACAATCGTTTAAAGAAAATTCTAACGGTCATTCTGACATAGCAGATTCTTTATGAAAACTTTATAACGCGTGACTATTTTGACGTTATGTTACTTATCTGCCCAATCAATACATTTTAAGCTTTAGATCTCTGATATATTTTGAAAATCTTATGTATTTTTGCGATAAAAGATTTCAATAATAACATGTTTCAACATATTTTGCAATTATATAATCTTTTGAACTTTTTATTGCGGTTTTTTTTATTTAATAGATAGACTGATTCAAGAGGAAGGTTTATGTAGAAAAATCGGAAATACCCGAAGCGAAACAAGGCCGGGTCGCTAGTTGTGGTATATAAAGAAGGAAAAGTTGTCACTGCTATGCTGGTTTTCCGGACCGCGAATCCGCCCGCGACCGGTCGTCCCTCTCCTCGAAACATATTGTTACGGCTGGAGCTGGCGTCTAGGGGTGTGGAAACAAACACGACAATTGGGGAAACCACAAACACTTTACTGCTCAGCCACGGTGGACTGTAAAAACTCAACTATTACAAAACAAACAATAAATAAAAACCATAGCAACACTTATTACTCTTAAAAAATACTTCCAAATATAAAACTATGTACAAAACTGGTAAAAAGGTAAAAGTATATAAAAAGGTCGTTCTGTCCGCAACACATATCGTCCGTAGGGACCCAAGCAACGCCCTAAGACGACGTCCGAGCCCCACTTGACTAGGGGCGCCGTTAGCTATGTTGCTTGACAGCTTACCTAAGGTTGAGAGCCTTCCACGCCCCCAACAGTCCGGTGATGATGACAAGGGCGCCCTGGCCATCATCGTGGTAATTTAGAAAAAACAAAACACTATCATGTTTTTTCTTTTTTTGTCGGTAATTCGGGATGCCCGGAGGGATTCGACACAATCCGCACAGCGTGAACTGCACACCGCGGGAGAATGGTGTGGTGTCGTGCATCTTGCGATGTACGACACCACTGACCCTAAGTGCGCTACAGCCCCAAAACACTAAACTTTACTTTTTTTTTTACCTAGCCTTTATTGTCCCACTGCTGAGCGAAGGCCTCCCCTAACTCTCTCCACATCTCCCGATTGTCAGCCATATTTTGCCAGTATTGCAGATGATTGTCTAAGTCATCACGCCATCTTTTCTTTGGCCCGCCTCTCTGACGCCATCCGTCTACCGGCTGCCAATGGGTGATGATCTTAGCCCACCTTGCGGAATCCATCCTACTGACGTGGCCCGCCCATTCCCACTTCAGCTTTGCAGTCCTTTTCCCTACATCCACGATCCACCTTACTTAAACTTACAAAACGAACGAACTAGACAATTAATTGAAAAAAAAAAAACTCTATTAAACTATCTAAAACTAATACATTTTGTGTTCACATTTGCATCGCTTTTCGTATAAATGAAACCCAACAAATGTCACACAAGTCGCGTCAGATGCCGTATTCTAATGCCGTCGACCAAAATTGTATTTGTAAGGGAAATATGAATAACCTTCGATCTATCTCGGCGCAGACAGGAATAAGAAATTTCAGAATTGCATGCATCGACGTCTAGTCACTTCTTGTTGGGAGAGTTTGCTTGCGCTATTCGTTTAAATTTAAAGAGGTTATTTCAAAATAAAATATTATGGGGATAAACAAGAAAATGGTTGTTTTTCCGCAGGAATACGGTTATACGGGTTCCTTTTAGTAGCAGAATGTCTAAGTAGCAAAATATCAAATTTCGTCGTAACAAGATGAGTGAATAATTGACTAAAACAGTCTTCGAAAAACACAAACGACTAAAACTCTAATCTGACAAAAACTTGCATAATTAAAAAGCGATAAATAACTTAAGTAATTACCTCCATAACACATGTTATATTATATATAAGTATAATTATTTAAATATTTACAATTACAACTTATTTTTGAAGTCGGTGCCAGCCTCTAGGTAACGTAGATTGTTGTGTTGTATGACAAATCCGCACGACAAAATATATTTATTTGTTTGGCTGGCACCGTCTCGCACACGCGACACAACTGAACTCGCAGCGACGCGTTTAGCTCTAAACAGTTGCGGCGCTCAGCAAACAGTCTACTACTTGTACGAGTATTACAATGTAAACGGGGCCCGGATAGTAGACGGCGCATTCCCCGAGTGATGCGGGTTGCGCAAGATACAACCAGTTATAGAACTGTTTAGAACGAGTGGACTCGCAGCGACGCGTCTCGCTCTAAACAGTTCCAGAGCTCAGCAAACAGACTAATTCTTGTTCTACAATCTAAACGAAGCACAGACAGACCGCGCGTCCTCCGAGTGATGCGGCTTTCGCACGACACAACAGAACTCGCAGCGACGCGTCTCGCTCTAAACAGTTCCAGAGCTCAGCAAACAGACTAATTCTTGTTCTACAATCTAAACGAAGCACAGACAGACCGCGCGTCCTCCGAGTGATGCGGCTTTCGCACGACACAACTGAACTCGCAGCGACGCGTCTCGCTCTAAACAGTTCCAGAGCTCAGCAGATAGACTAGTTCTTGTTTTTCAATCTAAACGAGGCACAGACAGACCCCGCGTCCCCCAAGTGATGCGGCTTTCGCACGACACAACTGAACTCGCAGCGACGCGTCTCGCTCTAAACAGTTCCAGAGCTCAGCAGATAGACTAGTTCTTGTTCTACAATCTAAACGAGGCACAGACAAACCCCGCGTCCCCCGAGTGATGCGGCTTTCGCACGACACAACTGAACTCGCAGCGACGCGTCTCGCTCTAAACAGTTCCAGAGCTCAGCAGATAGACTAGTTCTTGTTCTACAATCTAAACGAGGCACAGACAGACCCCGCGTCCTCCGAGTGATGCGGCTTTCGCACGACACAACTGAACCCGCAGCGACGCGTCTCGCTCTAAACAGTTCCGGCGCTCAGCAAACAGACCACTTTTTGTCTCGTTACTTCGGATTCACTTTGGAGCTTATTTTTAAGCTGATGCGGCTTTTGTTGACATGACAGTGCATGTAGCACTGTCATGTCTATACTTAATCGTAGGTAGGTTTTTACTTTTGAAAGTCGACTACAATTCGCTATCATACTTAGTTATAAGCCACACACCATCTAGCCCCAAACTAAGCCGAAGCTTGTACTATAGGTACCTACTAGATATTTATAAACTTACTTAGATAGAGGTATTTTTTTTAAATAAGTTATTTTTTTCAATATGTGCAGAATAGGTATAGCTTTTCTTATTCTTATTCATATTATAAATAGAAAACCAATACAAACAGACATGGTCAAGCTCATAAAAGTTTGTACTGTGCGGGGATCGACCCCGCGACCATTGTGTCAGATGCAGCGTTCACTAGTTACCACTGAACTAAACTAGTCGTCAAAATAAAAGGAGAACAATGATAATTCCGTTGAAAGAAAACATTTGTAAATACGAGTATAAATGCAAAACATTTTCCACATTTATCAAAGGAACTGTAATGTCAGATTATGGGGAAGAATTCTTAAAGGATGGCGTTGGGATTAAGGTATTTTTGTGAAGCGACGGATACATCTGCTGAATTTATGGAATGTGTACTGATGCCGAAAAAATTTATGATCTTACATATTAATATTTATTATAGGGTCAAGGAACATAAGGTACACATACATTAATTAGGTTTTAAGTACACATGACAAATAGACACTAGTTCTAAATTCAATTTAAAAAGTTTATTTGGGAACAAAAACACATGTTCTTACATGATATCGTGTTCTTATAATTGTAGGTGACCACAGCTTGTTAATTTTATTGATAGTTGAGTGAATTATCATTATCAACTTATCGCAGTCCACTGCTGGACATGGGCCTTTCTAGTTGTTTACCACTGTGGTCAAACATCTGGAGGCTTTGCCCATAATCGCTGCGCTCTAGCCAGGCGGGTTGCCGATCCCTGGGCGTAGCTTCTCGCTACGGTGACGCTGCTGCCCGTCATCAGTCTGTGGTATTTACGCCTTCAATGGTGATGATGTATAACACCGCCATCAGTCGGTTGCCAGCGCCTCGTTTGTTATTCAGCAGGATGTACCACGGGCAGGAGAGGTATAATGGGTCTCTTTTTTACATCCGATATAACTAGTATACATTCATATAACGCCTTAAGAAAACTATGACCTCGTAACACAAATTACCCCACATTTTACCCCGACGCGATCATAAAGTAGACAAGGTATGTTCGACGCAAATTCCTCGTTACTTCATACAAAGCGGCCGCTTGAGTTACCGTACATTTTCCTTTAATAAAATATTCTGGGGCAAACTCAAACGAAATCGGAGGATGGATATTCGTTTGCAATATGTTCTTTATCTGTCTAATTTATTGGAAAGGATACCCATTAACGAGTGGCAGTGGGGAACCCTTGGCGGGTTCGGCTGTTTAGGTATGTGCGACTGGATAGGGCAGGGCAAAAAATCAGGAGCTACTTGTCCTCTGCGCCAGGCAGAGACGCGGTCACATACTTCTGTGCTACTCGAATCCCTGCAAGTTGCTGCTCACATACAGGGGGGCTTAGTAGGTATGCTCTCGCGTTCTGAGAGGTGTGAGTCTCCCACCGCCGAAGAACCCCGGATTCGGCGGTGTGAGACGTTAGAGAGTCCGCCACTCCTGAGAAGAAAATTACTAGGAGTGTCGGCCGCTTGTTATCTGCGGCTGGCCAAATCAGGCAGTGATGTGGGCGTACTATGCTTCGATGCTATCCAGGTCCCTGCAAGTTGCTGCCCACCGACGCCACAGGTTTATGCACTCCAACTTTGGGCGTGAGTCCCACCACGCCGACTCCATCTAGAGGCGGCGTGATGGTGCTTAAAAAGGTCTTGGTCTGGGTTCTTGCGTTCTGGTTAGTAGCCGCTAAAAGCAGCCCAAGAGCACGTGTTCTCGGCGCTCCGAGGAAGACGAAGACACGTGCTTTTGGGGACAGTGGTCCATGACGTCTGATCGGCAACGTGCCGGAAGGACACCACACATTCCTTATTCTCCCAAGGTGTGCCGTTCCGCTAGGCATCACGCTACTGTGTTTAAGGGGGTGACGTCGAGTCCCTCCGGACATCCCGGCCCCCCTCAGACAGAGTGCTTGACAGAGGCTTACTGGGTCCGGTAGATAAGAATGAGCCCCACCCAACCTAGGTGTCCCGCACCCATGACCCTGGTGTATGCCTAAAGGCATTCCCGACGAAACAAAAGAGAGTTTAAAGCTCATTATATACCTAGGCACATTTATTTGCTTGCCGCTTCCAGCAACTGTATTTCTATGTAGAAACCCGAAATACCTACACACGAAGGAATCCAAAACGGTTGCAGAATTTCAAACGAAGGCGATTGTATTAGTTTTTTAAGGTTTGTTTGTTAAGGGATTCGTACATAAAAGGGCGGTTTGAAATATCCTTCAGAAGAACACATTCTGTGGGACTTTAAAAAAGTGTTGCGGTAAAAACAGACAAAAGTATACAGTAGGCATAGTAAGTGGCAAGAAGAAATTGACATTGTTAGAAGCGTACATTAAAGTCTAAGTCACATCAGTTCATCAGCCTATCGCAGTCCACTGCTGGACATAGGCTTCTCCATTTGTTCGCCACCTGGCAAACATCTGGAGGTCTTTCCCATATACATTAACAAACAAGGCTCTGGCGACATGACTATGGACGGCGTAGCTAAATACCGGTTTCGCCGGAGCGAGGAGCTACACTCTGCCATCGCAAACTCGCCTGCCTAGCGTCTCAATTATGGGTGAAGTCTCCAGATGAAAGTCTAAGTAACATTGGTTAAATGAGTGTCAATGAATATCCTAAAATGTACTTACATTTAATTTTACTAAGCGCAGCGATTTATCTTTGTGCATAAATTTGTAATTAAAAGTATTGGTCGGGTCGAATAATGGGATTCATTGAAAGGAGAATGGACGACGGTTAGAACGTTAATAAAAGTAAATTGTAGCTACTGATTGAATAGGATTAGAAAGGTAAGTGGTTTAAACGGATATTTGTGATCTTTAGATTTACTGTTTGAAATTTTCAGACGAAATTTTAAGGTTGCCAATTTCATAATTCTTCTAAGACTACTCAATAACTGCAACGTCATTACACGCGAAGTTATTTCAAAACTTTATTCTAAACATTCGCGTCATTCAGCCAGTTCTGAGAAAGTCTAAAACAGATTATTATCAAAACATTTTATCGCATTATACTTTAGATGCCTTCCATTTCCTTGCACAAAACTTACCTACCTATGTATACGCTGGACAGGGACGGACTTAGTAGACTGATATGGCCTGCCTTTGAAATCAAGTAAGCAAGAGCTTTTTTTGTGATTTTATAAAGTAGTCAAGTAAATTTCCCTTGTAGGCGTGATGAGCAATTCACAAGTCGTATAATATAGTCATTATGTAAGTATAGTCGTACGTATCCATAGTATGTATGGTAAAGGAAAGTATCATGAGAAAACCTGTGAAGAAATTCTAAGGTTGTGAGACGTGGACAAATCTGCATTTGGTTAGCGTGATTAACTAAGAATTCGTTTAAAGCGAAAAAAAAAATAAAAAGAGGTAAGGTCGTTCGTTGGCCAATTTAATGTAATTTAAATGCCTCAACCGTACGGTAAACCGTATGTCTTAAGCGGTGTCATTCTCACGCCCTAAATAAGGCTTTAGACAGCGCCCTGCGGTTTAGAGTACCTACCTACCGAGGTAACCCTGGCTATTGTAAAATGCCCCTTATGCGATGAGGGGGGCCCCTTGCGTTCAACGGTTAGCGACCTCGAGGAAGACGGGGACAACCTTCGGGTACAGTGGTCAATGGCGTTGGTTGTTACGAGAACACCACAGCGTTCGAGCGAGGTGTGCCGCCAGTGACATTATCACCTCAGTATCTCCTAGTAGGTAGGTTTAGTAGGCTCGATACCTCTTCTGGGTTTCAAAATGAGAGTTTGATGTAACATTCGACCAATAAACAAGGCTTCCCCTCCCTTGATTCCACCCCTGTACGAAGTAACAAGAAATCTCCCGGCTCATTCACGTCAACACGTCAAAATTTCGCTGAGAATTTGAAAGCATTCAAGCTCAGACATACAACTCCTTTCAAGGAATCTCCTCGAGGCCCGACACAGCGGGATTCAAAAGGCGTAAGTTGTGAACGAACATTTTGGACACAAAAGACTCTGAATTACCTAGATTTGATTTCGGCACTTAAATAGTAAAGAGGTTGACGTTTGGTACTCATAATTAGGTACAAATGTAATCTTCGTAAGTACGTTAAACGTGGTCAACGGTTGTCAAAAAAAAATGTGTACTCTTCTTGTATTCCGTGTGGTGTCCGGACTTAGAATAGAGACACCCCATCTTATCCTGCGGGATGTAAGGGAGCGACCTACCACCTTTTCGCTCCAAGCCATTCTCACCTGCCCGTGGTGCATCCTGCCTAACAACAAACAAGGCTCTGGAAAACCGACTGGTGGCGGTAAAACCATCACGATAGAAGGCGTAGCTAAATACCACAGGTCGATGACGGGCAGCAGCGTCACCAGAGCAAGAAGCTACGCCCTGCTATCGCCAACCCGCCTGTCCAGCGTGGCGATTATGGGTATATCCTCCAGAAGTTTGCCCTATGTGGCGAACAACTGGAGAGGCCTATGTCCAGCAGTGGCAGACCATCTGGTTGGTGAGCGGCCGCGGGCCCTTTTTCCTTCCACGCCACCGACCACAACCAGCTTTTCAAGACTCTTCTTATTATATGACCGAAATATGACAAGAGCCGTTGCCGACAGACAGTGAACAGACGAGTCTTTCATTCTGCACTTTTGAAGTAATACTTAACTTTTAAATAGTGATAATAAACGTTTCTTACTTACTTCAATAAGTCAGATAAATCATACCATTGCCTAAGATTTATGAAATACGACAAGCTGTTAATTAAAAAAAAAAGTTTTTATAGTGTGAGTAAATCAAAATCGACCCATAACCTTATTCTAAACATACCTTTCATACTCTTTACATAAATTAGGCTTTCCCATCAAAGTGCGTTAGTGGACTATCACAACAGCACCAATTTATCTGCGCCCAGCATTCGTCTTGGGGGTGCGCGGTTAATCATACGAGGCAATTTTGGTCCCTCATAGTGCTGCGGCGATAACAATCAGTAGTATGTCGATATTTTGAGTTATATCACCTATATTTGACAGGCTCGGTGGCTCATTTGGTAGTGACCTCTGCCCTCTGAGCCAAGGGTCGTGGGTTCGATTCCCGCACAGTACAAACATTTGTGTTCATGAACATGTCCGTTTGTATTGGTCTGGGTGTTTTCTATGTATAATATGTATTTATTTACAAAAAAAAAATGTATCTAAGTAAGTTTATCAGTTGTCTAGTACCCATAGTACAAGCTTCGGCTTAGTTTGGGGCTAGGTGGCGCTGTGTGGCTCAGCGTGGCATGTCTTGGGTTATTTATTTATTATTTCAAATTTCACCAGCGAGACGGCAAATAGTCATCGTAGATCTTGTGTCTTCGGAAACATGTGTTGTCCGAAGTCATGCTAAGGTCCCCTGAAGTACAAGTAATTGTGTGTTCGGCAATGGGGATGTTTCCAGGGTCAAAATAATGACATTATATTTAGTCCGCATTTTAGATTATAAAAATATATTAGACACGTATTTTTCCTTTTTACATTTAAACAAAAAATAACAAAGATACAAGGCATCAAAATTTAGGAGTGGGGGTCTTTGACGTTACTTAGTGGCGAAAAAGCTCCCACTCTGTGACGTCACGTGTAATTTTAACGGGCTATATCTTTCTCATTTTTGGTTTAATTTACAAATGAAAAAATACGTGTCTTTTATTTTTGAACAATCTAAAAGACGGACTAATTACATTTTTTACGGAAACAGGCCCATTCCATAACTGCGCTGCGCGGCATGACTAGCTGTGGGCAGCGCATCGAACTACTGGAGGAGCCGTGTCGAGTCACGCTGCGTGTGACGACTCCAGAACTTCGTCGCTGGCGAGAATACGGAGAAGTTTAGCTGATAACATGCACAATTGCACAGCACACCACGCTGGTTTGGTGATGATACATAATCCTGTAAATGAATACATAAACGTAGACGTCACTCGCTCCCGTAAAAAAGACTCACCGAGTGACGCCACGCGTAATTTCAACGGGCTATAACTTTGTAATTTTTAGTCTAACCTACAAATAAAAAAAATATGTGTCTTTTATTTTTGAATAAGCTGAAAGACGGACTAATTATTACATTTTTTAGCCATAATAGCCTATTATCAGCCTAGAGAGCGATAGTCGAACTACTGGGGAAACCTATGTCTACATAAGCCTCTCCTATCTACCTACCTAGTTCGCCACTTTGGTCAAACATTAGGAGGCTGTGCCCATAATTCCCACGCTACCTAGATGTATTAGAGATCGCAAGACGAAGCTCTTCTCTCCGTTTACATTGCTACCCGTGGCATGTAGCTACGCCCCTAATCGCGATATACCACCATCAGTTGGTCTCCAGAGCCTCGTTTGTTATTCGGCAGGTTGCATCACGGGCAGGCAAGGGCTTGGAGCGAAAAGATAGTGGGTCGCTCCCTTACATCTCCATTTTTTTTTATAATTAGCAGACAACGTCATTTACATTGCTCCGATCCCAAAGTAAGTAGCTTTAAGCACTTGTGTTATGGGTATCAAGACAACGAAGGTACCACAAATAAATACTTAAATACAAATATAAACACCCAGACACGGAACAAACACAACTGTTCATCACACGAATGTTTGTCCCGGGTGGGAATCGAACCCACGACCTCACACGTTCAGAAGGCAGGGGCACTACCAATACGGATGATGACAAGGTATGAAAATGAAGAAAATAATTAGTCCGTCTCTTAGATAATAAAAAAATATAAGACCCGTATTTTTTGTTTTGTCGAAATAACAAGAAAATACTTAGATATAGCGCATTAAAGTTACGGAGTGGGGGCTAACTACGTCACGTTAGAGTATATTTTGTACTCTAACGTGACGTCATGTGACATTTAAAATCAATGTATCTTCGTAAGTTTTTGAACAAGAGGCAAAATAAAAAATACGTATCCAATATTTTTCATTAATCTATCTGATGGACATTAAATTATTTTTTAGTCATCATCCCAATTGCAAGGGTGGCTTGGAGCGAATAGAAAATCACTCCCTTACATCCCAACTACGTTATCCGTACATCTTATCGATACTTATATCGATAAGTAATTGCCACGTCACTACAGTTCTGGTGAGTCATGACGTCACCTAGCGCTATTAATTTAGGGGGAAAAAGGCTTAGGGACTGATGCGGTAGGCGTAGATGGACGGCGGGAAAGAGTGGGCTTCGTTTGACTCCTACAGGGATTTCAATCTGGGAATACATGTGTTTGACTCTTCGGGGGGCAAATGGTTAGAGTGTTCTTAAAGATTCCGGATACGAATCCCTGTTAGGGAATAAATGTTATGGTCTTTTTCAAATTGGCTCGAGTTTGGGGACTCATTAAACTATAGTCTAAATATGCATTTTGGGTGAGGCTCACTACATTTTCAATTATGCCCAATTGATGATTATCGTCTTAAGAAATGTTTAATCGTAGGTTGAGTCAAGCTAACTTGGCGATGCATATGAATAGATACAATAACATCCATGTTTAGTTTGAGAATTGATTCGACGATACCCGGTCGAAGCAATCAAGAAAACAAATTTAAAATTGACTCGATTCTAGGGTCTGGAAGTTAAAAAGGGTATGTTTGCTTTCTCTATTTTAGTTAATGACAGACATATTCTTTAAAGCAATGACTAAGTCAGCATTTAAAAAACATAACACGGGAAGGAAGTATAGGATACAAGGAAAGAAACAAAATAAACAATGTAGGGTCTAAGTGAGTTATGGGCGCCGTAAGTCTCGCACACAGCGGCGAGTCATAACTAAGGCTTAATTGTGCCGCGCCCTGGACGCACTAAATAGCGCTTAATAATCCTGTTTGTAGCGCGTCCGCTCAACAAATCTAGCTTGTTTCCAAGGTATTAATATAGGTAACTCTTAGGCAGAAGATCGACGCCTTCGAAATATGGTGTTGGCGCAAAATCTTGCAACATCTAAGACTAGAGAACACTTCACGCGTGTCTTCAGTTTGTTTGCATCGTATGTTGCGATATTTCGGCCATATTGCTCGCAGGGATGACAATAATTTGGAACGCCTTATAGTGACTGGGAAGGTAGAAGGAAAGAGACCCAGAGGACGGAGTCCCATGCGATGGGCAGACCAGGTGTCGAAGGAGCTCGAAATAACTGTCAGTGCCTCAATCCATCAAGCATCGGAACGAAACCGATGGAGACAGCTAATTGACAAACTCAAAAGGAGCGACGATCCTCAATAGTGAGGGATACGACTAGAGAGAGAATATAGGTAACAGTTAACCTGACCGATTTTCGGTCACAAAATGTACTCGTACTTGTGTTACACTAACAAAATTCTGTTACCAAAGTATAAGTAGAGTCGTATCTACTACAGGTTTACAGAAAGCCGCAACTGTTCTCTGTATCAAGGCGAAGCGAAGGGCGGAAGCTAATATGCAATACTTCCACTCGATATTCAGAATAGAAAATATAGTTACCATAACGTGCCGTCCGTAGATATTCCATGTCCATTATTATGCAAACTCCTACACAAATCGGGTGGAACACCCTATATTGGAGTAATTCGATATTTTTTGGTAATATTTGTAAATCCACTCCCGTATCTTGTGTAAACGTCTCGGGTTACCCAGAAATAACGTTATTTCGACCCTTTCTTGGACTTTGTACAGTTTTCTTCAAGTTTTTGCAAACAAGTTTTAGATAGGTTTTCGGGTTGGAGTGGATGAGAGAGTTCGAAGTGGAATAAAAAACTGTTCTTGATTGTAAAGGTAGACAAATTGAGTACTTTATTTGTTGGAACGGGCGTTTCCTGGTACTTCTAATACGCTGTACTTCGGGGCGGAGTATTAACAAGTGAATATCGACCATCGCATTAAACAGAAGAAGATCTCAGAACCAATTTATTCATATCGCAATACCTAATCATTTGTTCGATGTTCAATTCTTTTTCTCCGATATTACTTACTTTAATTTTTGGCGATCTTCACTTATTTTTTCTTAATGTTTATAAGACTTCGCAAGAATCGCACGATAATACGAGTAGGTACTGAATATTAAAGAGGTACGAGGAATATCATAATTTATTATTCTCGTGGTCCTGCGGGTAGAGGTAGGTACAAGGATGTGGAGAGGATAGACTGCTTTGTTGATATTCATCATCATCATCATCAGCCTATCACAGTCCACTGCTGGACATAGGCGTCTCTAGTTGTTCGCCACTTAGAGCAAACATCTGGAGGATATACCCATAATCGCCACGCTGGGCAGGCGGGTTGGCGATCGCAGGGCGTAGCTTCTTGCTCCGGTGACGCTGCTGCTCGTCACCAGTCTTTAGTATTTAGCTACGCCTTCAATTGTGATGGTTATTTTGGTTTGTTGATATTATATTAGTTGTAATATTGTTATTATTTACTTTTGTTTTTATTTTTGTTTTTTTTTTTTATTTATGCAATAACGAATATCCATCTAGTTATACCAATTAATACAAAATCCAGTTGCATACACCTTGCGTCTTCAAACGAATGTATCATCGGAGCTCCCCGAAGAGTTCAAAGCGTATTGATCAGCTGACGGGGGCGCAATCCCGGGCGGCGCTCGAGCGGATAAGATCCAATTACGGCGATCCCGGCGACTCCCGCGCACACATTTGCGTTACCGACTGCCGGTACATAGCGGCTCAATTACGTGTCATGTGCACTTCGGAAGGGAATAGACTTTTGAAAAACATTTATTATAGCAGCAAGGCGTGGAGAAATTCTGTTAATTTTTTTTATAGCGCCATAGCGTAGTAGCCTTCCGTCGCTTAATGGAAGGGGAAAGAGAAGCTGCGGCGAAAGAAAGTGTCGTGTACACTTGGGAAGGAAATGGGCTTGTGGACTGATCCCTAAACGCGAAATGTAGAGAGCTTCTTATAGAAAAATTATAAACTAAACATTACACAGTCGGCTTTTACCTATTTAACGACTATGCTAAAATGACGTTTAGTCAAGACGTTGAACGTTTCAATCAATAACTTGACGAGTTGTCCTTTAGGCATTCAATTGATTACAAGCTGATAAGCAGCGTCACCGGAGCGAGAACCTACAAAATACATAGCTAACACAAAAAGACAATGCATGTTCACAAATGTTTGTACTGTGCGGGTTTCGAACCTGCGACCACTGTGACAAAGGCAGTGTTCACTACTACTATACGAAACTGGTTGACGTCATTATATTTTTTTTAAAAGGTTAGTAATAATAAATTTTTATATGACAAATTTAGTTACCACGATAGACAACGAATTTGCTTGCCAATTTTTGGAAGTATGCTTATCTTTTAAAAGAGAAAAATAATGACATATTTTTATAAAAAAAAAAATTAGTCCAAAAATAGGACATCAAATAAGTTTGACGTGTTTGTTTAATCTCTGTCCATCAATAAATGGACGGATTTGAACGGGCTTTCTGTATAGTTAAAATATTTTCTATTCAAATTTATCGGATTTTTTTTCCATTCACTTTTAGTTTCACTATTGCCTGGCATATTTTTTTGTTATGAAATTCCTAGTAGTCGCGCTCAAATCTAATCCTATGTTATCATTTTTCCAACGGGTGTCTGAAACATTTTTAAAACCTTCATCCACTGTTCGAGTTCGGATGAAATGTATTCAAAATACTGTTGAAATTCCATAGAGATTAAAATTGTCAACAAAATAAACGCTATCCAATGAACTCGATTTGTTGTCGATAATTTTTTTATTCGAAATAGGATTGCGCTTGGCTGAAATTCGCTTGATGCTAAGCGATATTACTAGACATTCGCAGACCGTATATATCTAAAGATAATATACAATATATCTAAAGATACGCCTTCAATTGCGATGGTTTTACCGCCACCAGTCGGTAGCCAGCGTCTCATTTGTAATTCGGCAGGACGCACAACTAAGTTGGCTTGGAGCAAAAAGATGATAGGCCACTCTCTTACAAGCCCAATTATGGGTAAAGCCTTGAAATGTTTGCCCTTGGTGGTGAACAACTGTAGAGGCCTATGTCAAGCAGGGAACTGCAATGGGCTGATAATGATTGTGTGAAAAAGTTTTTAAACTCGGTTTGACAGGCTCGGTGGCTCATTTGACAGGCTCGGTGGCTCATTTGACAGGCTCGGTGGCTCATTTGACAGGCTCGGTGGCTCATTTGGTAGTGACCTCTGCCCTCTGAGCCAAGGGTCGTGGGTTCGATTCCCGCACAGTACAAACATTTGTGTTCATGAATATGTCTGTTTGTATTGGTCTGGGTGTTTTCTATGTATTATGTATTTATTTACAAAAAAAAAATTAAGTAAGTTTATCAGTTGTCTAGTACCCATAGTACCTACAAGCTTCGGCTTAGTTTGGGGCTAGGTGGAGCTGTGTGGCCCAGCGTGGCATGTCTTGGGTTATTTTTTTATTCTTTTTATTTTTAATTTTTAAACCAACTGATAGAAACTGTCTTACATCCCATCCGAAGCCTACATTCCATTACGATTCGTAATTCAACACTGCACATGGCTTATTCAAATTAGTTTCGCATTTAGCTGTCTGCACGATTAATGAATAGAATATACGTCCGTCTGTTCCGATAGAGGCATCAGTGAATACTCGGGATGCTAATGTTTCCGACGCCGTCTTGACTTATGTGCTGGAACCTTGAGATATGGGCTCCTGAATGCAATACTGATATATGTACCAACTGATTTATATATTGTGTGTTTAACTGGCTTGATGACTTATTTTGGCGGTGACCCGCTTTCAAAAACAATAGTTATTTTTATTAGGAACTTTAAGAGTTATGATTATTAGGAACTACATACAAAATTTCATTGAAATAATGTATCAGACAACATCACATACATTGCTCCGATCCCAAAGTAAGTAGTTTAAGCACTTGTGTTATGGGTATCAGAACAACGAAGGTACCACTAATAAATACTTAAATATGTACAAATATAAACACCCAGACACGGAACAAACACAAGTGTACATCACACGAATGTTTGTCCCGGGTGGGAATCGAACCCACGACCCTTGGTTCAGAACGCACGGTTCACTATCAATTGAGCCACCGAGCCAGTCCAGTTAATTATGTATTCCATAGCTACTGAATTTATAAGATTGACAACTTTTATACTAACTGACTATTTTCTTTCTTTCTAATACAAAATGTCTACATAGTAAACAGACCGACTGACATTACTCAAAGGTGGCACCTGTTCCCGAGCATGACGTAGGTACTTGTCAGACGTCACTTCGATCAAAATTATTGAAAGGACAGTGACGATAGTCTACATAGAGACAGTTCAGTGCCACTCAGGGAAACTAAATAAAAGGTAATTAAATAAACTAAGTGACAATAGCTGAAAGCTTTCCACTCTTCTGGTTAGTGCATATTTATTCACTCTGCAATGAGGTGATTTGGTTCTAGAACCAAAGTCGGTGGAATAGGTCATCGGATTATCCAGCTGAAGAGGCAGTGGGCTGGCTGAACCGACAACCGATGGGATACACGAGTTCTGGAGTGGATACCGCGCGTCATAAACCGTAGTGTAGGACGCCCTCTGGCCAGGTGGTGTGACGATTCGCGCTGGAAGGCTGGCAAGTGCTTGATGCAAGAAGCCCAAGTTCGATCAAAGGGGCGACCCATTAGAGAGGCTTTTGTCTCGTAACCGACTGGTGGTGGTATAACCATCATCATTGAAGGCGTCGCTAAATAGCACATGGCGATGACGGGCAGCAGCGTCAGCGGAGTGAGGAGCTATGCCCTGCGATCGCCAACCCGCCTGCCCAGCGTGGCGATTATGGGTATATCTTCCAGAAGTTTGCCCTAGGTGGCGGACAACTGGCCTCCAGCAGTGGAGTGTGATAGGCTGATGATGATGATTTATTTTTCACTGAAAAAGTTTCAACTTGTAAAAATTAAATCTTGCAACGCTGCTAGTAATATGTATATGGCTAGTAATATCGTTTAGTTTGGTCCTCTTTTAATAGCTCTGGGCTTTCAATGTTCTTATGAAAATATGGTGGCCCGAGTTTTAATGTCTATAAAGAATGTCGCGCAAACTATGCGAGTTAAAATGAAACGATGTGCTTACTTAGTACCGATCTTATAAGTTTCATTGCAGCTATTTCTACACTAATTATAAAGAGGAAAGATTTGTACGTATTTTTGTATGTTTGTAATGAATACTCAAAAAGTACTGGGCCGATTTAAATAATTCTTTCACCAATAGAATGCTACATTCTTCCAATTTGACATAGGCTACATTTCATTTTGAAAAAAAATAGGGATCCTTGGTAAAATTTTGAACAATGTAACCGAAGGTGTAGAAAAATGAGTCTCCCGTGCGAAGCCGGGACGGGCTGCTAGTTATGAATAAAGGAATAATTCTGATGCAAAACCAGCGTGACATCGTTGAACGAATGAATGCAATTTAGTTGTAAAACACGTAGATAATACAATCAATACAATACTATACTAAAATAATATCATGGGTTGTCTGGAAGAGACCACTCCAAGCAATAAGACTGCCTGAAGCGAAAGAGGAGCCCAAGTCGCTGTGACAACGGACAAGCAACTGGCCAGTTACCTGTCAGTTGCCACCGTTATGCCGGCCCAACCCTCCCCACGAGTTCCGGAAACCCTACTCACCAGCAGAAACACGACAGAAACAGCTCAATTCTAGCGAAGATTCGCTATGCCCTACCTCTCGAAAAATCTTCTTCTGCATATTATATTATGATTCGGCAGGCTCGGTGGCTCATTTGGTAGTGACCTCTGCCCTCTGAGCCAAGGGTCGTGGATTCGATTCCCGCACATTACAAACATTTGTGTTCATGAACATGTCTGTTTGTATTGGTCTGGGTGTTTTCTATGTATAATATGTATTTATTTACAAAAAAAAGTATATAAGTAAGTTTATCAGTTGTCTAGTACCCATAGTACAAGCTTCGGCTTAGTTTGGGGCTAGGTGGCGCTGTGTGGCCCAGCGTGGCATGTCTTGGGTTATTTATTTATTCAATGAGTAGGTACGACATTAGCAGCACGTAGAAAATCACATCTTGCTATTTAAATCGTTAATAGAATTCCTGCGCTGGAAGTATGAAGACGGCGGGAAAACTCGCGATCCGGTCGGAGCAAAGTTTGCCACGGACAAACTGCGCCTTGTAACAGGAAATGTAATTTCGATTCATTTTAATTCCTCGAGAGGGATGGAAAGAGTTTGTCGAAGGCGATAATGCGCGTCGGATTAGAGCTCGAGTCGTCTACGTCTTTTTGTCAAGATTTCGTACCTGAACAGTGTGCTTAGCACGAACATTTTCGAAAAAGTATGCGTAACGTTACCGTAAACATTTGTATGAAACTTGGTACAGCGCCCCTATCGTGCGTAAGAGGTACTACGTTTACGTACGTTAACGTAGTGAACATTATCGCCCGTTTACGGTTACGTTACGTATACTTTTTCGAAAGTGTTCGTGCTAGGCACACAGGAAAGAACGGAACCCTTGTTAGATCACTTTGTTGTCCGTCTGTCCGTCAAGACTTTTTTTTCGATAACGCGTGGAGGGATACCTCCATATATAATAGGTATATATAGCATAGTTTAATAAAGCTGATATTCATATCACATACTAAGATAGTATAGAAATGTAAGGAAGCGTCATCTTTTCGCTCCAAGCCAACCTCACCTGCCCGTGGTGCATCCTGCCGAATAACAAACGAGGCGCTGGCAACCAACTGGTGGGGGTATAACCATCACAATTGAAAGCGTAGCTAAATACCACAGGCCGGTGACGGGAAGCAGCGTCACCGAGGCGAGAGGCCACGCCCTGCGATCGTCAACCCGCCTGCTCAACGATAATGGGTTGGGTATATTCTCCAGATGTTTGCCCTAAGTGGCGAACAGCTGGAGAGGCCTATGTCCAGCAATGGACTGAAATAGGCTGATGATGAAGTCTCAAAAGCCAACCTTCCCCCGGAAGCGGCGTGAAGGTACCTAATGCCTTTAGAAAAAAAATTACTCTTTGCAGATTTGATCGACTGATTGATTAACTCTCGATATACTTACTCGTACGCTACTGACCGTATTTAACACATGAAACGCTATAGGGGACAGCGGCCATTAAAATCCAAAAGTGCGTATTAATCGTTCCCGCGCCGTAAACTTGCCGACAGACAGCTGCATTTACATAATTTGCGGGAACAATTTTACGGTTCATTCCGCGGGGATTAGCGGTACAGAGTTACGGTCGGAACACACGCTATGAGAATTTGTCTCTACGTTCGGCTTATCTTTTGATTGGAGCGATGGGGCGAGCGATAGCCGAATGGTCTGGTAACCCATAAATGTGGGGCATTGTGGGGTTAAGTGGCAGTTTGTTTTCATATTTTTTGACAAATGTTCAGCGTTGTAATCGGCGAACGTGTAAGGACGCCCACGGTTCAGGTGGAGTGATAATTTGCGCAAAATGCCTGGCAAATACTGGATGCGAGAAGTACAGGATCGAGCAAAGTGTCGAACAATTGAATAAGAATCTTCATCATCATATTCAGCCGTAGGGGGTCCATTGCAGGACATAGGCCTCCCCCAAAGACTTCCACAACGGCCGGTTGCAAGCTGCCCGCATCCAACCCCATCCTGCGACTTTTATAATGTCGTCAGTCCACCTCGCTGGAGGGCGTCCCACGCCGCGTTTTTAGTCAAAGGGTCTCCAGTCCAAAACTTTTCGGCCCCAACGGCCATCTGTTTTCCTCACTATGTTTATTATCTGGACATCACAACATAATTGGAGAGGCCTATGTCCAGCAGTGGACAGCCAGTGGCTGTAGGCCAGCAGCGACACTAGAACTTGTTTTGAGTTGGGTGTCCATCGGCGACGTTGACTGCTTACCATCAGGCATCACAGTTGGTCGTCTACCGCCTCTCGCATAAAACATCATTCCTGTCTTAAGTCCATAGCATCTTGAATTACTTGATTTAAGGTCCCCTCTGGATGGGTCAGAGGGCGTCCACAGTATGTCACCATCCCGAACAGTCTTGGGCTTCGCGCATCACTTCCCTCCAGGTCCTTCCTATTTCCTTCGCTTCTGCAGTGATCGTTCGCCGCCAGGATTGCTTAGGGCGGGGACGTTTTCGCTTTCCTTGGGGATTCCAGTCTAGGGCTTGCCTTGGTATATGGCAAGCGTGGTGGCTAAGGCTAATGAAAGCTGATGATAGTGCTGACTAGTTTAGAAGAAACGCTGAGGTTTCGTATATACTAAAAGCGATTCCATATAGTAGTATGAAGATATTATATATATCTATGTATTATATATATCTATGTATTATATATATTATTGTGTATGTATTAGTATTTTTACTTATATCTTTCTCTAATAAATTCTACCCTAAGGTTGCCTGGAATAGATCGTTTATAGCGATAAAGCCGCCTATATTGTACAACAAATGTTACTATACCTAGTTTTAAGTCTAATTGAATGGTGTGCAATAAAGAATATATAAATAAATAAACGAGGTACTCTACTTTTCGATTTTACTACTGTTTTTCCTCTCCCGTTTACAAGTATCCCACCACAAAGCTATTTAAATTACTCCCACTACATCGCGTTAATGGCGCAGCAACAGCCTCAACGCGTAAACCGATTTTATGAATCATTATACAAACATGTAGTCACAGCTCATCAGTATTCAATAGCGTAAAACCAGCATTTGCATATCAAAGGCGCATTAAACATCATTTCTGGCCGCGAGCGTCGTTTCTTTGCTATTTTTTTTTTCATTCTATTTCGAAAATTGGTTAAATTTTTTCCTTGAAACGTTTAGGGCTTATGGCGTTAAAAAGATTGGTAAATATTTATTATTAACTAGCTGTGCCGGCGGCGTCCCACGCGTGGATATCGGGTTTAAAAAATAACGGAGTTCCATAAAATGGTAGGTACCTTAATTTTAAGTTAGACCTCTATATATAAATAAATAGGGCTCTTCTCATGAAGTC
The DNA here is from genome assembly GCA_031163375.1 of Conogethes punctiferalis. NCBI lineage: Eukaryota > Metazoa > Arthropoda > Insecta > Lepidoptera > Crambidae > Conogethes > Conogethes punctiferalis. The sequence continues at coordinate 16,470,034 of CM062078.1, forward strand.
AATATGTTGCCTTTATAAAGAAAAAGGTTTTTTAGGTTCAATTTTTAAAATGTTTCACATAATTTTGTAAAGCATCCTATTGTGTTTACAATATAAATGTTTAATAACAGAAGATTTTTTCCCTTTATCGGCGGCGATGACCATCGAATTAACTTAACGAAACCACCCAAATATATTTAAATAAACACGAAATCATCCTTTGACTGGACTTATTTAATTTTCACAATGGCCGCGGCGTGCGTCGAAAATATTTTGCGATAATGTTTTTATTCTCTCCGGTTCGGTGGTGGCTGTGGAAATATTAATTTAAAATTTACACCACTCAACAGAAACTTAAATGAGTTTCGTTTCATTACGGTCGTTGAGTTTTTTGTGTTGTTTTTCAATCAATTTATTGGAAATATCTGAGTTTGAGTTAACGTTCGTATGTCTCACAAAGAAATAAATTTTGCTGATTGCATTTGCAATTGTTATGTAGTTTTGGCTATACCTAACAACGTTCTGTTAATTAAGAAAACTATTTTTTTTGTGTAGCCTATATTTTGTAGGTATCCTGTATATTTTTTAAGGTAAATAATTTCATTCATTCATTCATTTTTGGCATCAGTACAATTGTTTATGAATAAGCGTCAAACCTAAAATTACTCGAGAGTAGAATCGATTTCACTAATGAAATACAGGGATCACATTTTATATAATTAACTTATTGCAGAAATTGTTCGTGTGGTTTCCAGAATTAGAATATACCTAGCACTCGTGTTCTCCTTAACCACACACATAGTATCCTATCCACAATTCTTATATCTACTACACAACATGTGTTTGGTAATTTGGTAATTAAATAGGAGACAAGTTATATCCATAATACATAATAGGGATGATTCCAGGGTTTTTGACATGATATTTAGTCCGTATTTTTGATTATAAAAATATATTGAACACATATTTTTCATTTTTTCATTTAAACAAAAAATAACAAAGATACAAGGCATACAAGACAAAATGTAGGAGTGGGGGTCTTTGACGTCACTCATTCGCGAAAAGTCTCCCAAAATCTGACGTCAGGCGTAATTTTAATGGGCTATATCTTTATCATTTGTCTAATTATTGGTCAATCAATCAATTTTTGGTCTAATATACAAATGAAAAAACACGTTTCTTTTATTTTTTAACCATCTAAAAGACGGACTAATTACCTTTTTTCGGCACCATGCCCATGGTGTTTCGTTACTAATTACGTGGCAAGCAAGAATGAATAAAACAAGTAAACTAATTAAATGAAAACATTACCGGCAACAAAGATACAAAATGCATTAAAGAAAATAAAATACTTTGTACGACTCGCGATAGCTTTTCACACCTCGGGGTAATATCTATGCAAATGCTAGGTAATGCAAAAAAATCGTGATAACCTGTTGCATTGTAAATGGAATAAAACGATGTGGTAATGTGGTCGCTACTTTGTTTTGTGACTGTGTTTTTAACCGACTTCAAATAAAGACTTTGAATAGGTCTCTATTCAAAGTCTCGGTTGCCGCCTTCAGGTGATAGTCAGGACACAGGACTGTACCTGAAGGTGGCAAAGCGACCTTTCGCCCATTGGATAAATCTAAAGAGCTATTGTTACTTTTGACCCGCCGTTACTTTTCTGCCCAGTCTCCCCTAGTAGATAGATAGATAGATATTCTTTATTGCACAAACATAAACATTTACAGGAAAGAGTATACAAACATATCGTAGGTACAATGTAGGCGGTCTTATCGCTGGGAGCGATCTCTTCCAGACTAGTATTAGATTTTGTCTAAGCAAAATTTTGAAGCTAAATAAATCTTACTAAAAACCAGTGTGTCTCACCGTGACTTAGCGCGTCTGTTTTCGTTAAATATCAGATTGGGCTCACGAAAAGTGAAATTTGGCGAGAATCCGTTTAAGCTATCTTTCCGGCTTCCCGCTCCTCTCCACTAAAATAACAGAGAGAGGAGATGCGAAAATATTTTTTTTATTGGCAGGCACGCACCGAACGATTGGTTTGACAAATACGTACAGATAAACAAGTTACTCGACGAGGGGACACACGGGATCTGAGAGTGTGGAATGATTTGAAGCACTTTCATTTTGTTTGCTTTCAGTTCATTTTGTTTGGTAGAGCTGGTAGAGCAGCTTACGACATTGCTCCGATCCCAAAGTAAGTAGCTTAAGCACTTGTATCATCATCATCATCCTAGCCTTTTTCCCGATTGTCTCAGGGTCGGCTTCCCAAACTGAGGGATTCGGCGAGGGCTAAGCTTTTTACACAGAGCGACTGCCATCAGACTTCCGCAACACTTAGGGTAAGCTATACCCATTCCCAGTTAGGAGTTATCATCATCTCTGATATGATGTGACGACTGCTATCTGAGTTGGTAAAGATAACACCCGGGACCAACAGCTTAACGTGCCTTCCGAAGCACGGAGGAAATCGGTGTCAAATTTTGGTCTGGGATTGGTCATCGGATTGACCGCGCCAATGGTTGCACAACGTTGCGATCATTGTTAAGCGTACAAGACCGCGGCGCCACCGAGCTTAAGCACTTGTATCATGTGTATCAAAATAACGAAGGTAGCACAAATAATACTTACATACAAATATAAACACAGAACAAACACAAATGTTTGTCCCGGGTGGGGATCGAACCCTTGGTTTCGAAGGCAGGAGTCACTACTAACTGAGCCATTGAGCCAGTTAAAGTTTATCAGTTGCCTACTTACCTTTAGTACAAGCTTCGGCTTAGTTTGATTCTAAATGGCGCTGTGTGGCCCAGCGTGGCATGTCTTGGTATAATATTATTATTACAAGCCACTTAAAAGCTTGTCAGTCACTTCGTCCGTATGTACCTCCGCATCGCAGCGCGTTCCACCCTCTCAGCGAATTCAATTCCGAGACTTAATCATAAAAGTTTTTGAATAAACAATGGTTCCGATCGGGTGATTGTTACTCGACGATTGTGAAGGAATGAAGAAGAGTTTCTGACCGTGGATGCTGTGAATACTCGTGAGAGTGAGATAATAGAATATAGAACAATAAAGAAGTTCTCAGAAGCCAACACATCACACTCTTAATAAAGAAAAGACCTAAAACAAATTTTGGAAAAATGAGGTTAGTAACCCAAAACAGGCCACGCTGGGCCCTTAAAGCGCCATCTAGTCCCAAACCAAGCCGAAGCTTGTACTATTGGTACTGGACATCTGATAAGCTTAAATTTTTTCACCTACATAATCACATACATAATCTGATCTCATTACTAAATGGTATTAAAACAAAGTCGCTTTAATAGGCTATTATGGCTAAATGAAAAAAAAAAATTGTAATTAGTCCGTCTTTTAGCTTATTAAAAAATAAAAGACACTCGAAGCGAGATGTGTTTTTTTCTCTTACAACCCTGGTTTTTTTTAGGCGGGACATGAAGCGGCATCACAGTTGGCCTAACGATGAGGTAGGTTTGTTCTCTTATGCCTGTCGACCTAACTTTAATTCACGACTGCTTACCATCAGGTGCAGTGAGGTCAGAATGCTTTTTTTATCAAAAAAGAAAGCTAGAACGGATCGCTAACTAAGAGATAAATACTTATTAGTTATGTTTCACGTAAGCCGTCGTAGTTAATTCACATATGTCTGTTTGTGAATGACTTGCATACATCCTTTGTCTCTGCCCAACGTTTACATACATACTATTATTTTCACATAACAATGGCGGCCGTCCTTCCGGGACGCGACGGAAGTGACGTCACGGAATCGGATGCTGCACCCCGTGCTGTGATTGTGTGTAATAAATAATGTAGAGTCTTGGCTCGCTATGGTATGGTCTATGCTTCAATAAAAAACAAGAGTTGGTAGTTTTAAAATTGGTCTAGATAATGTAAAAAAATTAATCTTTTTTTTTTATAGTGGCTCGAAATAATGGCTTCCCTACGCCTGATGGAAAGCGAAAGAGAAGCCCAAGTCGCTGTGACAACGGGCAAGTAACTGGTCAGTTACCTGTCAGTTGCCACCGCCATGCCGGCCCAACCCCAACCCCCCACGAGCTCCGGAAACCCTACTCACCGGCAGAAACACGACTCAGAGGTCATTTGACTGCGGTATTCTATAGGGTGGAGGTCCTTCCCCGGACGGGCGGCTCAATTCGAGCGAAGATTCGCTATGCCCTACCTCTCTTAACCCTAGATAGCTAACCTCCGTCGAATCGACGGGTAACGAATAGAAATATCACTGTATCTTTTTAACGGTGCGTCCGAGGGTTTCGTCTCAGCTAGCCAACATAGTTGCCGTCGAGTTCTCTGCAGCGGTGGTCATGTCGCTCAGGTGAGTTTTATTGTTATTGAGATATTCAAGTTTTACCCGTCGTTTCGACGTATGGTTAGCTTTAACGTTATTTTATTTTGATTGATTGTGCATTTATTTGTTTGATGTAGGATTGTGTTTGTTGTAGATTTGTATAATGTCAGGGTTAAATGAAAGTGAAATATATAACCTTATAAACCAGGAGTTTAGTGATGACTTGGACTATGTTTTTGCCAGTGAGACCGAAGATATAGTACAGAGTTAGAATGTTCAAAATGAAGAAAATTACGAACCCTCCGATTTCAAAGATGTGAATGTGAGTACACTCTAAATCTGCCTTCATCTACACAACAAGTTCCTCCATAAAACTCCAATACTGTGGCTCCTGAAACCGTACCTATGATACAATTGTCTCAAAGGAATTTACGAGGTGGTGGATCTACCACTAAAGGGCATATTTTAACCCGAATTTCTGCCTCTAATGCGTTCTTCGAAGGGACCAACATGTTCTAATAGAGGTATGATAAGCGCAGAATGCTGACTAAAACCACGATGCCAATGCTAGTAAAGAATGAAATCCGAAACGTCCATTTCACGCAACCGCCCACTAGTCAAGGCCAACCGGCATCAGGTTCACCAGGTAATGGTCCATTTCATAGACCAGAATATGGAGAAGAGCTTTCGACTTCTTCTGGTGAAGAACGCCGCATAAGGAGGACGTGTTGGAAGTGCAATTGCTAGAAAAAGCGCATGACATAAAGTGTTTGTGCAAATTGTAAGGTGGTATATGTGGTGAACATAAAATTGACATTTAGGTTACATGCACCAAAGAAATATATTTCTTTTGTTGTTTTTATAATAGTTTGTGATGTCTATAAGCGGCATAAAAACCAAAAATAAAAATAATTACAAAAATATTCGCTGATTTTTCATGTCAAAGTTTATAGTAAAAAAAATACTCTTTTTTTTACGATCTCACAGGCATTTAAGTTAAGGTACCTACTAAACTAAAATTAATATAAAAATAAATATTTTTCAATTTATAACAATGCATTTTAATTTAATATCACACAAATAATATGGTTATGGTTATATTTACACGTAAAAACAACATTAAAAAATAACCGTCATTTCGACGGATGGTTAGCTTAAACGGGGTAGACCGGAACGTTAGCTATCTAGGGTTAACTAGTCATTGGGCATTCTCATAGGTGAGAACCATACGTTTCGAGTTGAATTTCTGGTTAGGTTAATTTAGGAAACTTACGCTAGCAACCCCAAGGAAGACGACGACACGTACCTTCGGGAACAGAGGGCGTAGGCGGCAGGATACCATACCGTCCTTTCAAGGAGCAGGAAGACCTGCTGCGGGGCGTTGAATCCCTCCGGGCATCCCGATCCCGATATATTGAGGGAGACAGAGCGCTCGTAGCGGACCACCGTCGAGTTTAGTGGTTATTCTCCGCTGGATAGTAGCAAGCGCATAACCCAAGTGTCGTGTACCCAGGGCGCAAAACGCCTTAGAATTTCTTAATTTCTTCGTGAGCAGGTTTCCGCAATTTTTTTCTATAAGGGCGTCTAATAGGGATGTTTCTAGGGTCTAAATAATTATATTATATTTAGTTCGTATTTTAGATCTTATGCCATATTGGACACGTATTTTTTCTTTTTCGTATAAAAAAAATTACAAAGATACAAGACAATAACATTTTAGGAGTGGGAGTCTTTGACGTCACTCCGTCTGACAAAATGCCACAGCGTTATTTTAACGGACTATATATTTGTAATCATCATCATCATCATCAGCCCACATCAGCCCATATTTGTAATATTTGGTCTCATTTACAAATTAAAAAATACATGTCTTTTATGTTTAAAAGACGGACTAATTACGTTTTTTACGGCAACAAGCCTATAGAGCTACACGTAAATTAATTTACTAGCATGGCAGTCAACGACTTTAATCATTTGGGCACCGACCCCCTTGCTATTATACATAAGTCTAAATTACCAAGTGAAAAACAAGTGTTGTCAAAGTCAGATAACTTCGGTCATTAACATGTAACAATATACAATGCAAATTCGTAAGCCTATCATTAATTCAGCCATCGGGATCCCACCGGATACACCAGATTTTCCACTTCAGAGACATGTCTCATTTCTTGGGGGGGACTTTGGGAATTTCAAAAGTTAGGACAGCCCGCGGGGTAATGACAAACGAGTTGGCTAATGAGCAATGATGTTGCTGGTATTGATAAGATGTCGATAACACGCTTGGTTGGTGACCGCAGCAGGTCTTGTTTGCTGCTCGCCTGCACTTTATCATAATAAAATTATAACCATTTCATTGGTTGTTTATATAGAGTCATATGTAACTTCTATTCTATGTGAGCTACGTCCTTCAGTTAATTTATTCATTTATTAGTTTTATGATTTTGCCAAATATTTTATATTGGGGTAACTGGACTAGTCATGCTCACTAAAATGTTTCTGGGGTGGTGGCGCTGTGTGGCGGGTCGTTACATTCCCTCAAATATGGTTGAATGAAGCGATGGCTGGTACACACGTCATACTTGTGAACAGGTGCTGCCTTGGAGACTGGTCTACTCCTGATTGCCCTATATAGAGTATGTTAAGGTTAATTTTTTTTTAATCTAATTTATAATTAATTTTGTAAGGCCCCAGACTGTATGACGTGGTCGTAGTTAAAAGTATGAATGTGATAATAATATTGTAAACACCATTTTGAAAAGAGCAACTACACGAGTTTCTTGCCGGTATCTTCTCGGTAGAACGCTGCTTTCCGAACCGGTGGTAGCTTCGACGATTTGTAACTGTTTTTCATAAAAACCTATACAAATAAAGATTATTTTGACTTTGACTTTGACTACCCAGTTAAATGCTGCTCATTTCCTGATATGTCCTTCTACGACACCCTCGAGATGAGATGGGGTGGTTCTGTTCTTAATTTGGAAACCACACGGAAACCACCTACCTACCCAACTAGGTGAAGCTTTTTTTTATTTTATAGTAGCTCGGCATAATGGCTTCCCTTCGCCTGATGGAAAGCGAAAGAGAAGCCCAAGTCGCTGTGACAATGAGCAAGTAACTGGTCAGTCACCTGTCAGTTGCCACCGCCATGCCGGCCCAATCCCAACTCCCCACGAGCTCCGGAAACCCTGCTCACCGGCAGGAACACGACCCGGAGGTCATTTGGCTGCGGTATTCTATAGGAAGTCCTTCCCCGGACAGGCAGTTTAATTCGAGCGAAGATTCGCTATGCCCTACCTCTCTTAAAAATACAGCAAATACCGCTCAAATGGTAACTGTCTGGCTGACGACGATGATGAAATTTTCAGAATTAGCTGATGTAAGCATGTAGGTGGCAATTGCTGCAGCAACATGCGCTTCCTTTTCACATTCCATGCTTGTATAAAAAAATCTCATCTATCTTCTTCTTTATAAATAAAAATGGAACTTTGAAAAGTACGTAAATAGTAAATGTGAGATCGCATATCTTTCGAACGATTGCGCCAAATTGGATGATTTTTGGTTTTATGCATTCGTTAAAGTTAGGACAATGCTTGCATAAAATAAAAATAAAAAAAACAGTTAAAACATGGCGATAATAGCTAGTAATAGAATAAAATTTATATCGATATCGATATAGTGGTCATCGACATATCGACATCACTATTAATGCGCGATCGCTCCATATAACCGGAAAGCGTTTGCTCAAGCACAGCGTTCTGTGTACGAAGTCTACATTACTTTTGCTTCCTAATTATTATAGAAATCCAAGAATTATTATTGAATTTGAGTCATACAAGGCAAGGAGCGCTCTGCCAATTATTGAGGTAACAAGGAAAATTCAACCTTATTGCTCTAGCTAGACTTTCTGTTGCAAATGTTATTTGTAATGGGGTTATGCCTTTGTGAGTACAAAATAAGGTTGAGCTACACTGGCAGCCTTGAAGTCGATCTATGGTGATCAGTATGTAGGAAACTATCATCATCATAATTTATCATCATCAGCCTATTGCAGTCCACAGCTAGACATAAACCTCTCCACTTGTTCGCCACTTAAGGCAAACATCTGAATTGTACTCATAATCGCCACGATGGGCAGGCGGGTTGGCGATCGCAGGGCGTATCTTTTTGCGCCGGTGACGCTGCTGCCCGTCACCGGTCTGTGGCATTTAGCTACGCCTTCAATTGTGATGGTTATACCGTAACCAGTCGGTTGCCAGCGCTTCGTTTGTTATTCGGCAGGATGCCCCACGGGCAGGTGAAGTTGACTTGGAGCGAAAAGATGATAGGTCGCCCCCCTTATTTACTAAGCGTGAATGTAGCTTTCCGATAGAATTGGAGTAAACTAGGTTTGATAGAAAGGAATAGGTGATAGAATTTTAAAAATCAGCATACCTATCTAGTTTTTTATCTTAATCTTAACTAATATTATAAAGCTAAAGAGTTTGTTTGTTTGAACTCGCTAATCTCATGAACTATTGGTCCGAATTGAAAAATTCTTTTTGTGTTGAATAGACCATTTATCGAGGAAGGCTTTAGGCTATATAACATCACGCTGCAACTATTAGGAGCGAAGAAATAATGGAAAATGTAAAAAAAACGGGGAAAAAATAACTATTCCACGCGGACGAAGTCGCGAGCACAGCTAGTTACAAATATGCATACGCACAAAAACACAAACTTTCCTCTTTATAATATTAGTGTAGATAAACTTCACATTCACAGTAAGTATAATACCAAAATCACTACTATTAGCAACAATGTATAAAAACACGTACAATCCGACGACTATTGTTTGAGTACAACCCGAATTCGTACTATAAAGTGTACATTACCGAGGCTGTATTAGGACGGCAATGAAAAAGTTGTGGGTCGTACGGACCCGCATAACAGTTAACCCGTAACCTGCCGGGTGTTTTATACCCGTGCGAGAAAAAGTGCGGGATGACACCCGCGCGAACCGTGCGAGTGATAGGGCCCTGTATTATGGAGAGACCTTAAAAATATTAATAAGTAACTCAGTGGCTTAATTATACTCGAGGCCTATAGCAAATTAATCGGATTTTTACTACACAAATGCGTATTAATAATGTAGTGCGTGCGTAGAAACGAAGTGTAGGACCTCGCACCGACCGCAATCACCGACCAAGCACCGACGATTTGCGCAGGACGACTGGCAAGTACTGGATGCGAGATGCGAGAAGATCAAAGTGGCGAACATTGGGAGAGGCCTATATCCAGCAGTGGATTGATATAAGGTGACGATGATGATGATGATGTAATAATAAACCGTGTTTCCTGTTTTAAAATACGACTAAGGGAATATTATGAAACGTTCAGGAACGCTTACCTTGGTAAAACGTATTGCGGTCACCAATCCACTGTCCTATATGACAATTGGGATTGGGATAAGAATGTGTACATCGGTAGACATTTGTAGGGTGATACCCAAACCAATACAATGTTTGTTCTTTGCGGGAATAGAACCCGTGGTTACTGTATCAGAGGCAGCGCTACTAAAACACAGTAGTCGTCAAAATGAAAAAGCTATTATTCGAGTTCGTCAGTTATTTCGTTATATTCCTATAGATATAAAATATATACTTTAATGCACACCATACAATTGACTTAAAACTAGTACCTACAATGGACATTCGTTTTACAAGTCCAGGAAACCTTAGGGTAGAGTATAAATTAATTCCTATATTTCAGGTCGCCGAGTGAAGTAAGAACCGAAGCGTGTATGACACGATACAAAGTTGTTTTATTGGCGGGTTACGGTAAATGGAGTTTCGGATTCAGCGCTAGATAAGATTGCCTGTGACAGTGTAGGGTTAAAACGTATCAATCTGTGAAGGTGTAGCTACACAATAGTTTTTCACAACAGGGACACCTCGAGAAATAAATGTTTTGAAGTGAATTGTTTAAAGCGAGCGTGTACCGGTTTTTACTGGGTGAGCGCGCTCCATCATTCAATCATACATTGCTATATCGCTTTTTTATAGTAGCTCGACATAATGACTTCCCTACGCCTGATGGAAAGCGAAAGAGAAGCCCAAGTCGCTGTGACAACGGGCAAGTAACTGGTCAGTTACCTGTCAGTTGCCATCACCATGATGGTCCAACCCCAACCCTACACGAGCTCCGGAAACCCTACTCACCGGCAGAAACACAACCCGGAGGTCATTTGGCTGCGGAGGTCCTTCCCCGGACGGGCAGCTCAATTCGAGCGAAGATTCGCTATGCCCTACCTCTCTTGGTGCACAATCTGTTCTCTGTATAATAATACCCTAAAGATTGACTGGTAGGGAATGCTACTAGAATTAAGTTCGCTTTTGTACTTGTCTTTAGTAAATGTCCTGTGGAAAAAATTATTTTATTAAATTCAGAACAGTTATGCACATTGCCTATTAAACGATTTCATTTCTACAAACAAATCTTCAATCAACACATACATTTATTAATCCTGTCCCATTCCATTATAGAAAGAGCCGGTTTCACAAAGCGGAAATTTCAAAAGGTCGATTTACATTAAGAATTCGGCATTCTAAATGAAATCATTAATTCTCCGCATGAGATATAATAACATTTACCGCCTCATAATCCCGCTCTCCATCTGTCTTGAAAGCCGTTAATTTCCTCCCAACTCCAACGTGACGCACTTCTGATTGTTCTATAGATATCCCCCCCTCCCCCCATCAAACTTTTCCCAGCATAACATTATTAACTTGGGCGTATAATTATTTCTACGCAATTCTTCGAGATTTAACAAGATCCGTTCACGAGATTCATTAGAGCCAAAATGTCGACAGTCATTTTATATTTGAACCTAATTGAATCACAGATTTCGGCTATGAATAAAGTTGGTGATATTTTTTTGTCTATAAAAGCTTGGTTTGTTTTCAAGATGGCGGCAGAGACGACACGGTTTGCTCAGTCAGGGAACCTTTTTCTCACTGAAACAGATTTGTTGTTTTAAAGAATGAAAGGAATTGGCAGAATGTCTAAAGATAGCAGGGTAAACTTTTTAATACAAAAATGTCTTAGAAAATATCTTTCTATTAAAAATAATGGTACAAAAAGTAATCATTTGGTATGGCGATAAGATCGCCTAAATCTTCTAAACCTATACCTACTTATAATAAATCTGTAGAGAGGTCAATTCTGTACATCTATATATATAAAAGGAGAAACTGACTGACTGACTGACTGACTGACTGACTGACATATCAACGCACAGCCCAAACGGCTAAACGTAGGCACTTGAAATTTGGAAGGGACGTAGCTTAGGTACCGTAGGGGTGCACTAAGAAAGGAATTCCCGAAATTCCCACGGGAACGGGAATTAGCGGGAAAATCCTTTTGTATGAAAAATCTAAACCGCTTAAGTTAGACGCTTGAAATTTGGCATGCAGGTACCTTAGTAAATATAAAGTTTAGTTATGGCTGTATTTTGAGAAATTCCCACGGGAACGGGAGTTAGCGGGAAAAAACTTTTGTATGTATAAATTTAAACACGCGGACGAAGTCGCGGGCAAAAGCTAGTTAAATATATTTTCAAAACAACTATCAGGGGGTGATTAGTGATCGATACTGATGCCAGAAATGCAATTTGTAAAATTTTTGTCGGTCTGTCTGTATGTTCGTTATAGAAACAAAATCGATATTGAATAATCTTATCAAATTGAAGTAAAATATTCGTATGCCATCTTAAAGATTGACCTACTTGTTCGTGACTTGTTCATTTTCTTGTCTCTGATAGAGAAAAATAGTAGAAAAAAGTTCATACTTGAAATATCGATAGAGATGAGAACTGTCGAGCAAAAAGTTCAGCTTAAAACTTACTTTATGAAGTTTTTACGTTTTATATTGGAACAGAATTTAATATTTTAGAGGATTAAAAGCGATTTCAATTTGGACGATTCTTACGAAACGTATTGGGTCGTCTTAAACGGTGAAGGACTATTACATATTTCATTTAAATCCGTTAAAATAAATCGTGAATTTAAATTTTGCTAAATTACGAAAGAAAAACGAAAACTGTCTTTAAGTGTAATGATTCTATGATGAATGAAAATGTTTTTAGATTTTATATACCTACTTAAAAAAACAGTAATCTATCACATTTGAAAAGTAAGGGAGGGACCAACATCCCACCCACCCTCACTTACCCGTGGTGCATCCTGCCGAATAACAAACGAGGCTCTGGCAACTGACTGGTTGCGGTATAACCATCACGAATGAAGGCGCAGCTAAAAGTTACATGCCGATGACGGGCAGCAGCGTCACCGGAGCGAGGAGCTACGCGCTGCGATCGCCAAACCCGCCTGCCCAGCGTGGTGATTACGGGTAAATCCTCAAGGTATTGGGATAAGGTGGCGAACATCTGGAGAAGCCTTTGTCTAGTAGTGGAGTTATTCTTCTGGCCAACATATTGGTGGCCTTTCAAATAATGGTTGGGTTACCATCATCCGCATACCATCGATACGTACCATACGATGGTGGCGCGCACCAAGAGGTTTAGTCCCTCGTTCTTGCCCAGTGCCATTAAGTCATGGAATGCCCTTCCAGCTCAAGTGTTTCCTTCCTCTTACAATCCTGGGTTCTTTAGGCGGGGCGTGAAACGGCATCTCAGTGGGCCTTCAGGGTTAGGACGACAGGCGCAATGGTTTGGTTCTGTTGTGCCTGTCGACCTACCTAACTTTTACTTCACGACCGCTTACCATCAGGTGGAGTGAGGTCATCCTGTAAGCTCTCCTTATAAAAAAACATCTTATTGGCGTAGCATAAAGACGGTTAAAAATGATACCTACAAAGTTGAATAAATCGTACACATCACAAAGATTAAGCGTTTTGCATAAACTTGAAAATTCACAGCGATAATGGAACTACATTTCTTCGTCACTCCCAAGTAGTATCTTACGTCAAATTGCTTTTTAATGTGGCCTAATGACAGCTCACAGCGGGATTGCAATAAAATAAATGACGCAGTAAATTGAAATAGTATACTGCTCAAATGTGTCTAGCTTTATGTGACACTAGATGTGCCTGCGAGGTCATTTGACCAAGATTTATTTATTATCTTCTTCGTCTTATCGGGTTGGCGACAAAATATTTATTTTTAACACGCTTTTATTAGGACGACCTCATCATCAGCCTATTACAGTCCAGTGCTGGACATAGGCCACTCCAGTTGTGCGCCACCTAGGACAAACGTCTGGAGGATATACCCAATATCGCCACGCTGGGCGAAGCTCCTCGCTTCGGTGACGCGGCTCCGTCATCGGCCTGTGGGATTTATCTACGCCTCCGGTCGTGGTTATACCGCCGCCAGTCAGTTGCCAGAGCCTCGTCTGTTATTCAGCAGGATGCACCAGGCAACAGGGCAGGTGAGAAACGCTTGAAACGAAAAGATAATGGGTCGCTCCCTTACATCCATATCATGAAACTCTATTATACAATAAGGGCAATTATTATTCTACGAAAAGGCTACAATATCTGTCACCTAAATTGATGAAGAGCGTGTAACACTAGCGATCAACCTGTCTATTGTTATCAATTTACCAAGTCAGCACTAAGCCCCGGCTAGGCTATACAAATGGGGTCTGAAACACAGTATATTATATGAGTACACGTGCTCGAATAGTAAAGATACCATGTAGAGATGGTTTAATGGTTTGGTTCAATGGTTGTGAACGCTGGAAAACCATGGTCGCAGGTTCGAATCCCGCACAGTCAAAATATTTGTGTGGACATATATTGTCAGTTTGTATAGTCTGGGGATGTAAGGGCCTATCATCATTTCGCTCCAAGCCAACCTCACCTACCCGTGCTGCATCTTGCCGAATAAAAAACGAGGCGCTGACAACCGACTGGTGGTGGTATAACCATCACAATTAAAGGCGTAGCTATTTACCACGGGCTGGAGCGTCACCGGAGCGAGAAGCTACGCCCTGCGATCGCCAACCCGCCTGCCCAGCATGGCGTTTATGGGTATATCCTCCAGACGTTGGCCCTAAGTGGAGAACAACTGGAGAGGCCTATGTCCAGCAGTGGACTGCAATAGGCTGATGATGATGATGATTGACTGGGTGTTGGTTAGTATACTTATTCACAAAGCACCACCAATTGTCAGTAAACTTAGTACGAGCCTAAACAAAGTTTCAGACTAGATACGCTGTGTGGCCCAGCCTTGCATGTCTTGGGTTACTTATTTATTTGTTTTGAAAAGGGAAAGTTTAGATAGAAGAAGCCCAAGTCGCTCTGACTATAGTAGGGAAACCAGTCAGCCACCTCAGCCATGGTAGTGGGAGATAGGATATTCGATTAAGTCCGCCTTTTATACCAATTTTATGTGTAATAAAGAATAAATAACCCAAGACATGCCACCCTAGGCCACACATCGCTATCTAGCCCCAAACTAAGCCGAAGCTTGTACTATGGCTGCTAAACAACTGATAAACTTACTTAGATACTTTTTTTTTGGAAATAAATACATTATTATACATAGTAAACACCCAGACCAATACATCCAGACATGTTCATGCACACAAATGTTTGCACTGTGCGGAGATCGAACCCACGACTCTTGGCTCAGAAGGCAGAAGTCACTACCAAATGAGCCATCGAGCCAGTCTAATAAATAAATAGGTATCTTTACCCGTGAAGGATTCAGCCTACCCGCACATAAGTCCGGATCACTTCCCATTGAGTCAACAAGAACGCGAAACTCATTATTTATTTATATCATTACTCAATATCGGCAACGCATTACATCAAAACGGATCGACAAATCAAATCAAACATCAAAATGGCGCCGGCAAACACAAATTTCCATCAACATAATTCTGAAACACACTCGATTCCTTCACGTCACCCCAATTATATCCGGAATAAATTAGGAGGCGCATGAGCGGGAAACGAAAACGGGGAATAATCGTTGCTTCAATAAAGGAATCCAATTTCTATTCTGCGGAATTAATAGAGGAGTGATCCGCCTCAGGTGCTTGACTTACAGGACGATTGCTTTCTTTGCGAGAATATCATTTAGGAATTGGGTATATATAATACTAGCTGCTGCTCGCGGCTCTGCCCGCGTGAATATTCGTATAAAACATACCCTATGTGTTAATCTGATGTTCAAACTATATTCCTGTAAAGTTTCATTAAAATCCGTTCAGTAGTTTTTGCGTGAAAGTGGAACAAACATCCATCCATCTATCCAAACAAACTTTTGCCTTTATAATATTAGTAGGAAGTAGGATTGAAAAATTTCAGCATAAGTAGTTATGTTTAATTTAGACATATTACCACGAATCACGAATGGACTATCCTGATAATAAAATCATTTCAAACTTTACTTTTAAGCTGTAGATTGAATACAATGTATTAATTTTACACAACACAACACAGGCCAAACACCCCACGAGCTCCGGAAACCCTACTCACCGGCAGAAACACGACCCCGAGGTCATTTGGCTGTGGTATTCTATAGGGTGGAGGTCCTGCCTTTTAATTATTATGCAAGTTTAAAAAATCGAGGCATTTTATTTTAATATAAGTACTTGTTCTCTTTATGTCTAATGTAGTGTGATGCTAAATAATAATTTATTCTATTCTCTACTGCTTTTAGTCCTCTTTAAGAACGGTGTTTTTTGAAGCCATTTCATTTAAAATCTTATAAAGTAAAAATTTTAAAAGTCTGAGGATACAGACCGAATAATTTTTTAAGTGAAACCTTTAAACAACTTGTAGAGACAAGGAGGTGTACTGATTCGTAAATAATCCGATCGTGTAGTACTCGCAATACATACAAAAGAATGTTCAAAGTCACATTAATGTAAATAAAGAGAGGTAGGGCATAGCGAATCTTCGCTCGTATTGAGCTGCCCGTCCGTGGAAAGACCTCCAATCTATAGAATACCGCAGCCAAATGACCTCCCGGGTCGTGTTTCTGCTGGCGAGTAGGATCTCCGGAGCTCGTGGGGGGTTAGGATTGGGCCACTGACAGGTAACTAACCAGTTACTTGCCAGTTGTCACACACAGCGACTTGGGCTTCTCTTTGGCTTTCCATCAGGCGTAAGGAAGCCATTATGTCGAGCTAATATAAAAATAAAAGTTTTGTGGATGGTAACTAATGACTATGAAGAAACATAAGTTATGAGACATTGTGTAACTTAAACTTAAAATAAACTTGTAACGTACTCTAAAAAGCTATAAACTTAAGAATGAGTTTTAGATTTATTCAAAATCTTACTGCTTCTTATCAATTCTCGCTCATGACAAAGAAGGTTTATCAAAGAGGATTATTCTCACACGAGTTTTGAAGTGAGGTTTTTGTTCTTATCATCCTCAGCTTTACTTTAAAAACTACATAATATTGTATGAACTTAGTAAAGGATCAGAAGGAAAGTTGTTCTACGTTTCTTGAAGTTATGGAAATTTAACAGAATGAACTAATTAGTTAATAACGTCAAATTTCGTTATATTTATTTGATAACCTCATCATAGTCATATAATAATATCATCATCATCTTTTGCCTGTAATCATATGCTGTTGGGACTCCCCCAATGACGATTGTCATTTGGGGGCAGAAAATGTATCATCCTGTAATAAGCCGGTGACGAAAACTGGATATAGTATTTGATCTGAAAATGGATTTGAACGAATCGAGTCGTGTTGAACGAAAACGTCGCGAAATCAAACCACGCCCAGAATGGACACAGTATATGGGATGTAGCAGTAATGCAATAAGTAGCACGAAATCCTTATTAACCCTTTGAGGCTGGATGTATGCGCGTTTGGGTTGCGGTTGAACTGTTTTTTTTTTATGAAAGAGGGGGAAAACGGGCCTGAAAGTCACCTGATGGTAAGTGATCACTTCAGCCCATAGACACCGCAACACCAGGGGAGTCACAGGTGCGCTGCCGGCCTTTGAGAAATCTATAGGCTTGCTTTTTGAAGGTCCCTAAATCATATCCACTCGGAAAAATTGCAGCAGATGATTCCAAAGACCGGTGCACGAGGCAGAAAATTGCGCGCAAAACGCACCGTGGAAGACTGTGCCGTGTTCACCAATCAGATGACTTGAAATCCAAATTCACATGAGCGCATAGCTCGTCTTCGCTCTGCTCCGCTCCAATTTAGTAGAACCGCAGTCTAAGAGACCCCGCAAACCACAGACTTTCTATCGGTCTATGGTTGGGTCCGATTAAACTATTGGATAGAAAGTCTGTGGTTTGCTGGGTCTGTTAGGATTGATTTCCTACTAGTCTGACGATGTTTGCTGACGTATTTCTATGAAGCACTGCTTCGATGTCGTCAGCGGCAGATTATTTAGAGGTTTTTCATAAAACTAGACATAGTAGAGTTGATACACTCGACAGATGTCAGCGTAGGAGAAAGTCAAGCCTAAGGGTTTCAGACGTGAACCACGCAACCCTAAAAAGGTGGTAATTACTACCACTAGACTAAAAAGGCAGATATGAGAGGTGGAGACACACTTGTCTCTCTCTCTCTATAGAATACTAGCTGTGCTCGCGACTTCGTCCGCGTGGAATAGTTATCATTTTCCATTATTTCTTCGCTCCTAATAGTTGCAGCGTGATGTTATATAGCCTAAAGCCTTCCTCGATAAATGGTCTATTCAACACAAAAATAATTTTTCAATTCGGACCAGTAGTTCCTGAGATTAGCGCGTTCAAACAAACAAACAAACTCTTCAGCTTTATAATATTTATTTTTATTTATTTATTTATTTAGGATCTCCAACATAAGACACACACATATTATCTTAATAGAATACATAAAACAATCATTCAAATGGGCACAGTTTCTCGTGTTCCTACAATTACAGGAAACCACAGCTTGCTATATTGGGTAGTACAACCAGACAACAAAATATTAACATAATTAAATTTTTTAAGTGAACCTCTAATTGGTACATAATAATAATTTTAATAGGTATTTAGCATTTTTAATATGTTTATCTATATTATTATACTATATACTAACATCATACAATAAATACATAATATTATAATATGAGTAACTATTAACATAGGTTCATGTTAATATTGTACTATGTTAAACTTAAATTACCACGTAGCCATTAACTCTAATACAGATTTTTTAAATTTATGTAATGGTAGAGTAATATCTAAATCGCTGCTTTAGTTAAGATAGAGCTAAAGCGTGAAATCTCATGTTCAAAAATCTAAAGATATTAAAATATTATCCGTATTTTTATAACATACATATGGTTTCGCACGGGTGCAGTACTATGTGCGTATATTATACACATAAACCTTCTTCTTGAATCCCTCTATCTATTAAAAAAACCGCATCAAAATCCGTTGCGTAGTTCTAAACATATAAGCACAAATAGGGAATGACAGAAAAAAACGTTTTTTTATACTATTTTTTGCATCTGATACATGCAATTGTAGCATGCGTGTCATTTTTGTTCTGAAAAGAAAACTCATTATAACAACAGTTACCTAAACTGACAGAAAAACGTAACTTACTTTATGTAAAAGAAATGACGATGTAGTAAAAAGGTTGTGATTTGCTATCCTGTAATTAGATCTACTGTGTCCTAGTGACGAGATTGTTACCTTCATCGCTATCTGACCATACACTTTCGTCCTTTACATTAAAGGCTATTTTCGAACAACCCACGTCGGGAGAGGTTAAACCCATTCAAAGTGCGACGTGTGAGTTTCATATGATTACCTGTATTGTTGGTTAATTTTCTAAAGAATTTCAATATGTGGGCGCCATTATGATTGTAATAGAATTTCTCCTTGCCGCGATACAATCGTATTGGAAAATTCTGGCGTTTCGTCTGTTGTCATAGCAACTTATCTACCTTATATGCTCATAGACGTGGAATTACCTAGAAAACCTGTGACCTAGATACTCTATCCTATTCCTATTAATATGTTTTATCAATGCGAAAGTTTCGCAAAAACTTTTGAAAGGTTCTTAATGCAATTTTGTAGTACCGCATCAGTTACACTTAAGCTATGGTTTACAGGGCCTCAAGCCATGTGGAGTGACGGTTTCTGCAGGATGCAAGACAATCAAAGTGGCGAACATTTGTAGAGGCCTATGTTCGGTAGTAGACTGCGAGAGGCTGATGGTGATGATTATGATTTAAAAGAATATTCACGCGGGTAGAGCCGCTGGTTGCAGCTAGTCACCTATAAACTTGAGTGGCGAAATTGTGCGATCATTAAAGGAATTAATTTGTTTTAGTCTCGTAAGGCCGCGATTTACAGGCACAACACTTATACCAATAGGACTTGGTCTTACTTTTCTAGAGTGGAATGCATTAGGCACCGTCATGTCACCTCTTCTCCGTGTGCAGAAAAAAACACCTCATGCCCATCCACATTTAACATCCATCCATTTTAAATAGCCCCCAATGATACCTATATAAAGCTGTAAATTAGATAATAAAGCTTCGGCTCGATGTGTCAAAGATTCCTATTATAATTTAATGGCAAAGAGAGCACTTATTACGTTAAAGCCGAATTCGAAATCGCTTTGGCTCGTCGACTTTTCAATTTGGGCATAATTCAATTTTCTTTCGGTACGTACTGATCTTGCTATTAGTGTTAGGGTTGCCGATTGGAATGTTTATCTTGTAGATAGCAGTTGTTTTATTGTAGACAGTCTAATTTGGTTTGGTGGTTGGTAGCGCCGCCTGAAAGAGGTTTGACACAAAATGGATGCTAAGTTTTCGGTTTTTAGAAATTCAACATTATCATCTGCTGAACTTATCCAGTTGATTACCACTTCAGGCAAACACCTGGAGGATTTACCCATAATCACCACGCTGGGCAGGCGGGTCGGCGATCGCAGGGCGTAGCTTTTTGCTCCGCTGACGCTACTGCCCGACATCGGCCTGTGGTATTTAGCTACACTTTCAATCGTGATGGTTATACCGCCTCCAGTCGGCTGTCAGAGCCTCGTCTGTTATTCAGCAGGTGGTTTGCAGCGAAAAGATGACGGGTCGCTTCCGTACATCCCTTTTTTAAAATCATTCAACAATAATTGAATAACAATAAAGGCTAAACAACCATGACTTGCGTGACATACATGACATAGCGGTGGCAACTGGCAAGTGAGTGGATTCGTGGCTTATCCGTTGCCGCGATGATATAGTTTATTTATCTCTTTTCATATGGTGAGGTGAAGCTACTATGCTATGCCACTATAAAATATGTACAAAACAATTTTTCGTAAACAGTCTTTCCGAACAGCTACGACTTAGGAACTTTCCAGAAACGAGCGTGTTCCTATTTAAAAGGACGGCAGCGACCTCAACTTGATTTGCGCATTTGATCGTCTGTCGCCTCTCGCATAAAAAAACCCGGTTTTTCATAGGTGGTACAAGACCAACAAATCAGTAAGTAAGTACTTCAGTCAGTAGGCACAGAAAACTTGTAACACGAGAAGTACTTGTAAACTTTCACCAGGCTACCAACTAAGTAATAGGTACATTACGAGAGACATCGCTTAACTTAACCATAACTTGTCCATCACAGGTCAACTTCGATGGACCCGTTAATACTGTATCGACCTCAGCTTACATATTCAATGCCCTCAATCCCTGTTTGGACCCATAAATATTGAAACATTCAGAACGCTAGGGGCGAGGGTTAGGTTTAGACCCAAGCCTAAACTAGGCCGTTTTAAGTCGGAAATGATTGCGGGGAATTTGCGAAGTTCGAGTAAGCCCAGTTAGGGATGCAGGGAGTTCTGATATGTATCGATATGTGGTCTTACCGATTTGTTTCTATCAAATTTAATATTTAGTTTGATGTGTGATGTAGGGCCGCAAAGAGTATTCAATAATGGCAACTAGCCTCTTTAAAGTCTATTACAAAGAAAACAAGTTTATTTGGCGCAAAGCACACATATTACATAGAATTGGCGGAGCGAAAAGATGATAAGGCCGTTCACTTATATCCCAAAAAAACTAACCTTTTTTTGTTTTTTTGTTGCACCGGGGGAAAATGCCATTTACGCATACCTGCTACTTGGGGACGCAGCAGGTTATGTGGGACTCACTCCGCCTCTAGATGGTAGCGAGACGGAGAATACCCACTAAAAAACCCCGGTCTTCACCGCCAATGCGCCTTGGGCGATGGTGACGTGGGATCTTGGTATAAACCATAACACCACGCCACTACCAGCGATGTCTGCTAGGCAGACTCGACCGGCCCCCCACTTGGGGCAGTCTACGGCTCAGACAGAAGCCGTCGCCCTCCTCCAAGGACGCGATCTGTGCAAAAACTAACCTAACCTAACCAGTTACAGGTAATTCCAAGAAACGTGTACATTTACCTCCCAACAACCTATACATACACACTTCCATTTCTTCCCGCACAGACAGCAGTAACTAATATCACCACAAGTGAAATATAGTGGGGGCGGCGGGTAAATCCCCTCCCCGTAATGCCGCGTCTATCATGGGGGATAAAAAATAATACTTCATAATAATTTTCATCACTCCCCTCGTCTAAATCGGCTGGTATACCGCGGGCGTGTCGCGACTGCATAAATATTAGACCAGGGGACGTGAGTGTTGTTATTTCCGTCATCATATTACTATTTACTAGCTGTGCTCGCGACTTCGTCCGCGTGGAATAGTTATTTTTTCCCCGTTTTTTTTTTACATTTTACATTATTTCTTCGCTCTTAATAGTTGCAACGTGATGTTATATAGCCTAAAGCCTTCTCGATAAATGGTCTATTCAACACAAAAAGAATTTTTCAATTCGGACCAGTAGTTCCTGAGATTAGCGCGTTCAAACAAACAAACAAACTCTTCAGCTTTATAATATTAGTTAAGATTTATTATTATCGTACACTCGGCGAAAAGCCCCCGTCCACGTCCTTCCTTTTGATACGATCCTGGTACATTGACTGTGACATTAATTTGATATGTGAGATTTACTATATAGGGGATGTTAAGGAGCGGCCTATCATCATTTCGCTCCAAGCCAATCTCACCTGCCCGTGGTAAATCCTACCGACTAAAAAACGAGGCACTGGCAAACTAAGTACCATACCCCTGTGACGGGCTACTGCCCGTCGTCACCGGGAGCGAGAAGTTACGCTCTGCGATTGCCAACCCCCCTGCACAGCGTGGCGATTATGGGTACACCCTCCAGACCCTGGAGCGATTATGGGTACCCTAAGTGGCAAAAAACTGGAGAGATGTCCAGCAGTGGACTATAATAGGCTGATCAAATCGGCTTAATTAATAGTTTTTGAGTCAAACATCTATCTATACATGCATACATCTGGACAAACTTTTGCGTTTATTATAACCGTAGGGTAATAATTAATCTTGTTTGAAACTGCAGCTGTCATAATTTGACGTGACGCTAACATCAAGTTCTCAATATAACTCGTCCGGTTAAATACGCCTAGTGAAAATAAAATACAGTAGGATATATAAAAATTAAGGAGAAGTGTTAAATTTTAATAGGTATTAATCAATTCATTACAATCTCACTGTCCATTGTGTCTATCGTGTATTAATTGACTTGCCTATTAATATACGGGCGATCGATTCGCCTGATGTAGGTATACCGCTGCACAGTACACAATAAAACAGTAAAACGCTTGAAGTTTTTATGATATAGACTAGCTTTTGCCCGCGGCTTCGCTCGCGTTAAATTTGGGGTGAATGCTCCATAAAAACCTCCACCCTCCCCCCTTTTAGGGACTTGGGGGGTCAAAAAGGGGAAAAAAGTAGCCTACGTTACTCCCCATCTCTTTAACTATTTCCACTTAAAAATCACGTCAATTCGTCGCTCCGTTTTGCCGTAAAAGAAAGACAAACATACAGACAGACACACTTTCCCATTTGTAATATTAGTATGGGTTATAAATATTGCACCAGTTGTTATATTTTGGCTTAAAATGAAATAAGAAATAAATAAGAAACTTTTTCAGTTTTCGTGAGGTTTGGAACAGCAAGTTTGATGATGACGGGTATGTCTTGCATTTGTTTCGTATTAATAATATGCTTTGAGAAGATAGTTAATAAGATCCACCACGCAATTTTTTATGCAGTTCATCAGATCTTGTCTGTTCAGAAACGATTCCCTAACCTTTATTGCACTGTGGCCACATCGGTCCCTCAACTCTACCGAAACATCCGAGCATGATAATTAAATTGTACTATATCTACCTGGCGGCGTGAGTTTGCGCCTTATATGTACATGTTACAGGCATGACGTCCGTATTACTGGAGTATACAGATTGACTCGCTGGATCGTGAAAGCGAGTTCAATTTAAGCCGAGAGTGTGAATCTATAAGCGTAGGTACTGGATAGGAATGAGCGAGCGTTTCTATTCTGTATGGAAAAAGAGCATAAATAAACATATTCTACTTAGCCCAATGGTAGAGAGAGCCTATACGGCGTCATTATTTTCGCCTACTGTACACTATTTCTATTGTAATATAGATAAATGAAAATCAAAAATATTGAATACATAAATAAAAATAAATCCTGCTTATAGAAAATATTAAGTCCAGTATTATTTCCAGTTGTGTCAAACTATCGTAAGCGTATAAAAGAGGTAGGGCATAGCGAATCTTCGCTAGAATTGAGCCGCCCGCCGGGGAAAGACCTCCAGAATCTGATTTCAAGGAGTTCCTTATTCGACTCTTATGACACCCACGGACACAAGGCAGCAGATGCGCTAATCTGCATTCAATTATCCGTCATCATACAGACAACTTCACTAGTCTTCTTAGAGATTGAATGTCAGGAGATTATTATGCGATGAAACCTCGTATACAAAAATATTGTTTCAATAACAAAGAAACTCTTCTATCCCCTGGACTATACACTCTTCGTCTTCATCTTAGTGCCATTAATCTAGCTGTGTGTGTAATATTTCTCGCCAACAGATGTTATGTTTACGGCAAAAAATATTGTTTCCTCATTATTATCATAACATTCATTTACGAGGTAGTATAGTGAGTGAGGGACCACTTGTGTTATATCAGACTGTCTAGCAAATGTAGGTATATGTATTATGTATGTATTATTATATAGGTAAGTAATGTAAGTGAAATTTTACGAATAGGTTTTTTTTATAGTAGCTCGACATAATGGCTTCCCTACGCTGATGAAAGCGAAAGAGAAGCCCTAGTCGCTGTGACAACGGGCATGTAACTGGTCAGTTACCTGTCAGTTGCCACAGCCATGCCGGCCAGACCCTAACCCGCCGCGAGCTCCGGAAACCCTACTCACCAACAGAAACACGACCCGGAGGTCATTTGGCTGCGGTAATGTATAGGGTGGGGGTCCTTCCCCGGACGGGACGGCTCAATTCGAGCGAAGATTCGCTATGCCCTACCTCTCTTAAACGTACTGTACGTTTGTTGGGACCTTAGGCACTGTAATTTGAGACGTTTGGCAAATGTGATAATTTTTTTACGTAGCAGCATCGGAATCTGTGGTGATGATGATGAAATCATTGATGGAAAGCGAAAACAAGTTAGTGGTGATATGCCCACACCATCATCATCGTCATCAGCCTTTTGCAGTCCACTGCTGGACATAGGCCTCTCCAGTTCAGTTCCAAGCAAACCACACCTGCACGTGGTACATCCTGCCGAATAGCAAACGAAGCGCTGGCAACCGATTAGTGGCGGTATAACCATCATAATTGACAGCTTAGCTAGATACTACAGACTGATGACCGGTAGCAGCGTCACAGTCGGCAGAAGCTCCGCCCTGCAATCGCCAACCCACCTGCCCAGCGCGCAGCGTGGCGATTATGAGCATATCCTCCAGATGTTTGCCGTAAGTGGCGAAGAACTGGAGAGGTCTATGTTCAGCAGTGGACTGCAATAGGCTGATGATGATGATCTAATAAATCAATATTACGTAGGTTAAGGCAACTTATATACTTACTTCCTACGTATATAGATATCCAAAGAAAGTAACAGAAGTGCATAGGCACTCCTGTTACTTTCATTTGCATATTCTGCGACTAAACGACCCTACTCGTAGTCTCCATGGAGATAGACCTCTATGGCCGAATTTCGGTCAGAAGAGTATTATTACAGAATTAACATAACAAACACTTGAAGAAGAACATCAAAAAACCACAATCGAACATCGTAAAACAACTTTGAACCCGTACCGTCGTTAATGGAAAGGAAACACCAATTACACCCGCGCCTACAGGAAATTAATTAAAATCGTTCATTGTTTACCGTCGAACTTCATCCGAAAAAATAAAGAAACAAAATAGGGTAAAGGCACCAGTGGCCAGCCGGGGACCAGTGGTCAGCCTTTTGAGTCGTTTATTGGTCGTAAATATCAGGTATATTCGTTTTAACAAATCTCGAGTGTTTAAATAGAAACTCTGATTACTCATTGATCACTACATCACACGACAGACGCGGTGAGGGATCGAGGGGAAAAGAAATACTCGTTCAAATTTGTCGGCAAGAGCAGTAGTGTATGTCCGCCATATTTTTTATTGCACTTGGTGTTCTCCTAAGAAGTACGAAAACCTATTTTAAAAGTATATAAGTATTAGTTTTTGTTTACAATTGGTTTATTTATTAGTTTATCTATTAACTGGCATTGTATTTTAACGAAAATATCACCATTTAACTCATAAATTCAGGGGGCTGTTTACTGGGTACCACTTTTTTCCAAAAAATCCAGTGTCCAGCCTCCCGCGGCTGACCACTGGGTTTTTCATAGTTAGAGTAAAAGCCAGTATTCGGCCGCATTTGAAATAACGGATCTATGCGGCTGGTCACTGGATTTAGCGTTTCCAGTACTCAGCCATTAACCTTGAGTGTATGAGAAATAAGGTTGAGTTTACAATGTACGTAGGTATTGTTTGAATAGTGGTTTTTTTATGCCTGTTACGCACTTACCCAGGCTTATATGAGTAAAATATATGTTTATTAAATTAATTCAATAGGTATTGACTACACTTACATAATTTTACTTTCTTATTTGTAGCAAAATGCCGAGACTAATACACAGATACCCTACGGAAAAACTCACTTATTTCCATGAAAGCCGTACGAAACGTAATGTCGGTTAGGGAGGCTAGCAGATCGTTTGGTGTTCCTCGAGTAGGTACCTACGAGTTACCTACGAATACCCACGAGTTACCTACGAAGGCCCAAGGAAAATGGGTCCAGACTCGGTTCTTAATAAAGCAAAAGAACTTACCTTGAACTTAACTTACTTATCTTGGATTAAGAACTTAACTTACTTTGGCACTAGTGTGGTTTGTGTGGTTTTTGTGGTTTGGGTGGTACACTGTGTCTAAAAATGCATTTGCATCTGCGTGTTGACGTACACCTACTTCCTCACTAGATTACTAATTAGAAAATGAACATTTAATATAAGTAACGGATTATTTATTGTCATCTCTTGCGAGAGTAGATATTTTGTAATAATTCAAGGCAATTTCGTGTCGTAAAACTAGTACTCTTAAGTAAAATACATAATTATTCGATGAAGATTATTTATAGTTGCTTTTAATATAAATATATGTGATTTTGGTCTCATTTTACTAAATAGTTTTAAAGGCCGAGTACTGGGTACACTAAGGCTGATTATTGGATTTTGACGGCTGACTACTGGAGAAAAGTGCCATTTTTACTTTTCATTTAAATATAACTACAACAAAGAATATTGTTGCTTTTTGTTATGTCTTATTTTGAATCTTTAATAAACGTTTAATCAATCCACGTAATGCGTTTGTTTATCCATCTAAACCTGTAGAAATGCCGACCATTCAAACTTCAAAAAGCCGATTTGAGGCTGGGCACTGGTGCCTTTACCCTAACTTGAATAATATTTTAATAAATCCCCTGTAAGGAGGTAGGTACACGGCTTAATTGTGAAACTTTTCCATGAGACTCGAGCTTTTGTCGAAAAATTTCAACAGAAATTTTATTAAGAGCCCGCTTCTAATTTCGTTGAGTTTTATGAATTTCGCCTTTACTAGGTGTCCGTCTGGGAATATTGGCTTGTGGATGATGGCTAATATGCTAGAAATACTTTGGTGAGGAGTTGAGACGGGGATCTATTAGATGTTAGAGCTTTGTGCTCATTCCTTCCTTCGTTCCTCTTAAGTTATTTTTATCTCAGCTCGTCATAATGGCTTCCCTGCGGCTGATGGAAAGCGAAAGAGAAGCCCAAGTCACTGTGACAACGGGCAAGTAACTGGTCAGTTACCTGCCAACTGACAGACCACCATGCCGGCCCAACCCTAACTCTATTCTCTACTCACTGGCAGAAACACGATCCGAAGGTAATTTGGCTGCGATACTATATAAGTTGGAGGTTTTTCCCGCGGGCGCGGCTCAATTAGAGCGAAGATACGCTATGCCCTACCTCTCTTTGTTTTTGTGTTGCACCGTTATGATAGGGAATGAAATACGTTTTTAAAACTTTCGCGTTCCATTACATTCATCATCATCATCAGCCTATTACAGTCCACTGCTGGACATAGGCCTCTCCAGTTGTTCGCTATTTGGTACAAACATCTGGAGGATATATCCATAATCAACAACTTTTGTAAAGCGGTTATAATACCGTTTTATTTACATACAAAAAAATCTCATGCTGCAGTTTTGTTAAAAGTCTTAATTGAAGTCTATCTGTCATAGGCAAAACATCATCATCATCATCATCAAACAGTCTTCCCGAAATTGCCATCCACACAATAAAGTCGCAAATCTCACAACCGTCCTTTATTAAACGTTTGGGTCACGTTCAACAAAGAAAACAGCATAAGCCCAAGGAAACGGATGATCCCCATAAACATTTTCATTAAAAGGTGGAGTTTTCGCCGCGTCCCGTGAATTTTTTCCTCATCTGCCTGATCCACAATCGGCGAAACAATTAAAAGCTGCCCCCGGAAAGGTGGGGACCTATTTATTTTTTACCCCTTTTTACCTGATCCCGTTAATAAATCCACAGCGCGTGGTGCAAGTGAAGTGAGGTTCCCCAAGATTATCGCTGAGTCTGATCATTGACAATAGATGGCGTTGAAATATGCAACTTTGGCGATATGCCTTCTAATATTTTTTGGCAAAAATTTTGGCCACAGCGGCTAATCTTCTAAGGTGGTCTGGAAGAGATTGCGCAATGGGTTTGTCCTATTATGCCTGTCGACCTAACTTTTTGACCTCACGACCGCCTACCTTCAGGTGAAGTGAGGTCATCCTGAAAGATCTTCTTATAAAAAAAATATTATCACCGCCAGTTTCTTTACTCCTGCTTTTCCTCCTCTTTGACTGAATAATTTCTTTACCGAGGAAGTAACACTTTTTTGGCCCGACCAGGGTATCGAACCAGGGGCCTATCGGTTGTCAGGTGGCGTCTGCGGTTACTACAAAATTATCTACATCACAAAAGCTATTTAGTACAAATTAATACGTTTCTCTGACAATGACTACCACGGTAAAAACATTCCTCAGAAGTTTTCCTTCAAGTCATCCCTCAATCTTTCCCAACTATTTAGTTCCTCAAATAGTTATGCACCACTCAAGTTTGTTAGTGAATAAATCTACGATTATACTTCGCGCTTCGTCCTCGAGATAAGTAAGTAAGTAGGTACTTTTACCTTTTTAGTAGTTTGACCACCAGTTTGGTTCAATGCACAGTACAATACCTACAAACAGTCGTAAGCAAAAATAATATGTCTGGTTTATATTGGTCTGGGCGTATAGTACCTAATGTATTCATTTACAAAAAAAACAAGTACAGTATTAAAATATTAGGTACATACTTCTTTGGTCTTGACGGACGCTTCACATTTTTTTATAGTGGCTCGACATAAAGGCTCTACGCCTAATGGAAAGCAAAAGAGAAGCCCAAGTCGCTGTAACCCACAGGCAAGTAACTGGTCATGGTATAGCTTCTTGCTCCGGTGAAGGTGCTGCCCGTCATCGGCCTGTGGTATTTAGCTACGCCTTCTGTCGTGATGGTTTTACCGCCACCAGTCGGTTTGCCAGAGCCTCTTTCGTTGTTCGGCAGGATGCACCACGGGCAGGTGAGGTTGGCTTGGAGCGAAAAGGTAATAGGTCGCTCCCTTACATCCCTTTTTCTTGTACCAAACACCAAACCAGGACGCACTGACAAAGCGATATTTATATTTTATTGCTGTTTTCGTACGAAATTGCATGTCGTCCCTTGTTTTGTTACAAAGGGCGCAACCTTGAAAAACGTGGAATAAATTGCCTGCTTCGCAAATTACATGAGGATGGTAGACACTAATAGGGTTTACAGCTGGCTCGGTAGCTTGTTTGGTTACCTCGCCCTCAAAATCAATATACTTATTACAAATCTGTAAAGAGGTCAATTCTGTACATGAAATATTTTTTCAAAATAACTACCAGTGGGTGATTTATGATCAATACTGATGCCAAAAATGCATCAGATCAAATCAGTTAAATTTTTGTCTGTCTGTCCGTCTGTCTGTATGTTCGTTATAGAAAAAAAACTACCTATTGGACGGATTTTGACGAAACTTGGTACAATTATTCTTCATACTCCTGGGCAGGTTATAAGGCACCGACTTCAAAAATAAGTGATAATTGTAATATTTAAATAATTATGTATTAAGGATAGAATTACTTAGGTACGTTATTTATCGCTTTTTAGTTTTGGTTGTTTGTGTTTATTTGAAGTCGGTTTAATTTTTCTTAAAAAATAATTTTATTTCTCTATTTTTAGTTGCGTTAATGTGCTGTGACCTTGAATAAGGGCTAATTAATGTCCTTAAGAGTTTTACTTAGGAATGAAAAATTTTGCTTTAAGTCAAGTGAAGACTTTGTGATCTAGAATCAAGCAAATCACCTTCCCTATTAGCCCTGCATAAGTACATACTACTACCTAGTTCCTATCGACCAATGTCAGTACTGTTCCCTAACTCCTTACCGTTAAGGAGTTCTGTGGCTTCCCCATCAGCACCAGATGTTGACGCCCGGAAGCATATACCTGAGTAGAATATGATAACGTAACAAAAACACCATATGTGCATACAATTTTCGGTTGTTGCCCCCAATTTCTCCAGGATCCCATCATCAGATCCTGATTTGGTGATAATGGGACTACCTCGGAAGTGTCTTCTGTCGAACAAAAAAAAATTTTTGAAATCCATCCATAATTGACGGAATAATCGGTGAACATACATAAAAAAAAATATTATACATACAGACGAATTGAGAACCTCCTCCTTTTTTCGAAGTCGGTTAAAAATTGGTTTGAACGAGATTTCATTATTAGTTTTTTTTAAACGTTATACTCGTATATTAAACCGCATTTTACTTTTTATTCAATCAACTCCAATATAATAAAGACAAACATTTATTTAGGTGCGCGAGTCCGACTCGCACTTGGCCCGTTTTTCAATATTGGTGTTGTTATATTTTAAAATTATTTCTATTCTGTACTTTTTATATAACGTTCAAGCACCATTGGCGTTTCATTTATAAAACTTCAATTATATCATCTTATTACCAAAAAGCATATCTACCAATAAAAATAATACCTGATCTGAACTTATTTAGTTTCCATCTTCACTATAAGACTCGATACCAGCACGCGATACAACTTGGAATACTCAACTGAAACTTGGTGTAACTTGAATAAACAATTGTTTTATGGCACAAACTCTGTATTGAACGGGACTCCGGCAAAGTTCTCGGATGGGTTTATTTGCATAACTTAATATGCATTTCATGTTGTGAACTTTGTCGTATGGTGTGCGCAAATTTGATGAAAAATTACTGCTTAAAAGAAACTGCTAAGTAGCAGCAGAAATCGTCACCGTGCATCGGATCAGATTAACGAAATAACATTAAGCGGATCACCTTGAAAGTATGTTTGATATAAATTCTTTATTGGCATTAGCCAAACGCAGCAAAACGCAGGGAATCGGTTGAACAAACAGAGAGATTTATTACACAGATAAAAAATAATTGTGGTACATTTACGCACTGATAATAAAATTATTCATCTCTATGGTAATCTCCATGTAACAACACTAGAGGGCGCTAACGGTACTACATTAATTTTGATATCTATATTTAACAGCTAATCTGCTACTAGAAACAGAATATTTTGAAAATGAAAGTCGTAATAAAAACAGCCCGTTGCCGTCCACTGCCGTTCGTAGGCTTGCACAAGATAATGTGTAGGTACATCCTGTAATTTACATTCATCATCGTCAAGCCATCTTTTGTCGTAAGTCGTATCCTGTTAGAAGGTATCTCAGAAGAAGTTTACTATGTAAGAAGTAGTAGTTAGGTATGCATTTTCCGCCGCATTTATCAAACCACAAAAACAAAAGAACATCTCGATCAAAGAATGCAGCTCGGCGCTCAAGCCGGAGCCTGATACAAGCCGATACTCGCCGGGACGCGGCGGGCATCCGTAACTGTGGCCTCGCAGCGCCTATTAGTGGTAAATGAGATTTATGTGGACGACGCCGTGGTGAGGCTGAGCAAGCCGCGCATACTAAAGCTGGCGCCCACGGTCCGCTATTGTACGGATCAGCCTCACTCAACCCACGAGCACGGACGGCGACGCACCGCAGGCAGGGTCGTTCCAGTCAGTCTGTGTAGATCTTTTTAAGCTTTACTTGCATTTGCATCACACGCACGTGGATATCGGGTTTCAAAAATAACGGACTTCCATAAAATGGTGCCTAAATTTTAACTTACACCTCTAGGAATGCATTGGTGAAAACCGCATTCAAATCCATGTAGTAGTTTTCGCGTGATGCACGATCAAACATACAGATAAAAATTTTAGGGAAGTGGGGGGTTAGAAAGGGGGAAAAAGTGGCCTATATTCCTCTCCATCCCTTTAACTATCTCCACTTAAAAATCACATCAATTCGTCGCTCCGTTGAGCCGTGAAAGAAAGACATACAGACAGACAGACACACTTTCCCATCTTAACTAATATTATAAAGATGAAGAGTTTGTTTGTTTGTTTGAATGCGCTAATCTCAGGAACTACTGGTCCGAATTGAAAATATCTTTTTGTGTTGAATAGACCATTTATCGAGGAAGGCTTTAGACTATATAACATCACGCTGCAACTATTAGGAGCGAAGAAATAATGGAAAATGTAAAAAAAAAAACGGGGGAAAAATAACTATTCTACGCGGATGAAGTCGCGAGCACAGCTAGTTTATAATATTAGTAAGGATAGTAAGGATTATTATGGGTAGAGTTTCCAGATGTTTCAAAGGGTCAAAGCCCTAGTGGCGAATAACTGGAGATACCTTTGTCCGGCAGTGGACTGTGTTAGGCTGATATACAGCAGGCTGACATAGAAGAAAGATGAATGCGCTATCAATGAAACAGTACCAAAATATACAATAGCGGTCGGAGAGGAAATTGGAGCGTCTATTAACAGATAGTTGGGTCAGCATTTGGAGGGAAGGTCCTCTAGGGGCCTCTATAGTTTCTACCTGAACTTTGCTACATTTTTTGCGTTGTCACAGAATTGCCAGCATGACACTATAAATACATACAATCCGGTGTCAAGTTATAATGTTATCCTAGAGTGCGAGAAAAAATATTAAATAACAGCAACATTTCCACCGCAAACTAAAAGAAGGCCAGTGCCACTAAATCCTCTTTAACACAAAAGCCAATTTCTCAAGTGTGTAACTCGTCCCCCCAACGAGGATTTACGCTCGCATTACATTAGTCCAGAGGAGTCGCGAGTTGCGGATAAATCCGCGTTATACGCGCCATTGGCCGGACGAGTGAGTTGTGAACTGGCCTTTGGAGCAAGAGCGTTCTTGACACAGATGTATAAGTAGTACCACGTTAATAAGTTACAACGATGTACCAGCGTAGAAGTCTAATCACCCATAGGGGCGTAACGGTGTGGTGGGTGCAGCCACACCGCTGCACGAGGTCCGCCCGGGGAGCACCCTATTGCTTCCCGGACCAGGAGTGCCGGCCGCTTGTCATCTGCGGCTGGCCAGGGCAGGCAGGGATGCGGCCGTATGCTTCGGCGTTACCCGTGTCTCTGCTTGCTGCCCACTGGCGTCACAGGGGGGCTTAGTGGGTATACCCTCCCATTTCGGGAGGTGTGAGTCCCACACACCATGTCACCTCCCCCCGAGGTGGCATGACGGTGCCTAATGCATTCCCCTCTAGAGAAAAAAAGCTGGGCTAAAGATGTATATAGAATAGAATAGAATAGAATAGAAAAAGGTTTGAAAGTATATGAATTTTTAACTCTAGACCAACACTTTAACAACTGCACAATATAAGTTGTAAAAACCCTACAGTCACTAAAGTATCAATTAATAAATTCAAAACTTAATTAGAAATGTACAAGAATCCCTTCGAGAAATAATATTCCATCCGAAATATTCGCTATTTCAAAGAACTTTCGGCTAATAATTGACAAAAACGGTGCTATTTCAAAATTTAGAGGGAAACTTTCCGACTGCCAATTCGGCCAAAAGTTCGTTTAGAATATTCCGATGCGAATAAAAAACCGGACAAGTGTGTGTAGGAATATGCGTAGTGCTGGGTTCCGTACCAAACGCCAACGGTCCCTTTGTTTTAGTGTAGGAAAATCTGTTATTGGCCTTTTTACTGTGTAACACTATTTAATCGTCATATTGTAAACGCTGTTGATTTTCTAATGAATCTACTTATAATAAATCTGTAGAGAAGTCAATTCTGTACATGGAATATATTTTCAAAAGAACTATCAGGGGGTGATTATTTTATTTTTATTTATTTTCTTTATTAGAGAAACATACAGCATCATATAACACTTATGGACTAAACAATAATATGGTTGACACATTAGCCTAATTAGTTTCTACAAATTTTAGTAGTACACATCAGTTGAATAAGAGACGCGCTAGTCATTGAGAAAAAAAAAGGTTAACAAAGAATCAAAGAAATGAATAAGTCAAACAAACCAAATCACGCAGGTTTACGTGATTGTGCCTTCAAAAGGTTACGGAAACGAGCCATTCCTACATGAAACATGTCGATATCACCATAAATACTGTTGTATTTGTTACTGTTGTATTAGTGACCGATACTGATGCCAAAAATACAATCACTAAAATTTTTGTGTGTCTGTATGTTCGTTATAGAAAAAAAATCTACTAGACGGATTTTCCTACTCCCGGGCAGGTTATAGTATATTTTTTATAACGCTACAATCAATAAGAGCAGAGCAGTGACGGGAAGTGTTGGGAAAACGGGAGAAATTTTTATCTGTATGTTTGATCGCGCATCACGCGAATACTACTGCATGGAATTAAATGCGGTTTTTACCAATGTATCTAGAAGTCTTACTTAAAATTTAGGTACCATTTTGTGGAAGTCCGTTATTTTTGAAACCCGATATCCACGCGTGCGACGCCGCCGGCACAACTATTAAATAAAGAAATAAATTGTTGTAAAAGCTTAAAACGGACCTTATTTGCTTGGATCTTGATAAGGTTCCAGTTTTTGTAAGCGGACCCTTAAAAATAATGGTCGATCGCAATTTCGTAGTGTTCGAGAGGAAATTGGAGCGTCTATTAACAGATAGTTGGGTCAGCATTCGGAGGGAAGGTCCTCTCGGTGCCTCTATAGTTTCTACCTGAACTCTGCTACATTTTTTTGCGTTGTTACGGAATTGCCAGTATTACAGTTATTTTTCCGATATGGACCTTTCGGCGGAAATTTAACCTTTGTAGTATGGAAATAGATATTTTTTATTTATGGTATTATAATGTTTAATCAATATATTTTTATCTGTATTATTATTATATCACGCGAAAACTACTGCATGCAATTAAATGCGGTTTTCGCCAATGTATTGCTAGAGGTCTTAACCTTTAGGTACCATTTTATGGAAGTCCGTTATTTTTGAAACCCGATATCCACGCGTGCGATGCCGCCGGCACAGCTAGTAATTTACTAAATTATGATAATAAACAACCTTCCAGTTAAATTTCACCACAATTCTCTCAGTCTCCGTTACTTTGTAACCTATATTCCACAATTTCATTTGATCCTATCATAGAGATATTCGTCTATTGTAACTCTCAAACATACAGCTTATAACTTGATTAATTTAATCCCTCAACTTCATTTCTGCGAAATTATTCCCATTTGCTATAGTGCTTTGATACAGACTTCTCCGAAAATCTTCGATAAACTGATTTAGTTATCTACATAGAGGTTTATAAAAGCAATTACCAGTTTATTGATAAGCTTTGAGTCAAATTGTTATTTCAGTGCACACTGAAGCAAATAGTAACAAAATAAAATATAAATAACCAAGACACATCCACCCACCAAACATCGCCATCTAGCCTCAAACTAGGCCGAAGCTTGTACTATGGGTACTAGACAAGTGATAAACTTGCTTAGATATTTTTTTTTTGTAAATACATTCATAATATTATATAAAACACCCAGACCAATACAAACACACATTCATGAACACAAATGCTTGTACTGTGCGGGAATCGAACCCACGACCCTTAGCTCAGAAGGCAGAGGTCACTACCAAATGAGCCATCGGGCCCTTCCCTCCGTCTAATTAGCAGGAAAGGAAGCCCAAGCCGCTCTGACAACGGGCGGGAAACCATGAATTTCCAGTCAATCATCACAGCCATGCTGGCCTGCAAGATGCTTCTTCACGCTTCGTTGAAGGATCCCATATTATATTACTGTCACATACTACATTTGTGCGCGATAGAATACCTAACAAAGTAATCCGCCAGAAAACAAAAGTGACCGACATAGCTCCTCGAATAAGCAAGCTGAAATGGCAATGGGCTGGTCACGTCTGCCGCAGAACCGATGATGATGATGAGAGTGTTGCATCTTTCCTACATAATGCCTTGAATTAGAATTAACCCAACGATGATTAAGATAACACCAATATTAACTGCGTAAATGGCGTCTGAGTAACTTCCCAGCACACAGTATCTGGTGACACCTGTTCAGATTTCATTTTAATTAAAAGCGTCATTTAGAAGTTCTGTATCGCCTCCTGTAACAACGAAACAGGACCCTATAACGTAGTCTTAAGGTTGCTAATTGGTCTGCGTGTTAATTTCAGGTAAATACAAACACTTTAAGTAGGGTATGCTGAATTGAGGTCAATGAGTTGTTTCTTTTTTAAAAAAACTGCTAATAGTGCGATTTAATAAAGTAATCTTAGTAGCAGCTTTGGAGGACTGATAATGAAGCACCTGAGTGATTTAATGATAACATTTGAAGGAATGGCTAATGTCACATTGTTTTTATTCTGTCAAAGAATTTGTGGAGTCGGAACAAAAAGTTTCGATTAACTTAGTTTTATGTGTGTATACTGTTTCTTTCAGTAGTTAAATATGTACCATATGTGTATCTGTTACCGGCAATCTGTATAATCCGGCATTCTATACAATACCTGATCTAGGCAATGTATACCTAGAATATCTAAAACATGTAGGTAATGTATGAAATATTACTTATTTCATACTTTGCCTAGGTATTCTATATAATACCGAATGCAGAGACGGTAATGTATGAAAAAGAGAGCAAGAGAAGAGAAGGGAAGAGAAGAAGAGAGGGGACGTGTTGTGATTTGCTTACTTACCTTCTAAATGAATTTCACTCCTTCCATTCGAAATGACCATTCAAAAGGTGATATACCGAAATATATTAAGCCGATTGGAAATATCACATGTCGATGACGGGCAGTAGCGTCACTGGAGCTAAAAGCTGCTCCGGTGGCGCTGCTACCCGTCACCGGCCTGTGGTATTTAACTACGCCTTCAATTGTGATGGTTACACCGCTATCAGTCGGTTGCCAGAGCCACATCTGTAATTCAGCAGGACGCACCACAGACAGGTGACGGCTTGGAGCGAAAAGATGATAGGGGCCCGCAAATCTGTACCCAGCCTAAGGTGATTAAGATAATATGAACCGAGTAAATGGAGACAGTATAATATTCCACCGTCTCGCCCCGAGGTCACCTGCACAACTTTCGCTTTAATTAAAGGGACCATTCGCAAGTTTTGTATTTTGTTTCATAACTCCGATCCCTTTGATGTGGCGTGGAGTTTGTTATTTCTGCCACCTAACACTTTGGAGGCGTAACTACCAAGTTAATTTGTTGCTTTGGAAATTAATTGTGTTCGGTAATTGATTGTGGGAAAAATGTTTACGTAAGATAAACATTGGAACGGTGGTTTACGTAAGGGAAACCTGTTTGTAGGTTTCCCAGTTATCATCATCAGCCTCTCGTAGTCCACTGCTGGACATAGGCCGCCCCAATTGTTCAATATTTTGCTTGATCTTGGGCTTCTTGCACTCAGCACTTGCCAGCCGTCTTGCACAAATCGTCGCTCCACCTGGCCTGAGGGCGTCCTACACTAGGTTTGCCCAGAAATGGTATCATCCACTCTAGAACTCGTTTACTCTATACCTATCTGGATACCCCGAGAAGGAAGTAGAAGCGTAGGCAGACCATGGCTAGATGGTCGGACGACATCAGAAAGACGGCTGAATAAGAACATTTTGGAATTTCAAGACGGAGGCATAATGTTCAGCAGTAGACGCATTAATGCCGAGAAGATGAAGATGAACCAGCCGTATTCCGTAGTAGTCTATTACTCAATCACTTTCTATTTGTCGCAGCGACAAGTCGCACGACAAACGCGCGGCCAAGTCGCGCCGTCCAACATCGTCTGGTACGTTCGTTAGCCGGAATATAACACCCCAGGCGCCAATTTATCCACCTAACCTAATTACATCAGGAACGAGATCTATTTATTTTGCACTAGCGGGCCGGACAGGACTGATGGTGTGCTGTACTGCTTTTGGAGATCCTTGGTCGTGAATAAAATACCGTTTTACGATGACGGTTAACATGTTGAACGCAATACAGCAGGACTGGTAACTGTTAAACAGAAAGTTTTTTATTGTATCTGATTTTAGGGGTGTTTAAGTAAAGATAGTAAATATTACGGGTTATATAATGAAATTAGGTCCGAAGGTTACACAATTATCGAAGAAGAAATATTTTAAAAAATATTTAAAGAATATTTCTTCTTATCCGAGAGATAAAGCTTACCTAAACGTTTCGTAGGAAAGATTTTATAGGAAAATTCGAGGAGTAATATACGTACGACACGTAATAATTACTCACGCGCTGTATAATATCCTTTGAAAGATATGTTTTATTTACGAGAGACGTTTAATATTTGTTTTATTAAGTGACTGTATCTCGTCGAATTTTCAGATAGGGTAAAACGGGGTAATGGGAGTCACTTAAGCGAGAACTCAAATAAAATTGTATTTATAAACTAAATATTTATTGCAACCGCCTTTAAACATAATTTAGTTATTAAACTATCATTAGATATCAGTTTCAGTCACTTTGGCAAGCTACTTTGGAAATTGTAAGTGTATAAAAAAAAAACAGATTTGACTCCTATTACACCAACATGCGGGTAATGGTGATCATCACATTTCTTCAGTAAAATCTACCAGCATATTATATTTTTTTCCCAGTTTACTAGCTTGGTTTTTGCCTCAGGCCATAGTGAATCGTCCTAGATGTAGTCCCAAGGTAGAACCTTTTTTATCCTTTTCTGGAGAATGGAATAAAGGATTCGTATGACTTTTCTTTATAGAACATCTATGGTCAAGCTGAATAAGCTTTATCCAGGCATCACAAGCCTTTTCAGTTTTCCTCGTACTTTTGGCATTTAGAAAGTAATAATAATAACGTAATTTCACAAATATAGTGCCTGACTCCCATTTCCCACAATTACACTAATGAGTAAAAAATTTTAACAAAAAAAAAACCTTAACAGTCTGATATAATCTGAACTGAATGTTGAAATTTGGAAGGTCTTAGTAAGTATATAAT
Source organism: Conogethes punctiferalis (assembly GCA_031163375.1). Taxonomy (NCBI): domain Eukaryota; kingdom Metazoa; phylum Arthropoda; class Insecta; order Lepidoptera; family Crambidae; genus Conogethes; species Conogethes punctiferalis. The sequence continues at coordinate 16,509,322 of CM062078.1, forward strand.
ATATGTCTTAATCACATACTGTAACGATTTCGACACTTAGCTTCTAATTTGCATTTACGTAAAATTATATCAGCGGTGCACAAAAACAAAACACAATCGTTTCTCATTGGGGCATATGCTGAGAGGCGCGACCCGCTCGGGGCTGCGCGGGAGCACATAGCGGGTGCTGAGGACGCTGTTTCGGCGTCGCTCTCATGTAGGATTTCGTGGATAGGAGGGTGACTCCCATTGCCCGCTGACTCCCATTACCCTGTTCTCCCCTACATTCAATTTGGTTCCCGATATTCATTTGTTTATTTTGCAAAGAATTACTAATAACTAGCTGTGACTAGATAGAAGATAGATGATGAAAAAATATATTATCATCATCATCATCATTTTTCAGACGTCCACTGTAGGACACAAACCTTCCCCAATGACAATTGCCATAATGGGGGATTTGCCATTGTCAAGCTTGGTGACCGTAGGAGGTTTTATTTGTACCCAGGTAAACGCTTCTGCCTGTTTCCTGATATTCCCTTAATTGTTTTCTACGACATCCACTCACAGGATAAGGTGGGAATAATAATATTCCCTACTAGCTGTGCCGGCGGCGTCGCACGCGTGGATATCGGGTTTCAAAAATAACAGACTTCCATAAAATGGTACCTACATTTTAAGTTAGACCTGTAGCAATACATTGGTGAAACCCGCATTTAAATCCATGCATTAGTTTTCGCGTTATGCGCGATCAAACATGCAGATAAAAATTTCTCCCGTTTTCCACACACTTCCCGTCACTGCTCTGCTCCTATTGATTGTAACGTAATGAAAAGTATACTATATATAACCTGCCCAGGAGTATGAAGAATAATCGTACTAAGTTTCGTTAAAATCCGTCCAGTAGTTTTTTTTCTATAACGGACATTTAGACAGACCGACAGACAGACAGACAACAATTTTACTGATTGCATTTTTGGCATCAGTATCGATCACTAAACACCCCCTGATAGTTATTTTGAAAAAATATTTCATGTACAGAATTGATCTCTCTACAGATTTATTATACGTATAGAACAAGATTTTCGGATTCCTCGCCGTGCGAAACTAGCTCGCACTTGACCATTTTTTTCCTTTTGCCACCATTAACTACGCTAGTTGTGTGCCCGCACGCGCCCGCATGAGCACAACTCGGGCTGGCGCACAAAACTGCATAGTACACAGAAAAAAACAGTCTCTATGTACAAAGTACACAGTGTTGTGTTCCATTGTGCAACTACACGTTCTAAACTACTTTTTTATAAACGCAAAAAGGAATAGAATGATGGTAAAACGGCGAAAACTATATAGAAAATGTGAGAATGCAAAAGGAGGTTTTGGACAATGAGGATGTTTCAAAATGAAATGCCCGATAAATCATCATCATCATCAGCCTGCCAGCGTCCACTGTTCGACATGGCTCTTCGGAAATGACAGTTGTCATTTGGGGGATTTCATCCACTGGAGAGGCCAATGTCCACATGTCCAGCAGTGCCATGTCTTAGGACAAACATCTGGAGGATATACCCATAATCGCCACGCCGGCCAGGCTGGTTGATCATCGTAGGGCGTAGCTCCTTGCTCCGGTGACGCTGCTGCTCGTCATCGGTCTGTGGTATTTAACTACGCCTTGATGGTTATGCCTCCACCAGTCGGTTGCCAGCGCCTCGTTTGCTATTCGGCAGGATGCACCAAGGGCAGGTGAGGTTGGCTTGGAGCGAAATGATGATAGGCCGCTCCCTTACCTTAGAAATTTGTATTTAGTCATAAAATTTGCATATCAAAAAGTTGGCGATCACAAATATGACATTTGTTATAAATATTTCTTGTAAGTAATCTGGCTGTTAAAAAAGACGGTCATTTTCTGGTAGGTATGTTTTTAAAAATGTATCCAGACCTTCCGGGCGCTCTAAACCTACTTACCAACTTTATCAACTCATTTTCTTACCTAGGGGGTCAGAAAATCATTAAATTGTCTTTACAGCAAGATCCCGAGTATCAGTTAAAAGGGAAAGGAAACTCGAACAATCTTCAGCGTAATGTATTCGGCTTAGTACAAGAACAAAAAAGACGCAAGTAATTTATTCCGGTTTTTATCGGTGAAAAAATTCGGTTCACGTCTCTTAGGGGTTGTTCACAAAGGGGGACCGGCTAATCAGTGACCTTTTGTTTAATTAGGCCCTTTCTTCCCTGTAACGCCCTGTCATTCGGTTGATTTTGATAAATCTACCTTTTTTTCGTGTCAATTGTGACTTGTTACTTTTTCACACCTTTTAGCGTGGCTTGGGTTCCTGTTTCTTGATTATGATTGGACCACAATTTACCTGAAATACTCATTTAAATATGGCGACTTTTGAATAAATAATAAATAAATAACCCAAGACATGCCACGCTGGGCCCCACCTAGCCCCAAACTAAGCCGAAGCTTGTACTATGGGTACTAGACAACTGATAAACTTACTTAGATACATTTTTTTGTAAATAAATACATATCATACATAGAGAACACCCAGACCAATACAAACAAATAATGTTCATGAACACAAATGTTTGTACTGTGCGGAAATCGAACCCACGGCCTTGGCTCAGAGGGCAGAGGTCACTACCAAATGAGCCATCGAGCCTGTCGAAATGTCGAATAAACGATACGTCGTGTACACTTATTTTTCTTTTTAACCGACTTCAAAAAAGGAGGAGGTTCTCAATTCGTCTGTATGTTTATGAGAAAACTATTCAGACTATTTAAATAACTATTTCAAATTTTCAAAACATTGCTCGTGTTCTAAAAAAATTCCAATTTCTTTGATCTACCTAGAAGCGACCAAACTTTGCTATTTATACATTACGTTCCGTAATTCATTTTGAGTTATTTGCCCGCCTAGCAATGCGCTTTTAACAATTGACACTCTTATTCCCATTGTAGTACAGGAGGTGGTGACGAAAATCGTATTGATTTGTTAAATATGGATAAGACAAAATGAAGAAAACGCCCGATTTTGATTCTTGGTTACAACATAAGATTTTCTTTACAGAAGAGAAAAAAAGCGATTGATTTGGATTTTTAATTGGTTTGGCGATTGACTGCGATTCGAATGACTGCTTGAACCAATTTGGGTTTTAATTAAATCAAAAAAGTAAAATACCATTATTATACCATATAGTACGAAGGTTTCTCCTCGAAAAAAAAACAGATATTCACAGTTATGTAAATCATAATATTTATTTATTTATTTATTTAGGATCTCCAACATAAGACACACACATATTATCTTAATAGAATACATAAAACAATCATTCAAATGGGCACAGTTTCTCGTGTTCCTACAATTACAGGAGACCACAGCTTGCTATATTGAGTAGTACAACCAGACAACAAAATATTAACATAATTAAATTTTTTAAGTGAACCTCTAATTGGTATACCTAGCTCCTGTATACCTAGGTATTTAATGCATAAAAAATCACAGTAAATCGTTTTAAAGCATCTAAAGATGCCTTAATAAGTCTGATAGGTATCTATAAAAAAACAATACGCTTAACGAGTCGAAATTTCTTAAGAATCGGTTGTTCTAAAAGTAATTACGGAAAAGTTTTATAGTTAACGTTCGTTAAGGAAACTTTACCGTAATCAAGAAAAACGATTAAACAGAAGGCTTACTGTTCAGGTATGAGGAAAAACTTTTAGCTGTGTTAAACTTTATATTTTGTCCATTCTAATTAGAGTGAAAGTTTTGTAATGTCTGTATTCAGTATTCAAACGACTGTGGGCTAATTTAATAATTAAAACCTTTTGTATTTACAGACTATTCTTAATACTTACAAATAGTCCCCAAACACTATTGTGTTTGCCTTGATATTCTACGCTCGTGGTTGAAAAGCTCTATGCCAAATCTACATTTTACTGCATAATGATGAACAAATGCCTATATAATAATACTCTCTGCCTGGTAATCGGTATGAAAATACACAATGTGAGAAAAAATATAAAGACATCTTATTTCTCTTCACTTAATGATAAAATGACATCTAATTAGGTACTTATTACTGCAGTCAATCCATTATGGATTAAATTTTGTGCCACTAATATCAATTGCATTTCATAAATACATATTACTATATATATATTTTTTCCGAAATATTTATTGACAGTAACTTAAAATTGGATATTTCGATAAAAACGACATCAAAAAGATACTCAGAGTCACGAATTTCTTCGTTGCGTACCAAAAACACCGGCGCGAGAAGCAATGTCCTACTATCTCCAACATGTCTGCTCAGCATGGCGATTATGGGTAAAGCCTCGGAATGTTTGACCAAAGTGGCGAACAACTGAAGAGGCCTATGTCCAGCAGTGGACTGCGATAGGCTGATGATGATACCATCAATATCGTCGGCTCCCGGACTATATCGCGGGCGCGCCCCGTATAATTTGCATCAGAATCGGGTTTGTTGTTCAGAAACGCTATATAAATCATTTAACAGCCACGAGATAAAGAGATCCCCGTTTCGAATACATTTGCCTATATTCCGGTCGGCCCGACGGTTTTTCGTCGGTGAAAATTTTTCTTGTTCGGAATATATATTTTTTTTTCGTTTTTTAGCAAATTCTTCTTGTCCATGCGGAAAATTTGGCCACTATGAAAATGTGTGGTTGAATTTTACGAGTGACACATTTTAAGAATACTGAGAAAATGTGAATGTAAACTATTGTGGTTTATTATAAAGTAGGTACTAGCGACCTGTAGGCCTACTCTTGAAACCAATCCCAATCTCAATCCTATCCCAATCTAGTGCAGTTTCAATTCCAATCTTAAAAATATTGGTACTCTTGAACCAAATAGGATTGGGATCGCAATCGTCTGCAGGATCGAGTACAGATAATATACAGAGAATGAATGAACTATGACTTGGGGTTGTCATAATGTAACAAAATGTAAACTACCAAATACAGGAATATTTGAATATACGTTAATTTATGATTAAATATTACTTAATTTGTTTTTTATTACAAAGGTAACTATTTTCAGCATTTACAATTAATGTATGTCGATTAAAAGCGTAATTTACGAAAAATAATGAAGGAAGACTGATGAATATGTCATTGCCTTGCCCGCCATATTGGATTTAAAAAACAACGCGTCGACTTGTCACTCTTGTCAGTTCCAAATAAACAAATAACTTTTTGAAATTTATGAACACTTCGCTACAAAAAGCTAAAGTATTCTATGTGGCTAGTTTTTGTTGATACAATGCAAGTATTAAGCCCTTATTAGTCACTCCGTAGACGGAACTCTTCTTGTGCACCGTATTTGGAATATTTTAAGTCAAGACACAAATAATTCAACACAGGTATGAAAGTTCTATTTATTGTATTTGATAGAAATATTGCGTTGTTTATTTCTTTTATACAAATAATGTGTAATTTCAACAGAATATAATGAGCAGCAGACCGTTCTACCAACAGTTAGAGATCCTGACGGATTTCTTGTCGCAAAGCCCGGGAATAGCCAAGCGTCTCTTGCGCACCGCTCATGCGAAACAAGAGACCAAAATAAAGTGGAACGAAATATCCTTAAATGCTCTAGGCGACGCGCAGAAAGACGGAAAAGGCTGGGCAAAGGTATGTACTAACTGTATAAGTTTAATTACTCTGGTTTTATAGTTTTGAAATTAAAAATGGTTTAGAGCCTGTGAGAGGCAAGACATTCCTTTTATTTAAAATACCTATTTTTGTAGAAGTCTAATAAAGACACAGAAAGCATTTTTTTTTAAATATGTACTACTTTATTTTTTCAGATACGAAACCGAATCATAGTCCGGTTTTAGACACCAATACCTCGTCCTCGGCCTCGTCCTGCAATTAGGGAAAGGCGCAGGACCCGCTCATCTCAATCACAATCTAGGACTAGACTGGATCAAGAGAGTGAAAGATTTTTTGCCATAGAGAGGCAAAGAGTTGAAGCAAAATCAAATACTGCTAGAGCTCTTTCCGATGCTGTGAATAGTCTAACAGCCTTCACATCATCGTTGGATTCTGTTGGAACTGCTATCAGATTGGGCAGTGAAAGAATAGGAAATGCCCTAAATAAAATTGCAGAATAATAATGTTAAATTATGTACGGAATATATTTACTTTGTAAGTTTAAATGTTATATTTTAATTGTCTTACATGTAATGTGTAAATTAAGCTGTGTGTGTTTAGAAAGAGTAATCTATATATAAAGCTAAATCTTAATATACAAGTAATATCAAGTCAATAATTGTTTTAATTTATGTATGATCATAAATACCTATCCTTTATATGATAGGTATAAGGCTACCGTCGTCCATGAAGGCTACCTATCATAATATTAGAGCTTATGTTTTGGCTCAAGTTACTAATATTAAAAATAGGCATTTTTATAGGGTCTATTGTGTATTAACAAAGGAAAGAAATAAGTGACATAAAAGTTTAAATATTTATTAATATATTCACTGCCTATATCTTGCCGCCCACAATTCCTGTACTATCTGCTTCAGTGCCTCGCCGAAGCTCATCAGTAACACCTCGGTTATCTAATAGATCTTGGATTTGTCCTATGGGTGGCACAATTTCATCAAAATCACCCTGACTTAGTTGTGGCTGGTTACAAATGTAATGTAAGACACAGTAAGCTTTAATAATTTTAGCAGCTTTGTCAGGATGATTCATTATGAATTAGGTTGAAAAGTTCTTTAAAACTCTGTAATTTTGTCGAAATTCATCGTCACCCATAGCAAACGCGTTATCGGCATATCGCTCCATTATTCTTAAATTCCGCCTTTGTCGTACATCAAATGAATGCGCATTACTCAAAGTATTACAAATAAGAGCCATACGTGCCATTATTTATATTCAAGACTAGTAAAATCAAACACAAACACCAAATTCGATCCCGAAAAAGTAAGATTTGTGCGACTGTATTTGTTCGATCCTAAACACGAATTTAAACTCGATACGTCAATGTCAAAATCCCGTCAAGGGTGCCGAAAAAGTGCATTGCTCGATCTCATTTAGTTCCATAAAATTCCACCAGATTTGATTCCAATCGTGCGCTAGTGTGGCAATCAAGAGTGCCAAAAGGACAATATTTCAATTCCAATCTCCAATCCCAATGTTATCGAGCGTCGAGAGTAAGCACCCGCCTCGCTTCGCTTCAGGTATTTCAAATAAACGTTTCTTTAGTTAGGTATGTATGTTCTGCAAAGTTATCGCCAATTAATATGTATTTAAGTATAATTCTATAACAATAAAATTACCTTCGACTTCCTACCTAAGTTTAAGTCAACTATAATGAAGAATGAATCCCACTAATATTATAAACGCGAAAGTTTGTTTGGATAGATAGATGGATGGATAGATGGATGGATGTTTGTTCCCTTTTCACGCAAAAACTACTGAACAGATTTTAGTGAAACTTTACACGAATATTGTTTATGCATCAGATTAACATATAGGCTATAAATTACAACGATTTATTAATTTTTTCATTTAGAATTTCGGAAAAATATGTTACGGAATGATTAAGAACTTTTTGAATACACCATAGATACTGTCATTTCTTGACTTTGTCAGCGAAATTATCAATTTGACATGACAGTAACTGATATCGAGGTAAATACGGCAATAATTGAAATAAATTCGCCACTAATAAGTACACATAAATAATAATTGTGAATTAAAATTGTGCGGCTTATTTTCGGACTGCAATTCTTCGGAAAATATTATAAGTGAAAAGACGACCAACGTAAAAGGACAACCACCGGCGTTGTCTTCCAGAATATTGCTCAGTTTCAGAGGCACCTCATTCATCAACAAATTGGAACAAAATTTAGGAATTGTGTACGGTCAAAACAGACCTTCTGCATCTGATAATGAATCACAGTTTAATGAAGATCCAAAAACCAAAAACCTAACTGCATTCTCAGAAGGCTCACAACGGGTCACATGTATAGATTGGATGCGACGAAACTGCTATCAGTGTATGCTTAATAAACATTTTTCTAATCCAAATTGTTATTTCTGTCCTCAATACTAAGCCTAATAAAATCGTTTTAATTACGTATAGCGGAAGAAAATACCGCTTTGAAGTATGTTAATATTCATACACCGGCCAAGTGGTCGCTTTTTGGTCGGCGTGATACTTAAAATGTATTAACATGTACATAGTTAGGTACCATTATAGACAAAAAAAATCTTAATCATTTTATCGGTAAATAATTTTTAGGTGATTTCATGTAGGCAGATGAAAATTACCCTTCACAGCATATTCTTAGGGATGCTCAGTATGAAATAATGAAAAGCCAAAAAATTGAAGATAGTATTTTTAGCATGGCTTTTCAATATTAAAATTTGTTGATACACAGGAAATCCAGATCCTGCTTTAGATAGCTCGAATAATTTATGTTCAGGGAGTGTATGTCGCTCTAGATAAGTCGTCACCAAAACGTACAACTATGTGAACCATAGCTTAAGACAAGGTGGTTCCTGAAGAATGGGCCGCGGCTTTCAATGGCCAACAAGATGTACCTACATTGTGTTTGTCCTTTTTTTACGGCGGGAATGCTTTTACGCGGCCCTGGGTACGGGACACCTGGGTTTTGTGGGGCCCACTCCTATTTAGCGGAGAATACCTACTAAACCCGACGGTGGTCGGCTACGAGCACTCAGTCTGAGGAGGGTCGCGATGCCCGGAGGGATTGGACTCAACCCCCCACAGCGCTATCGGCGCTGCGCCGCCCAGCAAGAACGGCACACCAGCAAGAACGTGCCCGGAGGCACGTGTCGTCGTCTTCCTCGAGGCCGCTAACTGGAGCGCAAGCCACAACCCCGAAGGCCCTTTTAGTCGACAGGCAGGGATATCTCGGTAGTATTCTACGCCCCTTATCGCAGGGCGCACATTGTGTTTGTCCTGTGTCAACCTATGTTCAGATTTCTCAGTACTCGAATCGAATACCTATATATTCATCATCTTTTGAGCATTCATTCGTAAGCCCGTGTAATAAAATAAGAGACAAAGACGCGTACATGATAAATGACAGAGTAAGCTCTTTATGACAAACCGATGTTTACGCAGGCAAAGCCGCGGGCAGCAGCTAGTAAATAAATAAATAATAAATAAATACAACCCAAGACATGCCACGCTGGGCCACTCAGCGCCATCTAGCCCCAAACTAAGCCGAAGCTTGTACTATGGGTACTAGACAACTGATAAACCTACTTAGATACATTTTTTTTGTAAATAAATACATATTATACATAGAAAACACCCAGACCAATACAAACAGACATGTTCAATGAAATGAAGAATACTAGGTATCTATATTTTGTACAAGATCTCTCACTCTTGGTTTTAAAAATGTTTCTCTTCAGAACACCTTAACGGCCAAATATTCGAGCAAAGTTTCCAGGCGCCCAAGACTTGTATGCACATTGGTTTGACAGTTATTCAGCCAAGTAACAATACTACTAGCTAGCCGATACGTGCATTCCGAGTTGAATGGCCATGGAAACTGCGAGCACGTGAGACTGAATAACTAAGTCTCTGTTTGGCGAGCGCCGATACGATTCAATCAGTCGCATGTAAGATGACGCAGTTGTGAGAGAATAGGCTAGTTGGCTGGCGAATCGTTTGAGACACTTTTAAGAAAATGTCGAAACGTCAATGATAAAACAGTAAAATAATTGTTAACAGACAAAATGACATAAATTGCATCGATCCCAGAGAATCTGTAAGCCTATTTTTGCATGACTTATAGGTACATCAGGATTTGTTTGAGGAAAGACGCAACAGGTCCCAGAGGACCAGAGAGGGCCAGAGCCCATGTCTGTTTTTTACCAGAGGGGAATGCATTAGGTCTCACGGTGAGTCCCCCGTGAGTCCACCCAGAATGGAAGGGCATATACACTAAGCCCTCTTGTGTCGCCAGTGGGTAGCAACGTGCAGGGATTCGAGCAGCACAGAAGGAGAGGCTCAGAGGGCATAAGACGAGGTGGCGACGTAGAGTGGGCTAGGGAGGGACGGTCAGTGGCGTAACTACAGGGTGGCATGTCAGCAAAATGTCACGGGCGGCCGTAAGAGGCCCGCGGCCAGAGGAGAATCCAAACTCCCAACATTTATTATTACACATTTAGTGAAAATCTGATGAATTTGCCACGGGCCTCGAATGGTATAGTTATGCCACTGGGGACGGTTTAAGTCTACCTCAACTATCCTGTCTTGTGCTGTGCTGCATCGCCGGCATTCAGCATACGCTTAGCCATATTAACGGGGTTCATACGTACTACTACGTAGACTGTATAGTACGTTACGTCCAGTCATAGAACTCTCACTGACTCCTTCATATCCAGTCCCGTCCAACCATTACTCCTGATATCCTCGGCGCCACTCACCCGTGAACACCACTGCTCTCAAATCTCGTAGTGTATGTGCGATGTGACACATTTGTAAAACAAACAATTCTCTATACGTGACAGCGGGTTCCGTAGGCGACACATACCTATAGTATAAGAATTGGCAGTGAAGTATCTGTTAATAAAACAGCAGCGAATTTCAGCCAAAGTTGCCAATCTCAAAATGGACTAAGTAAGTCCTACGTAAAAAATGATAGAATTACCGAAGAGAAATCTGGCAGAACAAGAAGATAAGCATCGATATACATAAAAGGTATAAATAAAGCACAGTGCGTTTCGTCTACTTTCATAGGACGAATAGCAAAACTATGGAACTCTTTGCCGGGCTCCTTGATCCTCGAGAGGTATAATCTTCCGATGTTCAAGGTGAGAGTGAACCGGTCTATTGTAGACTGCGCACAATCCCCTCATGAGCCTCCAAACGTAAAAAACGTGCTGGTTATAGGTCTACATACAACGCTGCTACCCGTTTCCTGATATTCCCTTAGTCCTGTTCTACGACACTCACGGGATGAGATAGGGAAACCCTCATCATCATCATCAACATCAGCCTATTGCAGTCCACTGCTGGACGTAGGCCTCTCCAGTTGTTCGCTACTTAGGGCAAACATCTGGAGGATATACCCATAATCGCCACGCTGGACAGGCGGGTTAGCGATCGCAGGGCGTAGCTTCTTGGCCCGGTGACGCTGCTGCCCGTCATCGGTCTGTGATATTTAGCTACGCCTTCTATCGTGATGGTTATACCGCCATCCGTCGGTTTGCCAGAGCCTCATTTGTTGTTCGGCAGGATGCACCACGGGCAGGTAAGGATGGCTTGGAGCAAAAAGGTGAGCGAAACTTGCTCCCATACATCCCTCTCCTTCCTCCCTGAAAGCCCTACCCCCGAGAAGCTTAAATCTCAAGAAAACACTTCACTGTTCCTGCCTTGACTGTGGCACAGACGCTAGTTACACACGCACACACATCAAAGAGACAAAGGCCTTTGAGGCGACACGAGAAGAAACAAAATTGGTTTTTGTGACGTACACTAGTTTTATTGCTGTCAGTATGGACGTGGATTCGATTAATAAACTAGATAGATAGATAAAAAAAATACATTGAGATATACTGAAACATATAAAAAAAACAAGTACAACAAACAACTGCACAATCAAATCTGAATCAGGTGGGGTATGTGTGCTACAGTATTGCAAAATGGTGATGGCTCAGAGAGATGTTCGGTCAACGAGCATCATCATCACCACCAGCCTATCACAGTTCACTGTTGGACATAGGCCTCTCCGGTTGTTCGCCACAGGGCAAGCATTTGCAGGATATACCCATAATCGCCACGCTGGGCAGGTGGGTTGGCGATTGCAGGGCGTAGCTTTATCGGCCTGTGGTATTTAGCTACGCCGCCAATTGTGATGGTTATACCGCCACCAATCAGTTGCCAGCGCCTCGTTTGTTCGGCAGGATGCGCCACGGGCAGGTGAGGTTGGCTTGGAGCGAGATGATGATAGGCCGCTCCTTTACATCGCTCAACGAGCAAACCACTGGTTGTGGTTTCCCGTTCTTTGTTTTGATTCTACACCCTGACGCCAGCTTCAGCCGCAACACAGGCTGATGATGGTGATGATGACGACTAGACGACTTATCATAAAAACGCTGCCTCGTTTGTCTGCAAGTACCGACTAAGGACCAAGAGATCCTCGGTCAGAATCCCAGGCCGGGTAAAAAAAGGTTTTTCCGTCAAGGGAATACTCATCAACGTAGGAGAACATCAAGCCCAAGGGTTCACATGAACCACGGTACCCTAAAAAGGCACTTGCCTCCACTAGACTAACAAAGTAGTTGAGAGGCAGAAATACACACGTATATAACCTTCCAAAGTTAATATTGACAACAATAAACCGACTTCAAAAAAAAAACACAAACGACCAAAACTAAAAAGCGATAAATAACGTAAGTAATTCTATCCTTAATACATAATTATTTAAATATTACAATTATCACTTATTTTTGAAGTCGGTGCCAGCCTCTAGGTACCTAACGTAGACTGTTGTTGTATGACGCGCGCGGCCGGCAAATCCCCACGACAATATACCTACTTAGATATGTACATTTATTTGTTTGGCTGGCACCGACTTCAAAAATAAGTGATAATTGTAATATTTAAATAATTATGTATTAAGGATAGAATTACTTACGTTATTTATCGCTTTTTAGTTTTGGTCGTTTGTGTTTTTTTTTGAAGTCGGTTTATATTTTTTTAAAAAATAATTTTATTTCTCTATTTTTAGTTGCGTTAATGTGCTGTGACCTTGAATAAGGGCTAATTAATGTCCTTAAGAGTTTTACTTAGGAATGAAAAATTTTGTTTTAAGTCAAGTGAAGACTTTGCGATCTAGAATCAAGCAAATCACTTACCAAATCACCTGCCCTATTAGCCCTGCATAAGTACATACTACTACCTAGTTTCTATCGACCAATGTCAGTACTGTTCCCTAACTCCTAACCGTTAAGGAGTTCTGTGGCTTCATCATCAGCACCAGATGTTGACGCCCGGAAGCATATACCTGAGTAGAATATGATATCGTAACAAAAACACCATATGAGCATACAATTTTCGATTGTTGCCCTCAATTTCTCCAGGATCCCATCATCAGATCCTGACTTGGTGATAATGGGACCACCTCGGAAGTGTCCTCTGTCGAACAAAAAATTTTTGAAATCCATCCATAATTGACGGAATAATCGGTGAACAAACATAAAAAAAAAAAAAAAAATATTATACATACAGACGAATTGAGAACCTCCTCCTTTTTTCGAAGTCGGTTAAAAAGATTCATGTTTCAAAAGAGCAAAAATAAAGTTGAATTCTCTTTGTCAAGCGTGTATAAAGCTATTTGGTCTCACGTGTCCGTAATTATTTATATTACGAGAACTATTTTGTTGGCCAAAATTTCATCAGCGTTGAGTTTGTAATAACAAAATTTATGTTTTCACCGTTATGTGGGGGGATATTCGAAAAGGTGTGTGTTTTTGGAACTCCTAATTAACGTGTAGTAAAATAATGTATGCTGCTTCCTATTGAACACTTTTCAAAATCTCTCTTACAAACGGTAGGTACACAATACCGAGTTATTCTGTCAAGAAATTACTCAGTAGCAGTTCCGTATCCTACTTCCTACTAATATTATAAAGGCGAAAATTTGTTTGGATAGATGAATAGATGTTTGTTCCGCTTTCACGCAAAAACTACTGAACGGATTTTAATGAAACTTTACAGGAATATAGTTTGTACATCAGATTAACACATAGGCTATGTTTTATACGAATATTCACGCGGGCAGAGCCGCGGGCAGCAGCTAGTAAATAATAAATAAATATATATCAGATAACATCACATACATTGCTCAGATCCCAAATTATAAGTAGCTAAAGCACGTGTGTCATAGGTATCCGAACGACGAAGGTACTTAAGGCGCCTTTTCATTACACGGAATTAATAAAAGCATCAATTGAAGCTTAATTACAAATCAATTTCATGCGACCGTGTCAAACAAACCTGATGCCAATTAAGAAAAAAACAAACGAGCAATCACAGAATGTACCTTCATTAAGAATCTGTTCAATGAACGTGCAAAAGAAAACCTTATTTTCCGCTAATCGCACCTCATTACTTCATTACAAAGGCTGCGTCATCAGCAGAGGTCTTCTTAAGCTGGTTGAAGGGAAAATGTTTGTTAAAATCCAGTGTAAGTTGAGCTCCAGGTTTCCGAAAAATCGGGAGTGTTATTTCACTGAAACATTCGGCACTTGGTCGGTTCTGTTTCGCTGTCTAAGTGCTACATAAATTTTACCACGGGAGTGTGAGTTCCACTTTTAAGGTCGGTGTCACTGTTCGCACTTTTGGAGTAATCGTGTAACAGTGGCTTAGTGCACGGTTAATTAAAGAAAAGATTAAGGGAAAAATGCATGTGAAAAAAATATTATATTAAAGTAATGAAAACCTTAAAAGGAAGACCTATTTTAATAATTAAATGCTACCTACATTAAAATGTTTTGTAAAGGCAACATCAGTCATTAAAATTTTAAAATTGAAACTATTGAAAATGCAATAAGCGGGTCCTGTTTTTAAGCACAATACTATGCAATAAATGATTAAAAGAATAATAATATTACGAGAGTGACTCTACAAACGGAATAATCCGTCAGCGATATTAAGCTAATACATTTGTATGTACGCGTATTCTGTTTATCAGTATTCCCTATTATGTATATAATATAGCATCTAATGACCATTACATTAATTTGCATTTAATACTTTGATATAACAAAGCCGTAATATTTACAGAATTTCCATTATCGGCCTGTCAGATAAAAACTATCTATTTTACGCAAATAGGATCTGAATTAAACTAAATTATCTATTGAACCGTAAATTTACAGCCACGTAAATGTTGAATTGTTTATTCCCTTTAGAGCAAATACCAAACCAATTTTGTTTTGCCGCAAAATATTACAACGCTTGCTGTGCAATATTAATTCTGAATTAGAATTAGCAATTTTACAAGTAGGTACTTAGGTAACCGTGGAGCGCGAACGTGGTTACTTTGCTGGTAACTTAATTTTCTCCTCGAAAATGAAGGAATATGTTACTTATAATGATGTCGTTAATTTAAATACAGGTTTATTGAAGATATAGGTATATGTATGAGTGAAATGAGTGTATAGGTACAATGACGTCACTTAAGGAGATAGAAATGGGATGATCTTCACAATTTAAATATTTTTGCACGTGGATCAATTCAGTAAGAGCGTTAAGCCTAGTTAGTTTGACACTGAGTTAGTGTGCGTAATCTAATACATAAAATTATTAATGTTTGGTTAATGTTTTTCTCTATGTCTAGCCTCTTGCACGCCATTGCTGGACATAGACATCACCATTGTTTGCTACTTTTCTCGATACTTGGCTTCTTCAATTGGCACATTAACAGGGCTTCTACACTACGTAGTTCCTTCAATAACGTCATTATTCGACTTATGGGACTTATAAAATCTTATGGGCCGGCATGGCAGTGGCAACTGACGGATGACTATTGGTTACCTGCCCGTTGTCGCAGCGAGTTGGGCTTCTCTCTCGCTTTCCATCTGGCGTAGAGTAGCCATTATGCCGTGCTAATATAAAAAAAAATGCTGTGAGGTAAAAATTTACAGGCAGTAAGTTTCACAGTGAGGCCGAGGATATCTGTTAAAAGTATACTAATATTGACTACCTGCATTTAGTCGTCTGGTAGATAAATAAGGACCAAAGAAGTCTTACATTATTTAAAAAACTATTGTGTTATCATTATAAAACAATTATCTGTTTCCACTCAGAAATCGAACGGGCTAATCGTTCGATTAGAAACGAGCTGAATATTTGATGGACTGTGACCCGCTTATCTGACTAAACCCCTAATCCCTGATTAAGTTATTAAACTTCAAGACACAGTGTCACCCTCCCTCACAAAGACAAAGTTTGCCGCCCGACCGCGCCTGCCATTGGTTCTTAGCCAACAACTTAGACTAAAGTTATAGTAATTAAGAAATGCGATTCTGTTCTTAGTAGTTCGAGCTTTTTTAATGTTCTATGGCCACTTAAGGAATTGTCTCGTAAAGAATGGGGGAAATAGTTTTTGGCTGCGTTTGCTGGGAGGTCAAGAGTTTAGGGGAATTGGGGTCACCGCTTAACTGAGGTTTGATCAAGTGCGTAGTTTTAGTTAAAAGATAATCGGGAAGTTTAGTCTGTGATACCATTGTGTGGAGGCGGCACATGAAGCGACCAATAGCGGTATCCAAATCGCTAATTTTGGACAGGTTCTATATAATTTGGATTCCCATTGACACGAGAACAAGAAAAAGTCTGTGGTAGCTAGGGTTTACCGACCGTTTTAATGGCTAACGACTGTATACTTTTCGAAACACCGGAACGATTACGGAAAAGAACACAAATCACCGCCCAATTTCTTCCCCTGTGTGTCTCGTATTAATTTTGTTTCCTACGGAACCCTTCACAAACCTGTCCAGCACACAGCTGACCGTCTTTTTCTATATCCTATTAACGGGACGACGACAAACCCTCTTCAAAACGACCCGACACTTATTGCGAAGGTGTGCTTTATACTGATTTAGTAGATTCACCTTACTTCTTCGTTTAGCCATACATTTGAATTAATAGTTGTAATAAAACCTTCTTACTGAACTCACGATTTAGTTCCGAAATCGGTTCATAGCTGTCGCTATATCCGTATTGTAGCAGCCCTATTGCGATGTTGGATTCAAATGGATGTTGTCTGTCCGTCCGTCGCTAGGCTATATCTCAAGAATCGCAAGAGCATGGCGGTGGAAGTCTTCATGTATTTCTCTTGTAGCTATGTCAACAAATACTAAAACCAAAATAAAATATTTATGGGGACTTCCATTCAACATACGCATTGTTTTTTGCTCGATAATAATTATGGGAACAGTAGGTATGCACTTGAAATATGTACAAGATTATACTCAGTTGTATTTTTACAGGAGTAATTATAGGAATATGGGGTCCGGTTTCGAGTCCTACCGGCTGCAGTCTTATGCTTCGGCGCCACCCGAGTCCCTGCAGGTTGCTGCCCACTGGCGACATAGGGATTAAGTGGGTATGTCTTCCCAGTCTGGGAGGCGCGAGTCCCTTAGACCACGTATCGTTGTGGTGTGAAGGTGCCTATTCCATTTCACATTCCACTCTAAAAGGACGGTGTCCTCACGGCACCACTTTCCACTATCATCATCATCAGCCTTTTGCAGTCCACTGCTGGACATAGGTAGGCCTCTCTAGTTCGCCCCCTAGGGCAAACTTCTGGAGGATATATCCATAATCACCACGCTGGGTAGGCGGCTTGGCAATCTTGCTCCGATGACGCTGCTGCCCGTCATCGGCCTGTGGTATTTAGCTACGCCTTCTATCGTGATGGTTTTACAGCCACCATTCGGTTTGCCAGAGCCTCGTTTGTTGTTCGGCAGGATGCACCACGGGCAGGTGAGGATGACTTGGAGCGGAAAGGTCGCTCCCTTACATCCCCGTCAAACTGGAACAAACATCCATCTACTTGAAATATTTAGTAGTGGGTATGTCTTCCCAGTCTGGGAGTGCGAGTCCCATACACCACGTATCGTTGTGGTGTGAAGGTGCCTATTACATTCCCCTCTAATAAATAATAATAAATTCATTTATTCTCACCATAGACGATATTACATTTTTACAAGGTAAGTGCACACATTTTTGGATGAATATAAATGTAGGTAGTTATTGTAATTTGCATTCAAAGTGAGTGCAGCGATGATACCGTAGGGTGAAAGAACCATCTAAAAAGACGGTGTCCTCACGGCACCACTTTCCACTATGCGCCTATATACTATAAGTCAAGTCGCCTTCTTAGGAGCGAACTGACCGATCCCCTGACCCAAGTCAGGCGTGCATAACTCGTACCAGATGGTCACCTCTCTCACTTCGCAAAATCAAATAGCGATCGTACTATTGCGGCGAGTCCAATCAAAATTATCGCAATTTAAATTCCACCAATGGCCACTCCAGTAGAAGCGTGCTTGAATTTAATTAATTTTACTGTTAAACAGCCATTCTCTCACTCAAAATGGTTGGATAAATTTAATTTACGTCTGTATGCAACGGATTCGTAAAACGTGGTGTTACACGATCATTATAATGAATAAATAGTTGCCATTCATTATAAAATTCATTAAGCATTGATTTAACACAAAGTACGGTAAATCATATTCACAATGGTATAAATATTTAATCACATGACATTAATTTTATGTAAGTTTAATTAACGTTAGGTATAATTTCCATGGGATGTAAGGCAGCGGCTTATGATCTTTTCGCTCCAAGCTAACCTCATCTGCCCGTGGTGCATCCTGCTGCATAACAAACGAGACTCTGGAAACTGGTAGCGGTATAACTATCACAATTGAAGGCGTAGCTAGCACTGAATTGGCTCTGAAGATATAATCTACATTACACATAATATAATTTACTTTTTATGTTGTATAAATGGGTTATATTAGAGAGACAGAGCTATGGAGAGAGCTGTTTGGAGTTTCTCTGAGGGAAAAAAATCCCTAATAAAGTAATGGCTACTAGACCCGGATGGATATACCATCGCAGTGGATGCGCCTCTCGGCTCATCAGACCACTGCCTCATCCGGGCCCAAGTGCCGTGTGCGCGTCCTGACGTTGCCCGGCCATCTGGACGACGTCGCGTATGGCACTACAGGTCAGCAGACTGGGATGGATTGCGTGAATTCTACGCATCGTACCCGTGGAGGCAGCTTTGCTTTGCATCAGAGGATCCTGACACCTGTGCAGCCGCCGTCGCAGAAGCGATACTGGCTGGTATGGAATGTTTTATTCCTAACCGGCTAGTGGCCTCTGGGGTAAAGAAACGACCGTGGTTTAACCAGCCCTGCAAGGTAGCCCGGAAGGCTAAACAAGCTGCATTTAAAGCTTGGACCACGGCTCGAATCAATCAGGATCCCAAAATCACTGGTGCAAAAAGCAAACTAAATGCTGCCTCGAGGAATAGTAAAAAGGCTATTGCCAGAGCGAAATTCGACTTCGTCCGCAAAATCGGCGAGCGACTCTCCAGTTACCCTTCGGGGAGTCGGGCCTTTTGGTCGCTCGCCAAAGCTGCCGAAGGAAACTTCTGTCAGTCGTTACTACCACCATTGCGTAAGCCGGATGGCAACTTGGCCCACAGTGCTAAAGAGAAAGCCGATCTCCTGGGTACTCTCTTTGCCTCAAACTCGACTTTGGACGATGGGGGTATGGTGCCACCCCACATCCCCTGGTGCAGTAACTCCATGCCAGAAATCTCCTTTACACAAAGGAAGGTAAAGCGGGAGTTACTTGCCCTAGACGTTCATAAGTCGAGCGGGCCAGACGGCATACCTGCAGTGGTGCTCAAGCTTTGTGCTCCCGAGTTGTGTCCCGTTCTAACGCGTCTGTACCGGCTTTCGTACTCAGCCGCGCAAGTACCATTGTTATGGAGGATTGCACATGTGCACCCTGTGCCCAAGAAGGGCGATAGATCGGACCCGTCGAATTACAGGCCTATCGCCATAACCTCCCTTCTCTCAAAGGTGATGGAGCGGGTGATAAACACTCAGCTCCTGGGATATCTAGAAGATCACGAACTAATCAGCGACCAACAATATGGTTTTCGCCATTGTCGCTCCACCGGTGATCTTCTAGTGTATCTTACACACCGATGGTCGCAAGCGATCGAGAGTCAAGGCGAGGCATTGGCTATCAGCCTTGATATTGCGAAGGCATTCGACCGGGTCTGGCACAGAGGTCTACTTGCAAAGCTGCCATCATATGGACTGCCCGAGGGTCTATGTAAATGGGTCGCTAGCTTTCTGTCCAGCAGAAGCATTAAAGCCGTAGTTGACGGCAGTTGCTCCGATAGCATGGACATTAACGCTGGCGTCCCGCAAGGCTCGGTGTTGTCTCCAACACTGTTCTTGCTGCATATCAATGACATGCTACCCGTTGGTGACATTCATTGCTATGCAGACGACAGTACTACAGACACCCACTACACGAGCCGTACTAACTGCCCTCGGGCCCAAGTGGAAGAAAGCCGTACTAGACTTGTGTCTGAAATCGAGAGTACTCTCACCAAGATCTCCGATTGGGGACGATTAAACCTGGTACAGTTTAACCCCACCAAGACACAAGTCTGCGCGTTCACCGCAAAGAAAACCCCATTTACTGTGGCTCCACAATTCCTGGACACTCCTCTTACCACCTCTGAGAGCATCGGAATCCTTGGTGTCGACATCTCGAGTGACGTGCAATTTCGCAGGCATTTGGAAAGTAAGGCTAAGCTGGCGTCGAAAAAGCTCGGTGTGCTCAACAGAGCGAAGCGGTACTTCACTCCTGTGCAAAGACTGCAGCTCTATAAAGCGCAAGTCAGACCGCACATGGAGTACTGCTCTCATCTGTGGGCTGGAGCACCTCGATACCAGCTGCAGCCTTTCGATGCTGTGCAGAGACGCGCCATGAGGATGGTCGACGATCCCGAGCTCGCACACGGTATTGAGCCGCTAAGTCTGAGGAGAGATTTTTCCTCATTATGCGTGTTCTACCGTTTGTACAATGGGGAGTGTTCCAAGGAGTTGTTTGAGATGATGCCTACGGCGACATTTTACCACCGCACCGCTCGCCGTCGACAGGGGATTCATCCTCATACCCTAGAGCCTGGGTGGTCGCGTACAGTACGTTTCAACAGAAACTTCTTGCCGCGCACACTCAGGCTTTGGAATGAGCTCCCCGCCGAGGCTCTCCCCCGAGACTACAGTATGGGGTCCTTCAAAAAGGTTGTGAAGAGGTTTTTAAAGGGTCGGCAACGCGCGTGTGATACCCCTGGTGTCGCAGGTGTCCATAGGCTGCGGTAACCGCTTAACATCAGGCGGGCCGTAGGCTTGTTTGCCACCCAGTGGTATAAAAAAAAAAAAAAAAAAATAGACAACTGATAAACTTACTTAGATACTTTTTTGTAAATAAATACATATGTATACATAGAAAATACCCAGACTCATATAAACAGACATGTACATGAACACAAATGTTTGTATTCACGTTTGTTTCACGATCCTTGGCTCAGAAGGCAGAGGTCACTACCAAATGAGCCATTAAGCTAGTGACTGTACATAGAGAATATAAAAAAGAAGATGTTTTGAATAAACTTAGCAGCTACATTACTTGGTCACGAACTAAGTAATATGCAGGTAAAGTTGTATGGAATGGTGCCGCATTGTGCCTATGCTACCAACTTGGGCCCATATAACTTTGGCCGTTTACTACCAGCTGTAGGTAGCCTAGATGCAGGCATCCAAGTTTGGGACACACTTCAATACTTGTTTGTTTGTTGAATGCATTTACAGAACTTGAATTTGGTGATATGATTCTTTTATGATGTTCAAGTCGTGTAATGCTAAGTATAGCATTATACATAGTAGGTAATGTACTAGCTGTGCCATAGGCGTCGCACGCGTGGATATCGGGTTTCAAAAATAACGAACTTCCGAAAAATGGTGCCTAAATTTTAAGTTAGACCTTTAGCAATACATTGGCGAAAACCGCAATCAATTCGATGCAGTAGTTTTTGCGTGATGCGCGTTCAAACATTATAATAAACACGGCGCTGGCAATCGACTGGTGATTCTGCTTCCCGTCATCGGTCTGTGGTATTTAGCTACGCCTTCAATCGTGATAGTTATACCGCCACTAGTCGGTTGCCAGAGCCTCGTTTGTTATTCAGCAGGATGAACCACGGGTAGGAGAGGGTGGCTTGAGACGACAAGATGATGGGTCGCTCTTACATCCCTAAAAAATATAAAGGGAAAAAGTGTTCAACATCTAAAAGAAAAAAAGTGTAAAAAAAACTTCATAGACCCATATGCCGACCAGAAGTTAGCCGCTAACCAATTCATCCGAGTTGGCGTAACCGCGACCGTTCGGGATTCCCACCCATAGATTACGAAGTTGGAGCTAAAAATGTACCGCAACTTTTGGCTGGCGTAGCGCCAAATAAGGCTATGAAATCACGGAGCGATTTTCACCCGCGCCCGCCGAGGTTGCGGGCCCGCAACTTTCTTTTTATGTTAGCACGCAATATTACTGCGTGTTTGTCTGATGTTAAATAGACGACGAAGTCTAAAAAATGTGAGCGATCCACATCACAACTATTCAGTGCAACACAGATATTTATCGAAAACATGCCAAAGGTGAGAGCAGGATTCAGAACGCAGGAACGCAGGAGCGAATTTGACCCTTATATAAGAGACAGCGCTGCTTCGGCGTGAAATACCTCTTGTGAAAGGTCTTTTCACCTAGCTAACGGGATACCGTAGTCATGACCCCTTCGATGGTCACATCGAACCGCGTCATGTTATGGTCACGGGCAATATCCAGAAATGTAAATGCAATATTATATATATATGTTAAAAAAAGCATCTCACGATGCATTTTACGCCCGCGGTGTGTGCGGTTGTTTGTGGTTCCCACTGACTCGGTGGATAACTAGTGGGTGGTTTTGCATCCGCCCGTCTTGCAATCGTCATCCGCCACGTTGCTGCACATCATCATCCTCTTAGCGTTGTCCCGGTTTGTGCCTCTAGGCCCAGGGTCCGCTTTGACCATGATCCTAGATTTAGCGAGTCCGGACTCCGGATTACATTGAAGCGACTGCCTTACATTGAATCTGACCTTCATAACCCTCAGAAAGGGGAACCAGACAAATTTGGATCATGGTTACACATTCAGAATTAAACTGGATGTGCAGGTTTCCTCACGATGTTTTCCTTCACCGCTAAGCTAATGGTGACGATCGACGACGAGCGACGATCTTACCACTAGGCTACCATGGCTGCATAATCGCGTAAAAACTGTTTTATGTGTTAGTTCACCGCGGCGCGCGGGCGCGGGTGAAAATCGCTCCGTGAGTTTTTAGAGTGAGTTGCGTCACGACAAACTTTTATAGTAGACTGAAATACGCTTGAGAAACTTGCGAGACTCGAAGATTATGTGCGTTTACTTAAGATACATTTCGATTTATCGAAGTTAGAGCAAATGCGGTTTTGCGTTAGACGGATGGGTGGTCTTTATCAAGTAAGTGGTGAAGTTCTCAGTACAGATACGTTTTGCTGGTTTTAAGTAGCTAAAGCAAAGTTTTGTTGCAGTTTTATTGGTCTAGCTGCTGCGTTGGACTTCGTTCGCTTGGACTTTATTATAATGGCTATTGTTACTCAATGGAGACCTCTAATTGTACTTTGTACATAAATTATTGTAGGTCATCGATTATTTACGACTCGGCCAAAAATGTTCATCAGACGAAACATTTTTGCTGAAACTTTATTCTTATTCCTATTTAGTGTACTTAGCTGATTTTTTACAGTTCAACATTTAAAAAGATTTTTGATTTTCGTAGGTCAACAAAGTGCTCATCAGACTATACAAAACGTTATTCCTATACTATGTCCCACATTCAAATTTATAATCCAATTCGATCCTTAGGTAAAAATATTAAAATTTTTGGCAAGGGAAATTTCTCTAGTCTCTTTTTCTTTAATTGGTCAATTGTATTCCTGTGTCATGTCTTCTAGGTTCAAGAATCATCAATAGCCTATAAATGTTGCTAAGATTAATAAGCACTTTTTTAATCGAAATATTGAAGTAAATCCCATACTTTATTGTACAAAGTTCACGCAAGTCCTGTAAACTCACTATCAAATCCCCCATTTACCAGTTACAAGGGTAGTTACCCCTAAATTCACTCCCGGTAGTTTCACCAAACGCAGCTGTCTGCGATCTTCGCTTCGGAAGTTTCGTAGCGAAGTTTGACGTACTCGGTGTCCGTCATCGGCCCATCTATCCCTTGTCGGGGCGGTAGCTATATATAATGTAATGGGTTTGTCGGTTCGAGGTGTGCGAAATTTGCTTAGGTAATGTTCTTGCAACGTCGTTATCTCTGCAAGAACACAATTGCATAAATATTCTGTCTATATATCTGTTTGTTTAAGGATCGTTTTAATTTTTGCTGTTATTTAATTTCCATTAAACTGATTAGTGTAATTAGCAAAGCCGAATAAGAAAGGAGACTGGCAACCGACTGATGGCGGTAAAACCATCAATATTAAAGGCGTAGCTAAATACGACAAGACGATGACGAGCAGCAGCGTTACTGATACGAGAAGCTACGCCCTGCAATCGCCAACCCCTCTGCCCAGCATCTTGGCTGTTATGGGCTAAGTCTCCTGATGAGAGAGGTATATGTCCAGCAGAGGACTACGATAGGTTGATGATTGATTTTACGTAGTTCAAGGTTTATTTAACTGTTATGACAATGTTTGTGCGATACAAAAATTACACGATGACGATACTGTGTGTCGGGTCAGATAGTAGGTATTTAATCATCATAAATACATAAGCAACGCAGCAGGAAAACTCTAGTCCTGTAACAACCCCAAAATGATCCCTTATAGATTCGTGGAACAGTCTTAAGTGCATTTAGATTATGGCAGTTAGGCGCGGCTTATGTCCAAGGCGGACGCCAACTTGGTAAAAGTTTGGATAGATGTAATGAAGGGTCGCAAGATTTACATCAATATGGTGGAGTTGCTAGAATCACCTAATATCTGGTCATAGTGGAACGGAGATAGCTCTCCGGGAAAGAACTTTGGCATTTTATCAAGGAGTTTGGTTTCAGAATATCATAGCAAAGAAAAAAGTTTAAGATGCTCTTTTGAATTTGTTGATGAAGAATATGTGCTGGTAAGGTGCTCTCCCTCAAACCATGATACAGTTTTTAGAGTATCCTTTATCCCTGCGGTTACAGATAAAGCATACAATTCACTGCCCCGACTCTTCAGCTGGATGTCGTAAGACTCGACTAAGGGTCTTCTTGAGAATTCAGCTTCTGGCACCGCGTGCCCGCTGGGTGACCTTTGCAGTGAGACCAACAGCGGTGTCCAGGTCGTCAGGTTTTGGGCTGGTTTTATTTGAGGCAGGGAACCATTGACTAGAAAACTAAAAGGTTCTCTCGCAATGGTGGAGAATACCAGCCTGATTGGCGGCCACCGAACACTCACTGTAACTTCCATGAAGTGACTTTGATCACGTTTCGGGATCAGTCGGTGTAGAGCCAGAGCTATCTTGTAGGTCTGCATGGCGGTTGCACCTGATTAATTTGTTCGCGAGTTATGTACTTGCCTATGGGCACAGTGAGTTACGCTTATCGTTCACTTCATACCTGGCGAGGGAAAGTCATCGTGGAATGTCACTATAAAAAATACTAAATTTTGCGACCAGATTCAAAAGCTGTCCAAAGTAAAGCTCGGTGCTGGCGAGCATCCCCAGAGATGGTCCGAAACACAACTCGTCTCTCTCCGATCTTATAAATCAATACTAAGGTTTAATCGAATTATTTTGTACCTAATACCCTCATAGGGAGTTCAAAATGGCTCTCACAGTTTCCGGTAAATCAATAGCTTTAGGGTTCTAACTACGTACTTGTGTATGAGTAACTTACGTTGAAAGGAGAGGTTAATGTGCCTCCCTTAGATTGGTCGCGATAAATTTCCAACTGAGTAAATCTGTTAATTGAGTTACAAGTTTGCAAAATGGATTCGTTGAATCTGAAAGATTAAATTTGTTTTACTTTATCACGGCTAAAGGAGCCTTTTCAGAGTTTCGTGAGAGGATTGAAAAACCTTATGCCGAAGATCAGGTGAACTTTTGCATGAAAATATTGTAAGACTGCCTGGCTATTTGAGAACACTGTTGAAGTATGTAATGTTTTATTTTATTTACAAAATATGATACTCCTTATTGCTTTAAAGTGAGAGAACAAAAATATGATTTAGCGAGTCTTTCAGATATCAAATGATAAAAGATTCTTTTTCTGCGAAAAAAAAGTCAACGAATTTATTGGTTCGGCCATGTTGGGAGAATGGGTGAGGACCGTGCAGTGAAGGGGACATAATGTGGATGTGGGACGACCACTATAGCCAAGGTCCTGTTGTACATTCTAGATACCACTGGAACGTCGAGGCTTAGAAGGACTTGCACGAGCTCGTCGTGGCGGACAACAGATCGAGGTGGCAACATGTAGTATCGGTGATCAGGACTCACTCTGAGCCGCATTATAGTACTTAGGTAAGAAAGCCGTCATTTGGTCAGGAGGAGAGACTAGTTATCACGGCGTTTCAGGAGCGAGGACTTACGCCGAGGAGATTATGGGTAAGGCCTCCAGTTGTTTGCCCAAAATGGCGAACAACGGAAGAAGCCAATGTCCAGCAGTAAGCTGCGATAGGCAGTTGACGGAACCTTAGCTTGCAATATCAACTCGTATTTGACTGTCTTTTTTTTCTTAGACGGCTTGATGGATGAATCCAGTGAGCTTTATGGTGATAAATTAACGTGAAAATTTTAAGGTTGCGTTAATTAAATTCGAAAGTGTCAGTCGTTGTTAATTTTTCTTTGATCTGGACAGGTGCAACCAAATTTGTTTTTATGAACATTTTAATCTAAAAAGTTACTAAATAATATATTCGTGTAATTTAGTTGGGGTAAACAAGTTCTGGAGTGGAGACCGCGTCTCGGCAGACGTAGTAAGAAGCAAATAGTTTTCCTACCCCTCTGGGAGAAAGGCGTGACATTATATCTTAACCAATTAACTAATATTATAAACCTGAAGAGTTTGTTTGTTTGTACGCGCTAATCTCAGGAACTACCGGTCCGAATTGAAAAATTCTTTTTGTGTTGAATAGACCATTTATCGAGGAAGGCTTTAGACTATATAACATCACGTTGCAACTATTAGGAGCGAAGAAATAATGGAAAATGTAAAAAAAAAACAGGGAAAAAATAACTATTCCACGCGGACGAAGTCGCGAGCACAGCTAGTTGTATATATTTAGTTAGGTAAACGCTGCTGTCCGTTTCCTGATAGTCCCTTAATCGTCTTCTACGACATGACATGAAACGTTCCTGTTCTCACCCAATAATCTTTGTACGAGCGGTATTCAGCCACGCGGCGATGGCTCAACGTCACAGATTGAGGGATGCGGTTATTTTGTTCCGTAGAGGGCACGGCAGAGGGTAATTTATTTGCGTGCCAAGCGCCTGGCGACGGTGCGTTGGGGAGAGGTTTATCTAGCGGAGTCGTGAGGAATTCGTTAGTGTTACACTACGTACGGCTTGACACTTCAACACAAATGTTTGTTAGGTTTCTATACGGGCATATAGCCCAAGACGTGCAATGCTGGGCCACATAGTGTCACCTAGTCCCGAACTAAGCCGAAGCTGTACATAATATTGTATTTAGAAGATATTTGAAGAGGATGGGCCGGCATGGCGGTGGCAACTGACAGGTAACTGACCAGTTACTTGCCCGTTGTCACAGCGACTTGGGCTTCTCTTTCGCTTTCCATCAGGTGTAGGGAAGCCATTATGTCGAGCCACTATAAAAAAAAAAAATATATATTTACTTACGTTATTTATAGCTTTTTAGTTATGCAGGATAGATAGATAGATAGATACTCTTTATTGCACAAAAACACAGACATTACAGGAAAACATATTACAAACAACACAAAGTACAATCTAGGCGGTCTTATCGCTTATAGCGATCTCTTGTAGACAACCTTCAGGTAGAGGAAACCAGATTGACTAAGGAAATGGGTAACCCAGTGCATAACTATCAAACTAGGTAGGTGCAGGTACAGTTTTGTCAAATTAAAGATTTGGTCGTTTGTGTTTTTTGATGTAAGGGAGCGACCTATCACCCTTTCGCTCCAAGCCATCCTCACCTGCCCGTGGTGCATCCTGCTGAACAACAAACGAGGCTCTGGCAAACCGACTGGTGGCGGTAAAACCATCACGATAAGACGCGTAGTTAAATACCACAGGCCGATGACGGGCAGCAGCGTCACCGGAGCAAGAAGCTACGCCCTGCGATCGCTAACCCGCCTGCCCAGCGTGGCGATTATGGGCATATCCTCCAGAAGTTTGCCCTAGGTGGCGAACAACTGGAGAGGCCTATGTCCAGCAGTGGACTGCAATAGGCTGATGATGATGATGATGATGATGATGTGTTTTTTGAAGTGGGTTTTTTTAAAGTCTGCCAGGACTCGATTTGAGTTGCGGGTGTCCATGGGTGGTGTCGACTGCTTACCATCAGGCATCACACATGCTCGTCTGCCGCCTCTTGACTGTTAATACTCCAAGGCCCTCAAAAGCTACATAAGAATAAATTTGTACATCCAAAACACTCTATCGACATCAGAGGTTAAATTAGAATTAGAATAAGCTCACGGAACTTTCAATAACCAGATTATAAATAGCCGTCATGAATTAGCTAGTACTCTCTGAAACGGAATCTGTTTTTGCCCGTTTAATTGCTTCCTCCGAAATCCAATAAATTGCCCTCCGCTGTGAGGTATCGAAGGGCGGATTGATTCGGGTCTGCGCACAATAAGGGCCGTGTCCGGGAAACGTGTGTTTTGTATAGGAAGAATGTTCAGGAAGATTAGTGGGCTGAGAGGAAAGTTTTGTCGATAGGTACTGAGGGAGTCTATGTGGGAACATTTATTCTTCGCTATAAATGGATCTTGATAATACTAGGGGATGTAAGGGAGCGACCTATCACCTTTTCCCTCCAAGCCATCCTAACCTGCCCGTGGTGCATTCTGCCAAACAACAAACAAGGCTCTGGCAAACCGACTGGTGGCGGTAAAACCATCACGATAGAAGGCGTAGTTAAATACCACAGGCCGATGACGGGCAGCAGCGTCATCGGAGTGAGAAGCTACGTGTTGCGATCGCCAACCCGCCTGCCCAACGTGGCGATTATGGGTATATCCTCCAGATGTTTGACCCGAGTGGCGAGCAACTGTAGAGGCCTATGTCCAGCAGTGGACTGACGCTACCGTCATCGGCCTGTGGTATTTAGCTACACCTTCAATATAATATCGACTAGCTCCAATACTATGATTAATCACTCCCACTATATCGGATAAGTTGCCCCAAACGTACATCTAGTACGAACGTGGTCGTTAGGCCGAGTGGCCGGGCCTACGAGCCCCGTGTCGTGGATTAGCCCCGGGATCCGGGATTATCGCCCGGGATGGGGATTATCACATCACGCCCATGTTCTAGATGCTGGCTGTTTTGTGCGATTCTGTCTTTATTAGATGGTTGAGACGACGACAAATAATTTGGTACGGAAGACTCGGGTTCGATCATAATCCTGTACTTTTTTTTATGATAGAGGGGGCAAACGGGCTAGAAAGTCACCTGATGGTAAGTGATCACTTCAGTCCATAGACACTGCAACAATCACAGGTGCGTTGCCGGCCCTTGAGAAATTTATAGGCTCGCTTTATATCCACTCGGAAAAATTGCAGCCGGATGCTGATACAAAAGACCAGTTGCATGAGGCAGAAAATTGCGCGCAAAATGCACCGTTGAAGACCTCTATCGACGTCTGTTTGCTAGTAAAATCTTTAATCAATCAATTAATAGCCTTGGTCCGTCCACTGCTGAACGTAGGTCTTTTTTTATAGTAGCTCGACATAGTGGCTTCCCTACGCCTGTTGGACAGCGAAAGAGAAGTCCAAGGCGCTGTGACAACGGGCAAGAAACTGGTTGTTGGGGCAACCTGTTGGTTGCCACCGCCATGCCGGCCCAACCCTAACCCCCCACGAGCTCCGGAAACCCTACTCACCGGCAGAAACACGACCCAGAAGTCATTTGACTGCGGTATTCTATAGGGTGGAGGTCCTTCCCCGGACGGGCAGCTCAATTCGGGCGAAGATTTGCTATGACCGAATAAAGAGATTTATTCGGTCCACATTTCTCTATCCCGTACTTTCCCCTAGCCAGCAACTGCCAGCAGTTCTTCCAAGGTTATCCGCCCAACGGGTTGCGGGGCGTCCTATAATCTTACATTCAAGTATGAAATGGCCAGTTCAGAGGAGAGTCGCCGAGAATATGGGAGTAAAGGGTCCTTTTGGCTGGCTCGATGGCTCATTTGGTAGTGACTTCTGCCTTCTGAACCAAGGTGGGTGGGTGCGATTCTCGGATAGTACAAACATTTTCGTTCATGAACATGTCTGTTTGTATTGGCCTGGGTGTTTACTATGCATATTCTAAGTTTATGTCTAAGTTTATCAGTTGTCTAGTACCCATAGTACAAGCTTCGGCTTAGTTTGGGGCTAGGTGGCGATGTTTGGCCCAGCGTGGCATGTCTCGGGTTTTTTATTAATTTTTTTTACAAATAAAATAAAAACCAAATTGACTGAAATTCAAAACACTTCATAAGTTTTCGTACAGAGTAACCAACGTCCATCCAAACAAACTTTCGCATTTATGATATTAGTAGGCTTTATGTAGTTTGCACATTAGGGTTATAAAGCAAACGGCTACAGCACTAACTCAAAAGCAATTACGCAATGTTTTCTCATACTAATGTATCAATTAGCCGACCCCAGCACAACACAGGGCACTAATTAAGCGGTTTGTGTACAAATGACCGCCTGGGGAGAGAGCTGGCGGAATAAGTCAACTGAACTGACCATTTAGACCGAGATTCTACTTGAATGTAAGGGAGCGACCTATCACCGTTTCGCTCCAACGCACGGGCGGATGCCCGTGGTGTATCCTGCTGAACAAACGAGGCTCTGGCAATCGACTGATGGCGGTATAAACATCACGGTTGAAGGCGTAGCTAAATACCACAGCACGATGACGGGCAGCAGTGGGCTGGCCATATCAGCCGCAGAACCGATAACCGCTGGGGTAAACGAGTTCTGGAGTGGAGACCGCGTCTCGGCAAACGTAGTGTAGGACGCCCTCAGGCAAGGTGGAGTGACGATTTGCGCAGGACGGCTGGCAAGTACTGGATGCGAGAGGCCCGGGACCGAGCGAAGTGGCGAGCATTGGGAGAGGCCTATGTCCAGCAGTGGACTGATGTGGGCTGATGATGATGATGATGATGATGAGAGAAAACTGTCGCCTAGTAATACTTTCGACTGTACTTACTGATACAGTCTGTTATTACCAAGTTACAAAATCGACACACCACAGTACACATGTGCGAATCTTCTATACCTAACACCGCCCAAACGAGGATTACATCACTGCCTTACCGAAACATCCACAAACAAGCAGGTCACCAGACGGTACTAGCCCACATTATGATAATGCGAGGTTCACGTACGAGTACATAGATGAGGACTGGAAGCGTCAAATTAAGGATATCAGTAAGCCTACAACAAAAATAACAACAGTCTATCACAGTCCATTGCTGGACATAGGCCTGGAGAGGCCTATGTTCAAATTAATCA
The DNA here is from genome assembly GCA_031163375.1 of Conogethes punctiferalis. Lineage (NCBI taxonomy): Eukaryota > Metazoa > Arthropoda > Insecta > Lepidoptera > Crambidae > Conogethes > Conogethes punctiferalis. The sequence goes on from CM062078.1 coordinate 16,540,709, forward strand.
CTTCTTAGTTGACAGTTGAATTTGGTTTTGCTTCGAGATCGCCTGATCTGACTCTGATCAGGCGATCTTCAAACTTTTCGCTTTGTCGGGTAAACTTAATCACTGACCTAGAAGATGAAATCTCAATAAGTCCTTTTGTCAACTCTTACGAGACCCACTCGAAGAAATAGGACGGTAATTTGTATTATTTTCCATCACAGTTTGATACGACCTAAAGGAAAAAAGTTTCTTAAAGTCTGAAGTCTCTTTTAAGTTACAACAGCATTGCCTCATGCTCTAATGTCTAATAAAAACCGTCCTAAATTGGTCCTTCCATTGGTATCTCATCCAGAATCCTTGTAAGGATTCACGCTTTCAGCTACCACGGAGTCCGCCGTGTCCCCCCTTTGTTATAACTTCACAATTGCCCGCACAAGTTGGTTTGGTATCACGACTTTGTATATCTGGAATAATAGGCGGTACTCATGTGAGCCCGGATAATTATTCGTTTGTGCTTACAAAGATGAATTGTCAAGTTTCTGAACAATGATGATGTATTATGCGAGGTTGTTTGTGATGCGTGTTTTCTAAGTGTTTTAGTAGGTAAAGGCCACAATTGTCTTGTTATTTTTTTATTTTTTTTTTATTTTATAGTGTAGGGATTAAAGAAAGAAAGAAGAAAAAAGAAACGCGGGCAGCATTTTTAGGACGTCTGCTCATCACTACGGTCGAACTGCTTGTGTCTGTAAGATCAGCCTTTTATACTGTTATATTGCAATCTCAGCACAATCCCCACCAGGGTAGTGGTGTGGGTTGTCACTGTCACAGAAAAAAGAAGAAAAGGTAAGGCCAAGACTTTAAAGCGTATGATGCCATATCCGTCGACACTGACACTGACACCTAACAATAGTAGTTCGACATAAGGGCTTCCCTACCTCTGATGGAAAGCGAAAGAGAAGCCCAAGTCGCTATGACAACTGGCATGTAACTAGTTAGTTACCTGTCAGTTTCCACTGCCATGCCGGCCCAACCCTAACTCCCCACGAGCTCCGAAGACCCTGCTCACCAGCAGAAACACGACCCGGAGGTCATTTGGCTGCGGTATTCTATAGGGTGGAGGTCCTTCCCCAGACGGGCAGCTCATTCGAGCGAAGATTTGCTATCCCCTACCTCTGCGTGCCCGCTGGTTGACCTTTGCAGTGAGACCAACAGCGGTATCCAGGTCGACAGGTTTTGCGCTGGTTTTGAGGCAGGGCACCATTGACTAGAAAACAAAAAGGTTTTCAGGCAATAGGTAATAACAGCCTGGTTGGCGGCCACCGAACACTTACTGAAACTTCCATGAAGTGACTTTAAAGTGTATAGCCATATGGAGAAGATGATAGGCCGTAAGTGGCGAACAGTCGGAGAGGCCTGTGTCCAGTAGTGGACTCCAACAGGATGATGCTGATGAATGATTAGAAAAGCTAATAAAAGCCCATTAGTGTCACGACTCGGCCATACACACTCAGCCCTCCACTAACACCTCAGAGGGCAGGGAAAAACTGAAAACCAGCGCTGCCGGGGACGCACTCCCGCGACAGCATCAGCTGAGCTTTGTCCTATTGTCTGCCTGTATGATCGCGTAATATATTCCTATGTACCTACTGTATATGACAGAACTGTAAAGACAATAAATAAATTCTTATTCTTATTAAAACGATATTTAAAGTGAATAATTATGAGCTGCATCGATGAGCTAACCACGATTACCGGAGGCGCTAAATAAAATAGTTTTCCACATTTCCCTCGCACCTCCCGGCGCGGCGCAATCTAATTATGTGAACTGACTCGCCGCTTGTGTCCGCAATCTCTTAGCGTAATGTCCTACGAGAAGCGTGGACATGGCATCTTATTTAAGAGAAAAGTAGAACATTTTAAACTGTAGGTGCACCAAGAGGTTTAGTTCCTCGTTCTTGCCCCGTGCCATTAAGTCATGGAATGCCCTTCCAGCTCATGTGTTTCCTTCCTCTTACAATCCTGGGTTCTTTAGGCGGGGCGTGAAACGGCATCTCAGTGGGCCTTCAGGGTGAGGGCGACAAACGCAATGGGTTTGTTCTATTGTGCCTGTCGACCTGACTTTTGGACCTCACGGCCGCTTATCATCAGGTGGAGTGAGGTCTTCCTGAAAGCTCTTCTTATAAAAAAAAGGTACGTGGTACCTTTGTAGTGCTAACGGCTAAGTTATGGAACTCTTTATCGGGTTCCTTGTTTCCCCGTCAATGTATATGCCGATGTTCAAGACGAAAGTGAACCAGGTTTTCGGTGAGCACGTTCCGTCGTAGACTACGATATCGCTTACCAGGCGAATCGCAGTAAAAAAACGAAAAAGAATGATGAAAAATAGTAGGTATGTGAATGTCTAAAATCAAAAAAACCTTTCGTGAAATAGAACCTATGTTTAATTCTTTGACGGAGAAGAAATTAAACAAAATAGAAAATCTTTTCGGAATGGACGGAGTAAGAAATGATCTGCGCCGGCGAAGCGGGGGAGCGTTCGGGTCATCCTCCCGCTCCTGCACGGATAAGATGGTCCTAGTCTAAATCCGTACAACCAACGAAATGACCGGAGCAATGTATAGAATAGGTACCACATTTAATATCTACCTCATCCCCGTCAAGACACTTTCCCACATCCAGCGCCCGCCCGCCTCGCAATCGCAAAGAGAAAATAAAAAAAAGTATACCTTTTTTACAACTTCACCGGTTGTTGGTTCAATTTTCAAATTCAATTTAGATTTACTGCGCTCTTAAGGCGCACCTTCCCGCTCGCTATCACTACAAAGCAATGGAACGACTAATAAACTGTGTACTGATCCTTTCGGTATATTGCCGTGCCGTTCAGTTCGATTTTAACGAGCTTCTCTTAGTGTAGATCTACGCTGTTATGTTTAAGAGATGACAGTTCGCTTTGCTTGTTGAATAATTTTGCTGTTTTTATTGAGCGTCATTTTCTTTGCATTATTGGTAATTTAACAGAGTACGCTCTTTTAGATGCGCAGTGGAATCGTGTGGACTTTAAAGGTTCGATTGTTTATTGATAAGTAGCTAATAAAGACTGGGATTGGAGGCATCATTATCATAATGGATGGGGATGTAAGGGAGCGACCTATCATCTATTCGCTCCAAGCCAACCTCACCTGCCCGTGGTGCATCCTGCCGAATAACAAACGAGGCGCTAGCAATCGACTGGTGGCAGTATAACCATCACAATTGAAGGCGTAGCTAAGTACCACAGGCCGATGACGGGTAGCAGAGTGGAAAGCTACGCCCTGCGATCGCCAACCCGCCCAGAGCGTGGCTACTATGGGTGTATCCTCCAGATGTTTGCCCTTTGTGGCGAACAACTGAAGTGGCCTATGTCCAGCAGTGGACTGCTATAGGCTGATGATGATGATTATAATCATTCTTCTACCGTGAATGCCTTACATAACAGTTTCAGCGTATTTTTAACTTCATATCCTATAAATTCCCGGTGGCAATGACACCAGAACGCTGGCTACGTTACCTCGCTGAATGATTAGCGAGATACGCAAGGAACAAGCCATATCTGAGGTCTACTTGCCTGTACCAGTTTAGAGAAACATTCCGGACTGTAATTTTTTGACAACCCACTTGCAACATATTTTTAAGAAATTTTAGGTACTATAAAGTACTTTTCATCCACAATCACTTCGGTGAAGGTCGTTTCTTAACTGGAATCTTAGACTACAATATACCTACTAGAATACAATCTCCCAACCGTGGACATTCGCGGCGATCCAATCGTCTTATCGTACAAGATCGACGGAACAAAGAATCATTTATAGAAGCGCTCGTATCGTATCTTCAGCAACAATTGTTTATTTGTTTTGCTCAAGTCCTTTCTGTACGGAACAACAGAGCCATTACATTGGGGAATCTGTTCGACGACGCACGCGGATATTGTTGACCCAAAAATTGTTTGGAGCGGAGCCAGGGCAAATATCAGACTATTCTTAGCGGTGATATGTCAGACTTTTGATGGGTCAGTGAAAGACGGAATCGATGATTACGGGCGCGGTTTGGAGAGTGTTTTCTATATTTATTTGAGCAACCAACAATAGAAAAGTCAATTTATTATATTTTGGCGTCGAGACCTGCGTCGACTTCCATAATGTTGACGTAATTCTACCAATTCGCACTAAACGTTTTGCTTCACATAGTTCGCACCGTTTTTTTACGTAGGGAATGCCTTCGGACGTTCGGTGTCTGCAACGTTGAAGATGTGAAATTTTATAATGTAAAAATTTTAAATATACAACCGACTTCAAAATTATACACTCTTTGAAACAAAAGAATAATTATCGAAATAGGTTCTCAATTCTCAGAGATATGTAGTAACATCACGAAGCATTTGCATTGTGACATACACATACAACAAAAAAAAATCAGTCGAATTCAGAACCTCTTCCTTTTCTTGAAGTCAGTTAGTAATAATAAAACATTCTATAGAAATAGTAATCGACCAATCGTTAATTGACATTTCCAATTGACAGATCACCGTTCTACAATGCCTTAAAGTAATGATGTATCGCCATGGGACCAAAACACTGTAATATTCCCAAAAGCCCGAATCAATATTAGCACAAAAAAATGTTTCACAAAAAAATTGCTCGTTCAAAAGTCCAACAGCGAGTCAAACTTTGTGAGAAGGGTTCCGTATCCACGTCATAGCAAAATATGCTAATGACCAAGACGGCAGGTCGTTCTGTTGTAAAATTCAGAAGTTGCCTAAGCCATATTCGTTTCTGCCGTCTACCGGTATAATGTGATGTACTCGTTGGTACGTCTTTGCGGAACGAGATAATTTTAATAATGTTAGCGATGAATAGGTTATGTGGGATGTAAAGGAGCGTTCTATCCGTGGTGCATCCTGCCGAATAACAAACGAGGCGCTGGCAACCGACTGGTGGCGGTATAACCATCACTATTGAAGGCGTAGCTAAATACCACAGACCGATGACGGGCAGCGGCGTCACCGGAGCGAGAAGCTACGCCCTGCGATCGCCAACCCGCCTGCCCAGCGTGGCGATTATGGGTATATCCTCCAGATGTTTGCCCTAAGTGGTGAACAACTGGAGAGGCCTATGTCCAGCAGTGGACTGCAATAGGCTGATGATGATGATGATTTCATTGTTTGATCCTATCGATAGTCATATTCAGATGAAAACTATCGATTGTGACTGCAATAGGCTGATGATTAAGGCTAGACTCTAATCGTAATTTCACACAATTTTTCATTCCCCTTTATGAACCCTTTTATATCAATAACATTACTTATCTCTTAGTTATACCGAATTGGTTTCACAAACAGCTAAAAACTCATTACCGCCAACTCAGCACCGTAACAATTTATTGACAAATAATTAAACGCCAATATTATTCATGGAACGACCGACGCGCCGATGAAAACTGACTATTTGATTATTTCCAACGCTATATGGTAATGGTACGTTCAATTACGGGCTTTTTAATTACATATTTGTTGTTCAGCGATCTCTAATTAGTTTTGCTAATCCGTAAAATTGTAGTCAGAGGGATCTGATTAGTATTCATCATCATCATCAGCCTATTGCAGTCCACTGCTGGATATAGGCCTCTCCAGTTGCTCGCCACACAGGGCAAATTTCTGGAGGATATACCCATAAGTGCCACGCTGTGCAAGCGGGTTGGCGATCGCAGCTTCTCGCCCCGGTGACGCTGCTGCCCGTCATCGGCCTGTGTTATTTCTTCGTGATGCTAAGCTAAGCTAAGCCTTCTATCGTGATGGTGTTTGCCCGAAGTGGCGAACATCTGGTGAGCTTTATGACCAGCGGTGGATTGCGATAGGCTGATGAAGATGATGATTGGATTGTAAAAGTGAAGGATCAGAGAGTGCTTTACTCTTGAATCAGAGAGTGCTGAGTGAGAGAATGTTTGTGCACATACTTGTGGATTAAATATCTCCTGCACACAGTGGCCGAATTTTGGCCAAGGAGTATTATTATCTACCACAACCAATTATAAGACCGTCTTTGCAATCGTTGGTAGGTACTTAAAAATCGTTAATTCGCGCCCAACCGTTCCAATTAATAAAAAAAAGCACACGAAACCTTAATTGCCTTCAAGCCGGTTATTTTATTTATTTAAACACCCGAAGCGACCCTTTCCCAATATTGATGGGCCCCGGTCTCCTGAACTACAAAATTAAGCTCTACACACCACACCCTTAACGCGTGGGTATAAAGGTCAAATTCGTTTGCCCCAACTTCATTATTTGCTGCAAAACGTCGTAGCAATAGATTTATATTCAATTTAACTTTTCGTTGTTCGGTTTCCATTCGTTACAATAAATATAGGAGCTGATGGCTGCGAGCGTTCTCCTAAACTTGTGTTTCTGATTTAGTTTGTGCTGTTTGGGTATCAGGCTTGAAATCTATCAGGGTTTAAACAAAGTCCACGGAAAGTTTCAATGTTACTGCGAACATACCTACGTCTCTTCAAGGCTGTAGTATGTTAGATACAGTGATTTTCAATATGTAGGTCACGACCTCCAGGGGCTGATCTGATACGATCTGAGACCCCCTTTAGATAGACCCCCATCTATTTTACCAATCAAAAATATCAATTTAATTATCTTACGCTAATTTTCAATTCTACTAATACTATTTAAATAAATAAATAATATTATGAACTAGGGACCCGACCCCGGCTTCGCTCGGGTGCAATACTATAGGCATAATATTATACAAGTAAACCTGCCTCTTGAATTCCGCTTGTGCAGTTTTAAAGATATGAGCTTACTGTCTCTGTCCCTATGACAGATAGAAAACAAAAGCGACTTTGTTTTATAAGAGATTGATGAATGTGGACAAAGCAAAAATTTGCGCTTAAATCAACGAATGATTGAATGGATTTTTTTTCAATAGTAATCATCATAAGTGAAAAGAACATCTCCCGATCTTTCCACAAAGTATTGCCATTGATCTGGCAACCCTGGTAGTCATTTTGACGAGGTCATAAACAAAAGTCCATCCATCGAAACATTATGTATTTCTATTTATAATTATTTTTAGTATCTATAATGGGATAATCTACAGAAAGTAAATTAATAGTGATAGCTATTCAATCATTTCCCCAGCATCCAATTTATCGTAGGCAATTATTTGTATAATGTTATTGAAAATTTAAACAGAAAAATAACAAGTGAAACACAGTTATTAAACTGTCCTATTTACACAGCGAAATAGAATGATGCAGTGATGTTTTGCATATTGCCTCGTGTGTATGCGAACTTGTAACTTTAAATGGTTTTTGGCATAGTTTTATCATGGTATGGTAACTAAAATAATTGTGCGTTTGAGACCAGCGAGGCGAATCACAAAGCCAATTTTGAGTCCAGTTTGACAACATTTTTCTTTTATATCTAACGGCAACCGGCCCTTTTCTGCCAATATCGAGTGAAAATTTACAAAGTTAGAATACATTTTGGGTGCTAGAATCGGTATAATATTGCTCTCAATATATACTTTCCGTGATCAGGTTCTAATCGTCTCGTATAAAACGAATTTTCCACAAGAAAAAAGAAAGAATCTTTCTTCCTTTTTTAGATGAAACTTCCCATGATCAATTTCTAATCGTCTCAAGACAAGACTCTCTCAAACATGCCACCTTCGGCAATAAAGCGCCATCTAGTTCCAAAAACCACTGATAAACTTACCTATTTTTTTCATGCAAATACCGACAAACAGACCCGTTCATGCACATAAATGTTTGTAGGTACTGTGCGGGAATCGAACCCGCGACCACTATATTAGAGGCAGCGTCAGCTACAACTCAACCAACTGACTATACTCGTAATGGTGCGACAGACAAGAAATGCTGCTTGTCATCTATTTTGATACGATCAAAGGTAGGTCTGTCTTTTTTCAAAGCATTCTTATAGAGTACATTGAGAGAGGCCTATCTCCAGCAGTGGACTGATATAGGCTGATCATGATGATGATAACTCTTATAGCATAACCACACCCTAGTATGAAATACGAACAGTGCAAACCAAATCGAAAAGTAATGAATTCCGGTAACCTTGACCATCAAGGTTAGGACATTAAATTTGAAATAACCAATCCTATACAAAACTTCCAAAACCCATATACTAAACGACCATTTATTTCTCTATTAGCTCAGTCCACAGCTTGCCCAGTCCCACACGTAGGCCGATACAGCGCACATTATATTACAATTACCGTAGCCTGTATCATCAATATCATTGATTAGGCGCTTCGTACATTTGTGATTCTAATGGTCTCTACCATAGATCGAAATGGGAGAGGACTCGGTAATAAATAATAAATATTAGCCTGTAAACGTCCACGTTCCTCCCTTTTCCTGGAGAGTTAAGGTTACCTGCAGCCGCGACCGTGGTCGAGTCGACTACATAGGTCTAAAGCATGTGCGCTTGTGTGCATCTTGTCTTCAAGCGATGCTTCCTTCTCGTGTAAGGTGATATCATATAGTTATAGCCAATTAGTCTCCATCATCAGCCTATTGCAGTCCACTGCTGGATACAGGCGTCCTCCACTGAACCCTTTTTGACCGACTTCGAAAAAGGAGGCTGATTGAACGACGTGTGTTATGTTGTACAAAAATCACACAGAAAGTAACGCTGCCTATTTAAGCGGAAAAACATCAATTCCCAGTATAGATCGGTGGTTTCTACGTAATTTAGATCCTGTGATATCGTCGATCGCGCCGATACGGCAATACTATAATAGTGACGAGTGTATTCGTTACTTTCGCCTTTATTCCGAATCTTTTGTTCTCTGTGGACCGTGAATGAATGATTACCTGGAGACTTTATCGCTCTAGGTAGATTAAAATGAATTCATTGTTTTATATCTACTTACTTTGTTATATTATGTCACTTAGATACTTTGTAGATGTATTAAAGAGTTTAATTAGAAGATTCGAAGTTAAGAGAGGTAGTGCATAGCGAATATTCGCTCAAATTGAGCTGCCCGTCCGAGGAAGGACCTCCACCCTATAGAATACCGCAGTCAAATGACCTCCGGATCGTGTTTCTGCCGGTGAGTAGGGTTTCCAGAGCTCGTAGGGGGTTAGGGTTGGGCCGGCATGGCAGTGGCAAATGACAGGTAACTGACAAGTTGCTTGCCCGTTGTCACAGCGACTTGGGCTTCTCTTTTGCTTTCCACCAAGCTTAGGGAAGCTATTATGTCGAGCTACTAAAAAAAAAGTTAGTTCCTAGCTTTAGCTTCCTATAGGTACGTTTTAACCACTGAGCTGAGATCAATAATAGAAAAGTAATTATTATGGGTTTTCCTCGCTTGGTGTAGAGCGAAATAGCTCAAATCGCTGCGGTAACGGACCATAACCAAATTAGTAACCTGTCAGTTGCCACTCCCCTGTATAGGCGAGATAGAATTGTCAAACGATCACGCGTGTTAATTACTGAAGCCTTTGATGATTTAAATTAGATTGCGCATTATCATTAAAACGAGCGTAAGAAATTACATTCAAAACGTGTTTCGAATGTTATTTCATGCAACTACCAAATGCTACGACGTGTTCAAATTTCGTCATGAGCGCTGACTGAATTGACAACCCAAAGGTTATCTGGAAGAGAAAGCTAACCACCTTTACATAAAACCGCCAAAATAGGACCACAACATGTCAGTAATACCTACCTCTTTTGTAAATATAAGAATATCTTTCTATCCAAAGGAAATTGCGCAAGATAACAAAAACAATAAACATTGTTATTACTTATTTCTCGCGAACGACGAGATACCAAGGGCCCTCCCAATACATATGTCCACAATCTAACATATAGAAAGTAGGGAAAAGGTCTCGTATCCCGTAACTAAGTTGACACAGCAAGTCGGTTGTAGCTGTACAAGAGGACAGGAAGACAAACATGCCTTTGTCAACAATGACCTACGGTGCCCTTCGGAATTGGGATATAAATGTACAATTGAGCAGACTGTTGAATGAATGAAATGAATGAATGAATGAAGTGAATGAAATAATTTTTATTTGGAACATAAAACTTATGAATACTTAAAAAGAAAACAAAATTAACTAAAGCAATATGTTGCACTGTTCAGTTTTGTTTATTCTAGCTTTAACTCATATTAAGAACGTATCAATAAACCAAGACATGCCACGCTGGGCCATACAGCGCCATCTAGTCCCAAACTAAGCCGAATCTTGTACTATGGGTACTAGACACCTGATAAACTTACTTAGATACCTGTGTAAACAAATACATATCATAACAACGGTGTTAAACAAACTAAGATAACACAAAAGACAATACCATAGACTGGACAAGGTTATTGGGACGTCCCTAATAAAAGGGCCTCACTTGAAATTTAAGCGATGGCCCTTGTGGAAGCCACGTTTTTAATTTGGGGCACAACTAACTAAAAATAATTGGGTAAGATTAACGTCACATTCTTACCATCTATATCCAAGCAAGCAAAGCCGCGGACTTCAATAAGTTTAATGAGAGTGTATATAGTATATTACAAAACACGTATATTACTACATACTTGTATCCTCGATACATGGAGGTAGTCGGTTGTTTTTGCATAAACACATAGCATTTCTGTATGAAATCGATACCACTGCTCGGAAGAATAAGTCCCATCCTGCATAATTTTCAAATGACGCCACCATTCTGCTACAATGTTTACAACAAGAAACACAGTACCTCACTCTGAAACAAACAAATCATCTCCGCAAAAGAGATGCCACAAATTCTCGTAAAATCTGGTAAACTGCTCAATCGTTTGCCGAACAATCTCATCTCAATACCCCAATTCTTACAGGAAAGTTGTACAGTAAAAAAGTCTAACTGGTTGTCCTAGCTGAGCAACAAACGCGGTAAATATAAAGCAATGCGAAGCGATATGAATATACTCACTACTTGTTTTTGTTTACTCCTACGTCAGAATTGACGTAGGAGTTTGATGACATACAAAACATTTTTTTACACAAGACATGCCACGCTGGGCCACTCAGCGTCATCTAGCCCTAAACTAAGTCGAAGCTTGTACTATGGGTACTAGACAACTGATGAACTTACTTAGATACATTTTTTTTTGTAAATAAATACATATTATACATAAAAAACACCCAGACCAAAACAAACAGACATGTTCATGCACACAAATGTTTGTACTGTGTAGGGATCGAACCCATGACCCTTAGCTCAGAAGGCAGAGGTCACTACCAATTGAGCCACCGAGCCAGTCAAAGTCAGTGAATGCTTGAAAAGCCATATGGAGGTCTTCCAGTTTAGTTGATGAAGAACAATCTTTGGAGCGATTGATATGAGGGTCAAAGTCGTCCATGCTTCGTCTTCTTCATGCGTTTCTTCGCACTTTCGCACAGGGACTTCGCAATACGCTCCCGATTTGACATGACAGGAAAAAGTGAAGTGAGTTAACTGCTTTAGTAAAACTAGTGCAGTCATGGATATAGGACACACACTCCCTAAAGAATTGGCCGCATAATATAAGTATATTTTATTTATTTTCTTAATCTTTATTGCGCAATAATGTAGTGTACAAAAGCAGTACTCTATACCTCATGTCTAACGTCGCGTCACGTCGCTACGTATCGCGTCCCAACGCTCACATAGGACAAACCGTTTGGGACGATCACCGTAACTCTGTATTATAAGCTCGTTCCGTTCAAACAAGATCCCTTACTTCCTCCGCCTAATGATAATGAATTAACTGGGAGATGTAAACAGTATCCAATTAACTTGAGAGTTTAATCACTACCTGTTTTTGTTTACTTAGACGTATTTTGCTAAGGGAGTCTCTTTGTGTGTGTATTGGCCACATTAGTAGAGTACTTTTTCTTCTAAGTCATCACATATAGTGAGTATGTGTGTAGTGTGTATGTTAATTATTGTAAGTGGAATTATATTTGTGCTACTTTCGTTGTTCTAATGTCTATTACTAACATAAGTGCGTTAGCTAATTACTTTGGGATCGTAACGATATGTGATGTTTATTTAATCAACTTCGACGGTAAATAACTCTCTACTGGTCTAAACTAAGGTATACTTATGGTGAGTACTAATTAAAAACAGTATGACTAAGATCGTCTTTGAGTGACTGGCAAGTGCTGGATGCGAAAAGCCCAAGATCGAAGCAGTGAACCATTGGAGAGGCCTATGTCTAGTCCAGTTATGGCCAACGACAGGCTGTTGATGATGATGATGATGATGATAGGGTCGTCTTGGAAAACACCCAAAGCCAAAGCATGTTAAGAGAGAGTTGGGTAAAGTAACTGGTAGGTACTGAATTAATTAAATGTGTTCCCTTCCTCTTTATAGTCTTGGTTCTTTTAAACGGGGCGTGAAGCGGCACTTATACAGGCCGTCATAGTGTGATCGGTCCACGTTGCACTAACCAGGTGTGATGAGGATCGCTTACACTTTATAGACTTCGTCGTTTGCTTAACATCAGGCAGGACGCAGTCATTTTGACGTGGTTATGTAAAAAAAAATTTGGTGCTGGCGACTGACGTTTAGGCCAAAAAAGAAATATAGTATTTCACAATGATCAATTAACTAAGCTATATCGCCATTCTAGCTTCCCATATTCAGCCCCGAAGGAGCGCTTACCGAATCTAAGGGTTTAAAACGTTATCCCATAACCCAGTATAGAGGCTATTCCCGGTTAAGTCCCCGAGCGCAGGCTTCGATTCTGTTTATTAGTTTAGGCACCGTTAAATTTTATCGACAAACGCAAGAAGTTTTTATTGCCTCTGTACAGGTATGCACGTAAAGCTAAGTTTTATGGAAGCCCAAATTGGTATCTGGTATATCGGACGAGTTTCAAATGGGTACCATCAAATTAAGTCTCGGTAGGTTTTAATACTGCCGTGTGTGAGTAATTGGGTTTTTAAATTCATCGTAACGAAATACAGTGTTGCCTTCATGTGACACTAAATTGAATGGTTGGGATAAATAACTTTGTATTCGAGTAGCATAATACGTTTATCAAGTTCTCAGAATGAATTCACACGGATATAGGGATAGTATTGTAATATAATAAGTACCTAGTAGTAGATAAGATAAACAGCCATTGTCCTTCCGCAGAACTGTTCCTTCAATTCGCAATATATTTATCTATCCCGGGCTTTCACCATCCAGACAATGCCAACAGTGCTCTTTCTTAAAGGCCGGCAGCGCAGCTGTAACTCCTGATGTTGCAGATGTGGCGGTTATGACTTACCATCAGGTGAGCCGTCTGCTCGTCTGTCTCCTATTTCTAAAAAAAAAACAGTTCCAAGGTCAGCCCAACGGGTTGAGGAGTGTCCTACTCACATCTTCCTAAAAGCGGTGTTCACTCAGACGAGCAGACGCTCCACCTATTGTTGGTTCTACGTAGACATGACCAGCCCACTGCCACTTAAGCGTACTAATCCTTCGAGCTGTGTGTATGATAACTTTTGTCCTTTGACGCCTAAGTTCGCACTCTATCTTTTAACCCACAAGTGAATCTTGAAAGATACACTCCATACCGGAGATTCGCAGTAACATATACACAACAAGATCTACATTCGAGATACTGTCTCCACTCACAGGTCGGTTGTTCGTATGTAAATTCGTGCTAGTGGAGCGTGTGACGTCGCTCGCTGCTCGACATCATTCCGGGGTGTGATCGGAATGTAACGTGGAGCTTTTGTTTATCTGGAATACTTCGTGGGTTCAGACACTCGTTTTGAATAAGGAACGGGTTGGGAATAGTGGAATTGATTTGGAATGCTTCGTAATTTCCGGTCAAGGTACTCTACCTTCTTTATTTCTACTGGATTATTTAGAAGATTTAAATCGTAAATTAATAGTTTAAAGCACACTTTCCTGTTCGTGTTCGAAGTTCATTATGTGACCTTACTCACAAGTACAAACACATCATGATACGATGTCCCATCGTGAAGTTAATTATGAAGGTCACAATCGGAGGATCTAAAAAAAAACCAAAATTATTTTATAAACTAAATTTAATTACTATAAATTACAATTATTGCTTAAGCCTAGCTATGATCGATGTTAGATCCAAAGTGAATGATATTCAATGAAAACAGTATTCCGGTAAACATGCGGTGACGACAGCGAGGTGCAGCGTCAGCGGCGTCGGGTTGCGGCTGGCCGGCGCCGGTGTCGCGGGGCCGTAGCTATGTTGCAATCAGGGCATCGCTTACTTGCACTTTACATAGTACTTGTTACTATAACATCTCCCCCCTCAGATCATCAACTATTTTTGAAGTTTGAGCTGAGAAAATAGTGATGACTGGGCCTTTTCCTTAAGATGATTTTCAGGTTCTTCGTAGATCTTATCTGTGGGAGGTAATCTTTCAGCTTTCCATTGAATTAGCTTGTAGCGTCTTGCGAGCAGGAACATACTGAGTGCAAGTGCACCGAATAGTAGTACATATAACGGGATCGTTGTATGATATAAGTATTGCGATGGGACTTGATCCAATTGCAACGGTGGCTGCGATGTAATCTTGCGTTCGACATCATGTAGTTTTCTCAGGTCTATAGAGTTGAGATGCATGTGCGGTGCTGCGCTTCGTGGTGTGTCTTCGTTGAAGGTAAGTTGCATGATCTTCAGAGGCTGTCCTTCAATTTGATCATTGGTATTAGTGATCGTGAACTCAGGAGTGTGCAGGAAGCAGTTCATCGGGATGCTGGCCAGGTAAGTACCATTTAGTACGCTATAATCTTCTTTTCCGCAGACGGTGTGTATCCTGGTGGAATTGGGAAAAGCTATGATGTAGTGTTTTTCGTCCAGTTCTTCCATGGCTATCCTGGATAGGGTGACTGTGGCGATCTCGCAGGTCTTGTCGATGTACTGGCTGGTGATGAGGCTCTGGATGCAGTCTGGAGCATGACGTAGCTGATGTTCCATCTTCTCCCCGCAGAGATACCAGTGATTGTACTTCGGGCATTCAGCCTCTATGTACACGTAACCTTTACTGTTAGTTGCTATGAAGGGATAAGGAGGCATAAGGGCCTGCTTATATCTATTAGGAGCTATTGATAGTTTATATAAGTTATAGCTATCCTGGCTGTATATAGGTATTTTAAACACAAGTACTATTTTATTGCCAGAGTAATAGTAACCAGGTTTTATTATATCGTAATATTGTCTAAGTTCTAATTCTAGTATTTTATCCCTACCATAAATCCTAACTAATCTATTTATCATATGATCTAAAACTTCGATGCCTATCATAGAATGATGTGAGCTTGAAGCGTGAATAAAAGCTAATATATTTTCTATTCTTAATATCTCTCCTAAGACTTCATCTATGTTCTCAGTTATAATGACAAGATGCTGCGCGAATTTAGCATATTTTAAAAGGCTAGTTTCTCTATCAGCGTCATTATCTAAAATTAACTGTAATGTTGCATTTATCTCGGCTTGATTACTAATTATCTTATGTATGATATCCGAATGCTGGACCATCCATTCTTTACAGATACTTATATGATTATTAAATTCGTGAGCTATTTCATTATTATTTTTCTGGAGAATTTGAATTGCATTATCGTATTTAACTGCATCTGAGTTATCTAAGTTTCCGGTAACGCTTTTAATAATAGAACCTAGACCGTCTATAAGACCTCTCCGCTTACGGCGCGGCCTTAACGTATTTATTTGACTGATGACCTTTACTAACTTATTAGAGAGATAATCTATTTGTAGTTCATAAAGTGAATAGGTATTATTATTAAGTATGTGTTTAAATTCTAATAACTGATTCTGTAACAGATAAATCTTATCGTCGATATCCTTAAGATCTATAAACTGAAGAAACGAATGATAGTGAGTAGTGAGCCTTGTCGCGCCGAGTCGAAACGGTAGTAGCCCGGGGCCTTCATCGAGGCTCTCAAGTGTTATCTCCTGATTCATCCCTTGGGATGCTGTCAAAGGAGCAGTCAGGACCAGTAGCACCCTGTAACAATTGGGCACTTTTTGGTACTCGTTTAAGACGATTCTTAGCGACGGGACCGCGTCTACGCGAGGTGTAAATATGAATAGGTAGATCTGCTAAGACTGTATCGTGACTATACCTAGGGGCTATTTTCTGACGGCTTGCGAGTGGATTCTTTACAAAGACACGTTGGTTTGGCTGATATTCGACTTCCGGTTCGCGGTTCTTATTGCGATTATCTATAATATTAGTACGGGTGTCGAGAGTATATTCGTTTATTTTCTCGTAAACTAATTTCATCTGATCTCTATGATTCTGTAAATACTGTTGCATTAAGTGCTTAGATAAATCTACGTCAAAGGGGTCACGTGGATCGAGATGTCCGGTTATAATATCGTACGGCCTACATTTCGTGAAGCTGTGAACGGAACTGTTGTATGCTAAGATCGCGTATGGGATGAGATTAACTACATCTTCGCTTTTATGAGTTAGTTTAAGAATTCGCAAGTGCTCTAGTAACGTAGAGTGGAATCGCTCTACTATGCCGTTATCGTTTGGAGAATGAGGTAAAGTCTTATGATGATTGATTTTATGTAAGGTAATAAATTCACTAAATAACTGATTTGTAAATTCCGTGCCGTTGTCTGATACTATAGTTAAGGGTAGACCGTGATGCGTGCAGAACTTTAAGAGTGCCTGCAAGATGCTGATAGCTGTACCATCGCGGATGTGGTAAGCCTGGGCATACTTCGAGAATACATCGACTATGGTAAGATATTTCTCTGTCTGAATTGTTAATAAATCTATATGTACGATCTCAAAAGGTTTTACAGCTGGAGGTACGACGTTAAACTGAGGCCTAATTGGGTTCCTATCATACTTCGCTTGCCCACAAATAGTACAGTTATTAATGTACTTAGTAATTTCGTCCTTCATCTTAGGCCAATAATAACGTTGGGAGAGGGCTAGATAGCACTCGGTTATCCCACGATGATTCGTTTTACCCTCATGATAATTTTTTAAGATTTCCTGTTGTTTCAGGTAATCTTTAACATTCTCGACCTCGCGTTTAGTTAACACTAAGTTCATAGCCGAGTTCTTAAATTTATCTTGTATAACGGGGACTATATCGTACATAGCTAACGGCGGATCTATGAGTAACGCGGTTTTAACCTTAGGGTTCACGTATTCTTTGATAAGATTGACTACATCATCTTCTAAGTTTGATCGCGATATTTGAACGACGGTTCTAGTGTGAGAATCGAAGGGCTTGGAAGCTGTGGGGCGTTTCTTAATATCACCTACTACTGAGATATGGATCTGTCTATGAAATTTATTTAACGGTTCATCTACGATCGGAACCTCTAAAATAGGATTTTCTCTACTAGTGTGCGCGGATGCTGTGGATGAGTTCGCTACGGATGGCGGGTGTTCGGATGCGTTAACGGCTAACGAATCTGTCTCCTCGTTATTGATCTCAATACGTGAGAGAGCATCTGCGTTCGTGTTAGATTTACCCTGCTTATATATCACGGTAAAATCATATTCGCTAAGTTTCAAACGCCACCTTGTCAGACGCGAATTCGGCTCTTTAAGGTTCATCATCCACTGTAGCGGTTTATGATCAGTAATGATTTTAAATTTACGGCCAAATAGGTAGGGTCTAAAATATTTAGTAGCCCATACGATGGCCAGGAGCTCCTTTTCGATCGTACTATAATTGAGCTCACTAGAGTTTAGCGTTCGCGACGCGTATGCGATAGGCTTATCGGACCCTATGGAACCTTGAGAGAGGACGGCACCTATAGCGACGTTAGATGCGTCTGTCGTTAATATGAATTCGCGAGAAAAATCTGGATATTGTAATATCGGGTCGTTAAGTAATAGCGTCTTGCAATGCTCGAAACAGTTAACGTACTTTTGATCGAGAGTTATTTTAGAACCTTTCTTTAAACATTGCGTGAGAGGTTTTGTGAGCTTAGCAAAGCCCGGGATAAACTTTCGATAATACCCGAGTAAGCCGAGAAAACGTTTGATCTCCGTAGTAGTCTTAGGTAACGGATAGTTCTGTATAGCTGTAATTTTATTAGGGTTAGGTTTAACACCATCTTTACAAATGACATGGCCTAGAAACTCAGTTTCCAACTTTAAAAATTCAGACTTATCCATCTGGATTTTAAAGTTGGATTCTCGTAATTTTTGGAACACCTTCTCCAGGCTGGTTATGTGTTCCTGGAGCGAGGTACTGAACACTACGATGTCGTCCAGGTACACCAGACAGATATCGTTTTGCAGGCCTTTTAAGACATTATCCATCACCCGTTGAAAAGTTGATGGAGAATTCTTAAGTCCCATAGGCATCCTCAAAAATTCATAATGTCCGTTCTCGACATTGAATGCAGTTTTGTGGATGTCTGCAGGATCCATTTCCACCTGGAAAAAGCCGCTGGCAAGGTCAAGAGTGGTGAAATACTGACACTTGCCAAGTTTGTCCAGAACATCTGTAATATTGGGAATCGGATATTTATCGTCAATCGTTTTCTCGTTTACCTTCCTAAAGTCCACGACAAGTCGCCATTTAACCTTGCCTGAAGCGTCTGCCTTTTTGGGGACGACCCAGATAGGTGAGCTCCATGCAGAATCCGAAGGTCTAATGATGTTTTGCTCTAGCATTTTCTCGATTTGATCTCGGACTTCTTGTCGATGGACGTGAGGGTATCGATAACTTTTAGCGTGTACAGGGGCTTCATCAGTAGTTTTAATTTTATGTTTTATCTTGTTGGTGAAGGTCAAGTTTTCTCCGTCTAAGTAAAAGACATCGGCGTAATTCGAACATAACCGTTCTAAGTTAGCGCGTTCCTCGGGGTTTAGGTGCTCGGTACGTAAGCGAGATAGCACTTCGCGTTCGCGTATACTCGGTTGTTCGGTACGCGTGCACTGAATAGTATAGGCTTCCGCTTGTATGGCTCGGTCCATTGAAAATATTAAATCGTGCGACGTGGGATTCGTAATCTCTAAATAGCCACGGTTGTTTTTTACTGTAGTTAAGCATTCATTTATAACGCAGTTAGATATTATTTGTTCGTTAATAAATGCATCGCCGTCATGTAAGTTTATAGGGATCCTAACTAACTTGCTCGAATTCGCGGGGATAACGTCTTCGTACAGATTGACGTTCCGCGAGTTGTACATATGTATCTGATTAGATGAATTACGAGTGATAAGCTGCTTATCTTTAAGATCAATCTTAGCTTCCCAATTTTCTAAAAGATCTAATCCAATGAGTCCATCGAAATATTCGTGGAACCTATAGACAAATAATTTAATATCGTTAGATTCACGGAATTCGTTAAAGCAAGGGATAGTTATAGAGTAGTTATTACGCGTTGTAGCATGGACGTTAGTTACCTCGAAGGGGTCGAAATTTAATGGTATGTTACTGAAAAATCTATCTACAGCTTCAGGGCTTATAAATGATTGATTTGCGCCCGTGTCAATTAGTAATCTCAAAGGCGGGTCTGAGATTTGTATGAATGGAAGCTGTCTTTGACATTGCAAATTTAATTCTATTTTAATTTGTCTAATCTCTTGCGGTTGGGAAAATCCTGCATATCAGTCGAACTAGTAGACGGCTCAGGATTCTCAAAAGGACCTGACGAGATCTCATGAGATGGATCATAATGTGACTGTTCGTCGTGCATATAATACGCGGGTTCCGTACTGTAATAATCTGAAGGATCTACGCAATAATAACTGTCCAATTCGTTATAATACGTATAAGGTTCCGGATAGTAATATAAATCGTTATAATTAGCGCATTCGTTAACGTTCATCTCGCGAGTCTTAAAGTAATTCGATGGCGGAGGGTTACCATGCTTTCGCCAATCGTGCCCGGACATTTGTCCTAATGGCGGCCTCTCCTTAGTAACGTAGTGGCTAACACCACTCATGGGCTTAGGGCCCGTATCGTTTCTAGCTGGCATTTGGAACCTATTCTGATACGCGTTATAATTCGGAGGCTGCGCGCGGAATATTTGTTGCGTACGCGACGGCATACCTATCGGCCTATAGTGAGCGAATTGATTAGGCTGATTAAAATTATTAGGTCTCCACGGCTGTTGAGAAAACTTTTGATTAGACATATTATAAGGGGCCTGTGGAGGGAAATTGAATGGTTTGTACGCTGGCATGGCCATAGGGGCCATGGGCATAGGTTTAGGTAGCTGAGGCACATGTGGCTTTTTGTCCACTGACTCGTTACGGTTTTGAAGGCACATCACATTCAATTCCTCTTGCACGAATTCAAGGGCCTTTTCAACACTATCAGGACGCATGCATCGTATGCGAGAGCCTAAGGGCTCCTTAAGTCCGCGAACAAATGCCTGCATTGTTAATTTTTTATAAAGAGTGCGTTTCGCCTCTATGGTGGTAACAACAGTTTCATGTAGGGTGACATATGTCATGATAGTGCTGAATAAATTTACACAACGGTCATAAAATTCCTGGGGCGAACTACTGCCCTGGGTAGCTAACATTAGGTCATTATACAGAGCGGTCTCATCGCGCTGATCGGAAAAGTTATTTATTAATGCCTGTTTAATGCTATTCCAATCCTCAGATATGCCATTAGAATTTATAATGCGTGCGGCTGGTCCAGTAATCTTATTTAATATACCGTTAACTAAGCAAAGCTTAGCTAACGCATTGCCTTGATTCTGATCTAAGTACTCCTCAACGATCTGATCACATAGATGAATAAATCTCGGTAAAATGTGCGAATTGCCATCAAAATCTGGCACTAGGCGTAAGGCCTTAAAAATAGTGTCTACGTCAGCCATTGGGAAAGATTCGGGACTCTCTGATCTACCCGACTGGTCTAAACTCACAAAAGAATTATCTAAACTAATATTTCTATTACTATCTAAATCAAGCCTACGGGCTTCTCTGGCACGCGCAGGCCCTCTAGGGGTACTTTGCCTAGGGTGAAAAATGATTGCGAAATAAGTAAGGACTAAGGACTAAGAAGGAAGCAACACAGAAACGATTTCAGTGTACTTACATAAACTGCATTCTGGTATCTTTAGAATCGATGTCTTGATTTTTCCTCCGACCGGGACTTCAGGTTCTTATTTGCAGGATACTCGAAGACGCGAATCGCGGATCGCTCGCGACGGTAGCGATTTAGATGGAATCCGATGTGAGAAATTCCTAGCTAAAATCTACCTCAAGACGCCTTGAGTATCCTACCGACTGCGCCAATTATGAAGGTCACAATCGGAGGATCTAAAAAAAACCAAAATTATTTTATAAACTAAATTTAATTACTATAAATTACAATTATTGCTTAAGCCTAGCTATGATCGATGTTAGATCCAAAGTGAATGATATTCAATGAAAACAGTATTCCGGTAAACATGCGGTGACGACAGCGAGGTGCAGCGTCAGCGGCGTCGGGTTGCGGCTGGCCGGCGCCGGTGTCGCGGGGCCGTAGCTATGTTGCAATCAGGGCATCGCTTACTTGCACTTTACATAGTACTTGTTACTATAACAAGTTCCATGAAACATATTGTCTGTTTGTATTGGTCTATGAGTTCCCTAAGTATAAAATGTATTTTACATACATACATACCGTCTCGGTATATTCCCTTTCTTAAAACGTATTTTATTAACAAAAAGGATCTTAACCTTTGTACAAGCCTTCGGCTCAGTTTCGGACTATATGACGCTATGTGATTCCTTTAATGACAATCTCAATTTTAATCACAATGGGCTCCTTTTGTAGGCACTACAATAATTGTAGTATTAGAATTGTAGAATTATTCCACCAATGAAAATTTTCCACACTTCAAAACACAACATAAATAGAGAAACTTTCACACTCAGACGAGATTAAGTCAACACCGTGGAACATTCACGCACAACACTAGAGATGGGACAAATAGAATGAACGCTTATTGCGTTCCATAATAGCGTTTATCGGTTCGCTGGCGAGTGGCGATAGATACAACAGTATTCATCGGATAACCGTAAGCTGGATACAAGAATAATCTCCCATGAGAACGGTTACTGAGACATTGCGAGTATGGTAAAGATCTGACGATAAAAGGGAACGGCTTATTGGAAAGATGAAATGGATTGCTGGTATTTCGATATTACACGCCGCGGCGCCGGGTGCAAAAAGTCAGGAAGTCAGGAAGATACTTCGAAAAGCACATTAAGTCCCAGAAACTTCAGTCATAATCATCATCAGCCTATTACAGTCCAGTACTGAACGTAGGCCTCTCCAGTTGTTCACCACTTTGGGCATACTCCTGGAGGCCCATGATCGCCACGTTGGGCAGGCGGGCTGGCGATCGCAGGGCGTAGCTAGTCGGTCCGGTGACGCTGCTGCCCGTCATCGCCCCCACCAGTCGATGGCCAGAGCCTTGTTTGTTATATACTTAAGATGCACCACACCTGAGGGTGGATTGGAGCGAAAAGATGATAGGTAGCTTGCTTACATTCCGAGAGTTATTTGAAGTACATATTGGCCGAATATTTTTATAACGTTCCTTTTGTTTTACTTATTAGTAAACGTATAACAGCAATGTTTTCACTTGTTATCGCTAGTTCCCCCTACTTTTGTTTGTTTTCGCATACTCGTATGGGGACGCGCTCTCGTGTAAAGCGTTAGTTCCGATAAAAATAAATATTCCGTATACGGCTATTTGTGTAACGTTTTAGACCGGGCGGTTTTATAAAATTGAATTCTTTAAAGTGCCCGTTGTAAATCTGGGGCCCCATCTCTTCCTACGAGAATATCAGGAAACGTTCACTAAAATTGCTGCAAATATGCGTTAATAATTTATCCGTGTGGTTGTCGGATTTAGAAAAGGTCCACCCAATCCTTGCATGGGTGTCGATCCTGCAATACCTATTATAGCTCTCTACACGCGTGGATAATAAGGATGTTGACGAAATAAAACAAAGTGGTCCTTAAAACTCTCAACTGTATTAATTAATTATATTCAATGTTTAACAATGACTTGACAAAAGACAATGACAATGACTGAGGAATTTTTGCTCTGTCGATAAAAAAGTAACCGCGATGTCATAGTGCACAGCGCCATCTAGCGAAACCTTTGTGCACTAAGTGTATTATTTAAAAAAATCTAACCAAAGGACAATCGTCTGCATTTGCACATCACTAAAACCAGGGCGATACGTAGGTAGAACTAGCAAAGGAATACTTGGAAAGGAAAATAACAGCCTCCACGTGGCAAATTGAAAATTATTTTCACAATTGCTGGCTACTGGAAGAAAGTGTTAAGCGTAGCATACGAGTATAACTAGGATTGTGAAAAGGTAACGCAATATTGCAGTTTTTAAAATAGTACTATTAATTGGAAAAACAAAATGGCGGATAAACAGGCGGCCATTTTGTAAAAAAGTTGAGTTTTCGAAAATGTAAAAGTTGTTTTTGGGGCAGAAGGGTGCATCTGAGAAATAAAAGTCCGGGGGCAAGTAAAGATTTTTCAGTTGCCACCGCGATGGAGGACCAGATATGTTCAGTAGTAGGGGACGCTGCCTCTGACATGGTGGTCTTGGGTTCGAATCCTGACAGTACAAACAGTTGTGTGCCATGTCTATTTGTATTGGTTTGAGTCAATCAATCAATCAGCCTGTCGCCGTCCACTGCTGAACTTAGGCCTCCTTCAGAGAACGCCAGCACACCTCCCGAAATGGGAGGCCCCCGGCCCCTTCATCAGGCGCCATGGGGGGCGTCGGGGGTCCTAGGAGACCCATGCTGACTCAGGGCAGCATGGGTCTCCTAGGACCCCTAGGACCCCTGGCTCGGGCCAGTCAATACCTAGTGTTATTGTAACCTACATGACCGAAGGAACCTTTCTGCTCAGACGACGCAACTTCAGCAAGACTTAATGGAAACATCAAACAACCCGCTTAAGAAAACGTTTGAATTTTGTAAACTTTCGCGTTTACGTTAACTTTTGATCAGTATGCGTGTCAGCAAGATGGGGGATGAATTTCCTATTATCTCTTCATAATACTTGGAGGTAATCATACTTTTAGATTTTCGTGAATTTATACTTTGGTGTTATTGAGGTGGCGATGGCAACAGTAGGTAAACAAAGGAATTGAAGAGGATTTCTTGTGTTGAAACCACTTTTGATAGGACGTCAAAATGAATCAAAGAGCATCAAACTGGTCACTGACCCCATTTTTAAGAGGGGAATGCATTAGGCCCCTCAGGTGTGTGGGACTCACACCTCCCAAATTGGGAGGGCATACCCACTAAACCCACCTGTGTCGCCAGCGGGCAGCAAGTTGCAAGGACACGGGTAGCGCCGAAGCATACGACCACATCCCTGCCTGCCCTGGCCAGCCGCAGATGATAAGAGGCCGGCACTCACTGACCTATAGATCTTCCCCAATGACTATTGTCATTTTCATCAACATAACACAAGGTCGTTCTATCTTTCATACATTTCTGTGACTTCAACAACTACAACATTACACAAGAATTAACCTACCATTCGCCAACAACTATGGTTGTACGCGTACGTCTAATCTATATATTCATGTGTACATAAGGGATGGCTGTCCCAACCTTTGTCTGTCGGCTCATAAACCCATCTCACAGGTCACAGAATGGCAGGCGACTTGACTGATCGCAAGCTACGTTTGGAAATATACGTGCGAGTATTTTGGTCGGTACCGTTTATGTTTGGAGTGGCTCTTTCTAAACAAAAATAAGAAATCTTCATTATATCATCATCCTCACACTTTGTGGCCTAATTGGTCACGCACGGTCCGATTTTAGAGGAATTTTCTCCCGAGAACGTTGCGTTTGTGGAATGAGCTGCCTGCCGATGTTTTCTCAGGGGAATACAGTGTGGGGCATTTCAAGTCAAAATTAAATAGGTTTTTAAAGGGTTGGCTAAACGCATGCGATGCCCCTGGTGTTGCAGGCGCCCATGGGCTACGGTAACTGCTTACCATCAAGCAGTCCGGTAGCCATTCGCCACCCTAGTGCTATAAAAAAATATTAATTAAAAACATATATGCAAATATGCAAACATCTACAAAGATACTAAGGAGAAAAATTAAAAGAAATACCCAAAACAAGACAGCTCCCAATGGGCACGAAAGTGCACAAAAATCTGCTCTCTGTATGACCTAAGGGTTGACTGGTAGAGAATGCTCCTAGCATTTGTACCAATATGTGTATTAAAGTCTAAAAAAATGCCGCTCAGGTCCACAGCCCACACAAAACTAGGTTACCTAACCTACTCGTTCAAATCAACAAATGTTACACTGTACACCTTGAATTACATAGAAATACATCTCTCAGATATATTTTTCCTCCTTCCACGTTCACGCCCCGTTAAACCACCGCGTAAACTGAACTCGGGTTCATTGACCGTGAACAAAAAAGCACATCGCTGTATAATCTCCGCCGTCACGCTCGAAATATACGTGCGTATTTTTCGCTGGCTACAGAAATGCGTTGTTTTATGCGTTCCGCTAGTTGGGCGCGGTACGGGTACGGGTCTCGCTGTCCGCAAGGAGGTAATTTGTAAGCATATTTGGAGTGTAGGCATTTTATGAGGAGTTGACCCCGTTGAAGTGAGCGCAAAGGTGGGTGACATGTCAGTGGGTTTCAGTGAATACCTTGTTGTTACACTAAGTAATACTTATTTGACGGTTGTCTTTTAGAAGGTTCGTACAAATTCAAAGTGAACTTACATTACATACGTCTTTGCCAATAGGCAAATAGTCTTTACAAATATCAAATAATGATAAATTATTTTTTTAAAGTTTTCTACAGATTCTGATGATATCCTATCGTGACATTTTTGTAGATGATAATTAAGTTTTATGTTCAGCAAAGTCGTAAGCAGGTACATTGTATGTATGTAACATGACGCATTGGGTGGGATTTTTTGACACATTGCTTAATTTTTTCACACATTGGGCTACGTTATTGGCGTTTTAGTAACGATCCCTAACTTTTTTTAAATATTGTATATCTAGCCTAGATGAACACACCGGAGATATTGTATCTCACTGTACACGTTCACATTCAGCTTCCACTGAAAATATTTTTTCAAATCTTTCAAGTAGTTTCGGAGCCTATTCAAACAAACAATCCAATCTTACCTCTTTATAATTTTTTTTTCGTATCAATGGCAATTATATAGTGCCCATCCAAAACCTAGCGACCTGAACACCGCTGGGGTGCAAGAAAGAAGCCTCCACGCGGCGCACCCTGGTAACAGCTAGACCCGGTAACGCAGGATCTAGGCTGGCCAATCCTATCAACACAATGGTAATCGATAACCTTTCCAAAACTCTAAATATTAGTAAGTGTAGATAGACAAAAACATTGAGCAGTGAAAACAAAATCAAATCAGTAAGTCGTTCGTTCTTTCCGCGTACCTACCTGTAAGCTCTGGAATGAGCTCCCAGCCGCGGTGTTCGACTTGTCCTTCTTCAAACGTGGTCTAAAGAGAATTCTTTCCTCACGGTAGGCAGCGGCTAAGCTGTGCCCCTGGCATTGCAGAGTCTATGAGCGGCGGTAACCGTTTAACATCAGATGGGCCGCTTGCTCGTCTGCCACCCATAGCAATAAAAAAAAGTAACTTTATTCACTCCGTGAGAGTTGTCAGACTTTACTCAAAAAATAATGCTCACTTGAAACCCTAACCCCAAACGCATGAATTTAAGCTGCATCAATAATTTCAATCGTTGAAAACCCACCGTTCGAAACCAAATTTCGATACGAACCGACGAAATGCAAATCAATGTACCACCAAAATGCCTATGCACCTATATCGGATGTCGGCATTAGACCGGCTTTCCTGAACTCAGTTTACCAATACGCTGGTCCGTGCATCTGAAATTCCCTTGCGAATTCACTTCAGTGATTGGAGTTGTGGCGATCGCTATGGGGAAAGCGAGTCGTTCCGATCTTAGGCAGGCAGTCACCTGCTCTTAGTCTATATATGGAATGGTACAATATATAGGTAGAGTGGCTGGAAGATTGAATGTTCTGCGAATTTTACGTGTTCGAATATGGTGATAAATAAATAACTTAAGACATGCCACACATCGCCATCTAGCCCGAAACTTGTACCTACTATGGTTTTCTTTTATGATGCAGTTCGTTAAACAGTACTTTTAATCTAAGGATCTTGTGAATTTCACCACCAACCAATATCTATTACGAGTATAATAGATCGACCATGGTTTCCGCTTAACCTACCTCTTAGCGTTGTCCCGGTTTGTGCCTCTAGGCCCAGGGTCCGCTTTGACCATGATTCTAGATTTAGCGAGTCTGGTTATTACATTGAAGCGACTGCCATCTGACCTTCGTAACCCTCAGAAAGGGGAACCAGACAAATTTGGATCATGATTACACATTCAGAATTAAACTAGATGTGCAGCTTTCCTCACGATGTTTTCCTTCACCGCTAAGCTAGTGGTATAATTCCGCACAAAGATTTTTGCAAATCCAGAGGTGCGTGTCCCGCGCGGATTCGAACCGACGACCTCACCTGTGTGAAGCGACGATCTTACCACTAGGCTACCACGGCTCTTTTTTCCGCTTAACCACCCTCAAAAATATCTTTGTTCTAAGTTCTAAGTGTTTTACTGATCCTAAAAAATACTAGGCATTGGCAGAAATAGAAGTGGTAAAGAGGCTGGTTGCAAAACAAAAGGATCATTCTCTAGATACAGTTCCCAAATTCACCTCCCAAATGAACCGATCTGCAGACATCACCGTTTCAGCAAACGGCCATTTCGCACTGATATCACTTAGTCGCGTTTCAACGATTCCTACCAACGGGCGAAAGCTGCTATTCAAATCTAAAACGCAACACAAATTCTCATAGAGCCACTGAATTGCTCAGTACGCATCCGACGTTGGCATTAAACATGGAGCAGATACGACACCGGAGCGAAGAGCATATAAATACATGTATTGATAATGAGAAAATGTAAAGGAGCGACCTATCATCTTTTCGCTCCAAGCCACCGTCACCTGCCGGTGGTTCATTCTGCCGAATAACAAACGAGGCTGGCAACCAACCGACTGGTGGCGGTATAACCATTATGATGGGATGCAGCGTCATCGGAGCGAGGAGCTACGCCCCGCGAACGCCAACTCGCTGCCCAGGGTGACTATTAAGAGCGCGCATACAATTTTAAGCAACTCGAAACGCACGCGGGAGCCGATTCCGAAACACACATAGACATCATTTGTGTCTGTGTGGGTGAGCGGCATGTCGGACGCAAACTCCGGCGCCACGCCCCCCGGGCGCGTCGGACGAACATATTTTGATACTTAACAATTTATTATTCATCTAAATTACTTGAAAATTCTATTATTGCTAAATATTTTATTAGTGTAGTATAGGTGCGTACTTATTAAACATATTTAAACACTTTAGAGTACATTATTCTTAAGTGCTTATTAATTAAGGTTTAAGAAAAATATAACAATAATTTTGTCTTTCTATCTTTATATGTACCAGGTACTTACCTATCCAAAGGTATTGTGTGAGTAATTGACATATTAATGTTGCTTTATAAAAATCAATAATCCCTACTGTGTTTTCCTTGCCTTCTGATCATGAGTCAAAGGTCGTGAGTTTGATTCCCATCCAGGACAAACATTCGTGTGCTGAACATTTGTGTTTGTTCTGTGTTTAGGTGTTTGTATTATTATTTAAGGAAAGAGCAGTCTCCGTGGTTGCCACGATATAACTCTAACCCGTTTTATATTTTAACTTGTAAAAATTACTTTGTTCATTTTCACTCGGCAGAAATGGATCTCACAAAGAGGCTGGTTGCCATCATTCAAAAAAGATTCGTTTGTAAACAATTTGTCAATTTGAATTAAGATCCTAAGTCTCCTATGCACTGATCACAGAGATCATGTATACCTACTGATGCTTGTGCTGAAAGTTGTGCTTGTGTTTCGTAGCAGAAACCCCAGATGGCCTACAACAACTAAAATCTGGTTCCTATCCAGCTTGACCAATCCATCACTTATTCTCGGGATGAATATTCGTCGTGACCCGAATCCTAAGGGTTACATTGAAGGTGTCATTGGCTACTGCAGCATTCTCTAAAATAGGTGTCTTGAACCTGATTCTGAAAGAATATATCACGACTGACCAGCGCTGTTTTTTGCATAAGGCACAAATCTTGCGTAGAATACTGCTTTTACGCAATTTTATAAATGATGCAATGGACAGGTTACAAAGGCGAGCTATTTGAATAGGTAGGTATGGTGAGTCCTCTTGTGTATATTCAAAAATTGTCTAGGATCGGTATTTTAAAATTAAAATTAAATAAAACAGCAAGTAAAAAATGTTGTCATTATCTCGTTTATTTTGTACTTTACGGTCTAAATTAAGAAGACTTAAACTTGTAGGAAATCAATTTTTAAACAATTTTGGTTCCTTCTTTTTCCCCTAAAATCGATATTTTGGAAATAAAACTCGCAAACCGCGACATATTCAAAACTGTATCATTATCTCCTATGTTGTAGTTTTTACGGCATGAATGAAAAGAAGTAAAGTTCTAGAGAGTCAATTTCCGAGCAATTTTGGTTCCTACCTTTTCCCCCAAAATTGACATTTTGGAAATTAAACTGAATTAATTAATTACCTATTAATATTTCTAATTTAACATAATTCCAATGACGGCGACGAAGCAAATAAAAGAAATAACAATACCTATTATGGCAAACTGCTGCACTAATGAGGGCGCCCATGTCGCGTGTGAATTGGCCACCAGAGGTGCTAGTGTAGCGTGAGGTATCCGAAATGTCAAATTACATAGGTTCTGTGGGTTAAACGAGTTTATTTCGGACAATTAAATAATTTTGTGCAATTTTGTATAGCTGGCATTGATTTTCGAAAATGTGAGACACGGCTCAGTGATTATCTGCGCTTTAAAAGCGGAGCCGAGAAAATTAGGTGTAAAAATTAGCGGTCTGAAGGAAAAGATAGTTCACTGGTTTGTTTATTAACCGTTAACAAACAGTTTTGCCTTTTGGAAACATATGTCCTCCTTCTTATAACGAACAAACAGTCATCACATGCATAAAACAAACCTTAACAGCTATGCCCGCAGACCTCACTATACAGTGGCGTCCTCTGGTGATTACTAAAACGGTAGCCCTCATTGGCAACGTTGCACCTTGCGACTTGCATACTGCAAGTTACATGCTCGCCCTGCTCGTCGCCATACCACCATTCAGCATACGTAGCCGGTAATTTTAACGTAATGTATGTAAATAAGTTACCGTAACATATCCGTATCTTACCAGCCTTTTCGCTAAAATCACCCCTATAGTTCATTCGCGTTAAGAAAATAGTGACTGACAGGTCACTGACAGGCCACTAGCCAATTAAAACGCTAGAAAATAGTGACTGACAGGTCACTGATAGGCCACTAGCCAATTAAAACGCTAGAAATTATAATTTCTGTCAGTCACTATTTTCTTAACGCGAATGAACTATAGTAACCGTAATGGCCATACATTTCACAACTATCATATTGCATTTTGGTTTTACGTTTGGAACTATAAAATATAATTTTTACTTCTTTCTAATACTATCTGAATGAAAGTAGTAATCTCATATCGTTATCAGCCTCTCACACTCTCCACTGCTGGACATTGATTTAATTTTAATCTTAGATACTTGTCATTATTGTGACACAATGATTCACTTATTCCACACTAAACAATTAAGCGACAATTCCAAAATTGGATTCGAAGATCGATTTATCTAAATCTAAATAGAGCAATTTCGTGCATACTATCAAACATTTTATCATCCATCTTTACACATATAATTTTACTAATAATAACTCGACTATGGGATTTCTAGGGCTTTCAGCTTCATTGTATGCCTTTATTTATAGTCGTGAACATGTGACGTAGGTTCTTTAAATAATCCCAACTCAAATGAATCTCCTTATCAGTTTCTTCATGGAAGTTGTTTCTGACCATTGATGTTAACGAGCATAATAATAATCATTGGAATAGCCTTACTTTGTAACTTCATTAGTGAACTAATAAACAAATATCATATAAATTTTTTGAAATATTTAGCAAATGTGGTTGTAGATAATAATAATTATAATAATCCTGATGTTTGTATTTAATACTCATGACTAAACATTAAATCATTTCATTAATTTAGTACATTATTTTAACTTAATAAATTTTTCATATAAAAATAATATTACAAAGTATCAAACTCGTGGAGTTGCACTCGCGCAGAGCGGTATACGCTCATAAAAGTGGTTGTGCGTATGTGTGCGTGAGCGGAGCAGCGAGCGGCACGTCCTCCCTCTGGGATGACCCGATTTGGACTGAATCGGCAAGCGTCGCGCGCGTGGCTTTATAGTCACTTTTTAAAAAATCGTATAAAATAACAGGCATAGAGTATTAATAAAATAATAATTTAGTGCACTTAAGAAACACTTCTTTTACATTTACCCAAAATTTCAACTAAAAGAAACAGTGTTTTCTACTAGAAAAACACTGTTGAAAAGTGTGAATTTAGCTTATTTTGAAAAATTATTTTGGACCATTTAATAACACATTTTTGAAAGTTTTTTTATCTAGTGCACTAATAGACCATATAAGCTATTGTATAAACATATATTTAAAACATATGTATGTAATGCAATTGATATTAAGACTTTCGAAATTGACTCTGACTCGCATTTTTGCGAATCGGCTTACGGGAGATCTTTGATAAACAAAAATATACTAGTAAATGTTGTATTTTATCTAGCCTACGCACTGGTTGAAGACTTTATCTATATAAAAAACTATGTTTCTTATTTTAAAAAAATCGTTTTATATGATAATAGGCCGCAAATACGTCGAATTCTGTATGCGCGCTCTTAAGGACAAAGCCAGTTTTTTTTTATAGTAGCTCGACATAATGGCTTCCCTACGCCTGATGGAAAACGAAAGAATCGCCCAAGTCGCTGTGACAACTCGCAAGTAACTGGTCAGTTACCTGTCAGTTACCACTGCCATGCCGGCCCATCCCTAACCCCCCACGAGCTCCGGAAACCCTACCCACCGGCAGAAACACGACCCAGAGGTCATTTGGCTGCGGTATTCTATAGGGTGGAGGTCCTTCCCCAGACGGGCAGCTCAATTCGGGCGAAGAATCGCTGTGCCTACCTCTCTTGTTCAGCCAGTCTCCATGTTTACTCTAAGTGGCGAACAACTGGAGAGGCCTATGTCCAGCAGGGACTGCAGATGACGAACGGGCCAAACCTACTAATAATGTTGGAGTGATGACGTCAGGATCTACTTAATCACAGTGCACGGAAGCTCATGCCGTCTCCTCTCTGTATTTACTCCGTGGTACTAAAGCCTGAACGCCGCTCACCTGCACACCGGATCGTAGAGAGAATCCGGTACGCGCTCACATCAGTGATTTTAGTTGTGCATGTTATCACTGATTGAGATTGCGGTCGTTTCAACGTCGACTAATCAGAGTATACTATATGAGACACTTTGTTTTGCTTTATGAGAGACTAGCTGTGCTCGCGGCTTCGCCCGCGTTCATGTAGGTGTGTCACAGAAGTGTTTCTTCATCCCTTTTTCAATAAAAGGTAGTCTATGTAAGGACATCCTTATTTTATTAAAGGAAAGCGTAACAGACACACGAGTTACTTTTGCATTTATAATAATAGTAGGGATAATAAATAAACTCACATGCCACGCTGGGCCAAGCAGCGCCGTCTAGCCCTAAACTAAGCCGAAGCTTGTAGTAGTGTAGTATATAGTACACTATGGGTACTAGACAACTGTTAAACTTACTATGATACATGTTTGTAAATAAATAAGTATTACAAATAGGAAACAACCAACTAAAACAAACAAATATATGTTTTATTTTTAGCAAAATTCATCAATTATGAACTAAGTATTTCTTAATACTAATTCATACTTTGCATCAGGGTCTCGCAGACTAAACGGACTTTTCTCGAAATATTTGGGACTGTAGACTTGATGACGCAAAGTGAATGATTTCAAAAGGAACGCTAGTCCAATTTTGACTTGAAGGCGAGCGTATCTGGCACCTGAAATTTAAATAAAAGGAAGTTAGGAATAATTGTTTTTCCTTGCACTCATTGTGTACAAGATACATTTTTGCCAAAATTGTCACACTGATAGCTTTTAAACTTTCGCATTTCATCATAAGGTATGAAATATGCGGGATTTGACGGGCACACTCCTTTTTTAAGCCCGATTTTAAATCCCGGTCACCATGGTTCGAACATCGTCAACTTGGCTATCTCCAAAAATACCAGGAATGTAGGAAATATCTACAAGTACACAAGTATGTGCGAAAAGATAGAAAATAAAAGCTTTTTGTTTCTTCTCTTTTTTAATCCGATGGGACGACAGTTAAATCCGTAGAGAAAATGCCCAATCGTTTACCGTGCCTTCTGATGCTTGTACCTATTTGTAATAAGGTCAATGTTTTAAATTTTTTTCTTAATAGGCTATTATGGCTAGAAATTGTAATTAGTCCGTCCTTTAGCTTATTCAAAAATAAAAGACTTTATTATTTATTTTATATAGTATTTTTTATTAGTAAATTAGACTAGAATTACAAAGTTATAGCCCGTTGAAATTACGCGTGACGTCACTCGCTCCCGTAAAAATACCTCACCGAGGCATCGTCACTTGGTGAGGCATTTTTACGGGAGCGAGTGACGTCAAAGACTTCCACTCCTAACTTTTAATGCCTTGTAACTTTGCTATAGTTTATTTTAATGAAAAAAGGAAAAATACGTGTCTTTTATTTTTGAATAAGCTAAAAGATGGACTAATTACAATTTTTAGCCATAATAGCCTATTGGCCCCGCAGAATACCAGTGGCCATGATGTACTTACATCGCGGCCTTATTCTCAGCGGGGACCGTTTTGGTCCCTACTTTAATCGCTGATTTCTTAAGCAGCTAAATGATGTATATTTCCTATTTTGACTGTACCAAATAAATAAATTCTATTTTAATTTTCTTATCTGACAATCGAACCAAATAATTATAGTAACCTATCGGTACTTAGTTACTTGCGACTGCTAGGAGTATTAACTAACGAGGCAGTTGATAATATTAGAAATAGATAATTAATTTGTATTTGACAAATTAACGTATCATCATCATTAATAAACAGACGTTAAGAGTAGATAAAAATGTAGGTATTTTACTGATTTTGTATTCAGATCATTAAGTTATTAGTAAATATTTGCTAATTCATTGTATGACTGCCAATAATGAATCGGTTATTGTTCTGATAACTACGTATATAAAATCCGTAAAGTACTTTTGAGTATAATGTACAAGTGATTTGAGTAATTATTTACCTATGCACATCCTTTTTCCTTCTCCAAATGGTAGGTACGCCATTTTTGGGATTCGCCCAACGTTCTCCGGAGCAAAACGTTCAGGATCAAATACTTCGGGATTCGGGTAGTATTTTTCATCTCTATGCAGTGCATATATGGGAATGATCGTCGCGATTCCCTTTTCCACTTTTACTTTACCGACAGGCAATACCGTCTCTTTGACACATAGCCTTTGAATCGTACCAATAGGTGGATACTTTCTCATAGCTTCATTTAATACCATGTCGAGATACTTTAACTTTTCAATAACATCAAAAGTGATTTCCTCATGTTTTTCGAATGTCTCATCCAATTCTTTGTGGAGTCTGTTCAAGACATCTGGATGGCCTGCCAGTTCGAGAAGAGTGAAATGCATGGCATTCGAAGACGTATCAGTTCCAGCTATGAAGAAGAAGAAAGCTTGAGCTGCCAGAACCTCATCAGTTGGCTCCAACTCATATCCAGTAGAAGAATCCCTCATTGTTCCATTTTTTTGAAGTTCCAAACCCATATCTATAAAGTCGTGAACCGTTCTTTTATCTTTCCGCCGAGTGTCTAATACATTCTTCACTACTCCTATGAAGAAATCTTCAAATTCTCCAAATATCTTTAAATTCAAAAGCCTGAAAAGTCTCTCACTTAAGTTCATTATAAAAAATTTCAGGTTACCTATGAATGATGGAGAAATCGACTTCCAAGACATTTCTAAAAATGGTGAATCCATGGTGTTTGTCAAATGAGTATCGATACCGAAGACCGATGCTCCTATAGAAGCAGTGGTATATGTATATAAAGCAGTAAATGGAACATTTTGCATATCTTTACGTTCTTTAACCGTTTCAACGAAATCGCGTGCAGTCTTTTCTATAATATAACACATGTTCTTGAGTTTAGAGCTAGTGAAAATAGGCGAGATTTTATGTCTGACTAGCCTCCAACGCTTATAGTCCTCCATAAACAGCACGTTATCAGCTAAAAGGTCACTTTTGTTTATAATAATACCGCGGTGATGAAAACTTTCGAATTCACTAGCAAGAACTGTTTGTATGTTTTCCAAATCTCTTAGAATCAAACCCCTTTTTGCGCCTAAGCTAACTCCAACGTATGGTGCGTCGGGATGATCTTCGTAAACATCTTTGTACACTTCCGCCAAGGATCGGTTCCCTTTGCTGAATTCACTGAACAACAATTCACCAGCTTGAATGACATTTCGTTTCTTCCAATAGTCTTTATCGCGGTTTAAGTAAAGATACACCAATGAGATGATAACACAGGCTAAAAATATGACCGTAAACATGTTGATAAAGTATTACGTGTTATTCATTTGACGGCTAGCCGACCACTGTCTTGAGATATTAACATTGTATGAGTTTTTGTGAATTGTATAAGAAGTGTTCACTGCGTAAATACTGTTTACAAGAGTCATTAGTACAAGTGGCTGCAAATATTTCTTGCTTAATGATTTCCTTATTTGTATTGCCTCTGATATCATAAGTGTTTCATTGTTATGTCTAGTGTTTAAGTACATTAAAAAGTCGCAATCATACTTGTAGATAATATACAGAAAATCATTAAGATGAATAAGAATGTTTGTATTTCTTTTTTTATAAAGCGATAAAGTATAACTAGCGACCCACCCCGGCTTCGCTTCGGGTATTTAAGATAATTGCAACGTAACTACGAGTTTAAGAGATAGACATATTCTCTCGAGTCATTTTTTATAGATAATTATTAATATGTTCTTCAAAGTCGTAGTACATGATTTTGTTCTATAATACAATCAATAGTTTTTAAAAAGCACGCGATGTAAAAAAAATTTTTGGTAATTTTTTTACACCTTGGATTACGTTATTGGAGTTTTATTATAGATCCCTAATCTTTTAAATCTAATATAGCCGATGTTCACCGACAATAGTTTAGCTTCCCAACAGTGAAAGAGATTTCAAGTTAGTCAAGTGGTTTCGGAGATTAATCAATGCAAAGTAACAAAAAAAAACATTAAAAAATTTTCCTCTTTATAATATTACTGTAGATTGCGTATTCCATGCACATCTATCTGTGGGTTTATTAAGCATTTTTGTCGTCCACATAGACAAGAATATTGAAAATATGTTATAAGAGTTATTAAGCATTAAAGTTATTGATGAGACAGCGAAATTCGATGTTTATGGATGACGTCATGTTACATTCGCACCGTAGATCACCAAAGAAAGATCTGTTTTTGTGAGAGACACATTTTGCTTTAAATACGACTGTATCTCATCCATTTTCCAGCCAATTTTTGACGATAATTGAGTATTAACACGACAATATTTTTGGTTAACACTAGAATTATGAGGCAAGCAGTTCTAAAGGTACTAAGTATTGTCCACAACACAAGTTTCAAATAAGTTGCCCTAAGACTATGAATCAGTTAGGAATTGTTTAAGCTTGTCGATAGTTCGATCTCAAGTTGCGAATGGTACAACTAGCCCACAGAATGATTTATGCGATAATAAACCTTAACCCGTCGACATTATTGCGTTCTCTTGCTCGAAGGTACGCTTTGAATAGTACAGAGTTTGGTACAGCCATACATGAAGCTTCTGACATCAGTCGAATTTCCTCAAGCAATTTTGATCTTAGTCTTCAATAAATAGAGTCCAATGTCCATCCATGTTTCGTCAGGTTTTGGGTATCTTGAAGTGTTGCTGTGTGTACATCTTGCGGATACTCGGTATGGATGTGTGATCTGTTTGACGCTATTGAGGAAGGAAATGGGTTATATTGCTTCAATGTGAGTTGTGTTCTTGCTTTGATAACATTATAGTATTGCCAGAGAAGCGTTTTTTTTCTTAAATGGTTTTACCGAACTTTATCGAAGTGTAACGTCAGATATACAAAATTATGTTATAGCGGTATTTGTGAGCCACCGTGGCGCAATGGTTAGAGATGACGATCCGAAGGTTCTAGATTCGACTAAAAGTGTGGTCAATTTATGTAATCAACTTTTCGACATTGTTTCAGGTTTTAATACTAAAACCTGAAACAATGTCGAAAAGTTGATTTGAGAGAATACTCTGGAAGACAACCCTATCATCTTGTCTGTCGGTCCTACTCATAGTACAAGGAAAACCTTAGTTTTAGGATAGATAGTTGGTGTGAATCGTCTGCGAATTAATCCTTATGTTGACTGGACTGCTGGCTCATTTGGTGGTGACCCTTGCCTTCTGAACCAAGGGTCGTTGATTTGATCCTCACCCAGGACAAACGGTTGTGTGACGATCATTTGTATCAGACTTATAAGAGTAGGTACTCTTATAAGTCTAATTTATAAGAGGTACTCTTTATAAGTCTGATAAACAGGCCGTGACTTCCCAGTCACGGTCTTAAGGTCTAAAAGGAGAGTTCCTAGTTTTTTAATGTCGTATTGTACCTACCTAACTATTGCCGATTGCCGGGCACTGAGTGGCAGCCGTGTCTTGGGCATTGATCTGTTGGCAGACCAGTCACCCGACTATCGGACGACATAGCGGCAGTGGCCGGAAAACATTGAACGAAGTTGGCGAGGGATCGTGTAAAGTGTCTGTGAGTAGATGTGGCCTGAAATGATGATGATGATTGTACTTATAGCTCATAATCTAAAACACATTTTTAGTTCATATTCTCCATTCGTCTATAATAAGATACCTACAAATAATTAGGCGACGTCTCATTTTATCAAAAGTTTTCCCAAACGAAATCAAGTAGCTCTGGGACACAAAAATCTAATGGCATAAAAGTAAGTCACGTTTCAACCGAAGAAAGCTTTCAAAACATCTTCTTTGATAAACTTTGTTATTTTGAACACGTTCGTGATTACTAAGCCTTAAAATATAAAATATTCTCCCAAGATCCACCTTTTAGAAGTTGTTTAATATTCCACGGCAAAGACAGGTCTCTGTATACACGGACGCTTGTGGGAGGTAATAAGCGAGCTTTACATTTATTTTCTAGTAAATCTACATGCATGAGCTATCAACTTTATATCGAGTCAAAATCCGAAAGTTAAATCTGACAATACAATAATTAGACACGCGCTCAGGACATGTAATGACAAATTCTTATGTTCTTATTTAGTTAGTTCTGTTAGTATACTTAAGTGCGATAAAATTGAACAACTGTGGCCTCGTAATGGGCTTTATTTTTCAAATTGGTTACCATGGTAGCTAAGGGAAATATGTACCTATATAATCTTGGCTCATTTAGAATATTATGTAAGGGAGCGAACCATCATCTTTTCGCTCCAAGCCACCTTCACCTACCCATGGTGCATCTTGCTGAATGACAGAACCCTGACAACCGATTGGTGGCGGTATCAGAAAAAGCGTTAGCTACCACTGAACTAATACCGTGGCCACACATTGGATTCAACTTTGCGTCCAATCACTGTCCAATGACCAATACTAACGCGCTCAATGTCTTCATTGTGTCAAAGTACCGATACACACATTGGTGCATTGGGCGCAAAACGTTGGTGCAAATATGTCCAATGTGTGGCCGCGGCTTGAGCCAGGTGTTGACGATGATACAAGAATCTGTATATGATGGTGTATTTCCAACTTACTACCTCATTCGAAGTCACGTTGTTCAAGGAACAGTATCCCAGGCTATTTGTTTGTCACGTTTCCTCAAATCGTCGGTCGCATTTGCAAGCCGCACCGTATCTGGGGCGCATTTGCATACGGAGAGCGGGGCTATTGTGCCGCGCCGGAGGACTGCGGAATCAACCGCCGCCTCCACATTAACTCGTGTTGACAGTGCTATGGTTTCGTTGCAGAAACTTATGTACAAAAACCCATATTTGTTCACAATCATCAGCTTTCGCAAATTTTAAGAGATGTAGGGCATAGCGAATCTTCGCTCGAATTGAGCCGCCCGTCCGGGGAAGGACCCTACAGAATACCGCAGCCAAATGACCTGCGGGTCGTGTTCCTGCCGGTGAGTAGGGTTCCCGGAGCCCGTGAGGGGTTAGGGTTGGGCCAGCATGCTGGTCGAAACTGACAGGTAACTGACCAGTTACTTGCCCGTTGTCACAGTGACTTGGGCTTCTCTATCGCTTTCCATTAGGCGTAGAGAAGCCAATATGTCGAGCTACTATAAAAAAATCTACTGATGGATGGCAGAGATGCCTCAATATAAAAGACTTTGCCCCTTATCGCTTCGCAGAACAGGCGGATTGGTGACCAAAGTAGGTTTTATTTGTATCCACGTAAATGCTGCTGCCCGTTTCCTGAGTCGTTTTTTACGACACCCAACATCAATAGTAGCATCAGTGATCTATCAGTAAGATATTTATCTGACCGATAGATCACTGCGATGTAAGGGAGCGACCTATCACCTTTTCGCTCCAAGCCATCCTCACCTGCCCGTGGTGCATCCTGCCGAACAACAAACGAGGCTCTGGCAAACCGACTGGTGGCGGTAAAACCATAACGATAGAAGGTGTAGCTAAATACCAGAGGCCGATGACGGGCAGCAGTGTCACCTAAGCAAGAAGCTACGCCCTGCGATCGCCAACCCGCCTGCCCAGCGTGGCGATTATGGGTACATCCTCCAGAAGTTTGCCCTAGGTGGCAAACAGCTGGAGAGGCCTATGTCCAGCAGTGGACTGCAATAGGCTGATGATGATGAGATCACTGCGTGATATATTACTGCTTGCATAAGTGTCGCTTGACGTACCTATCTCCTAAATTACTAACTATACGAATTAAAGTGACGCGGGGCAGTTCTTTAGGGCCTGATGGTTGCAGAACTATTGTACTCAGAAATAAGTATGACTACTAATACAACTGGGTCTTACTGATATCAGCAAAATCTAGTTGTATTAGCATGACAAAATTAAAGCTGAGCTAAGTCGGGTATCCACGTTCTCCAAGAAAAAGAATGGTGAAATACAAGGAAAGATAGGCAAGTTCGATAAACGCACCTCCATTGCAAATGTCAAGATACACTTTAGATTGCACCGTCAAAACATACTATGCAATACGAGTAGAATATTATGTATACATTTATTTGCCAGAAAAGTTGTTCCGTCCATCTTATCCTGACCTTTACCATCTAGTGCCAAGTACATCCCAAGCTCATCTGCATACAGCCTCGGTACTATGAACACGGCCAATAAATTACAAACTGACCGACACTTAACTCCATCCGAACAGTTCGGTAACTGTAACATAGTTATTTATCAAGTTACCCAACTTAGCCGAGTTGACTGCATCCGAAACTTCAATAGCATCTTTGGAGTTGCGTTTGGGTGTGTACGGGAGTAGAGAATCGTGAACAAAACCTCTAAAACCCTGCGTCCGGTCTTTTTTCTAAAATTGTTTTGTTTATGTCTTTTTATTTTATTTTTCTTATATTTATTTTCTATGTGAAAGTTGTAATGTATGTTTCTATTTGTTTCTTCTTCTCCTTTTTTGTGTGTCGTCTATTGTGTCTATTTGTTATTGCTGTGTTGTGATGTCCAATAGTAATAAATATTTCTTATTTCTTATAAAAAAAGAAATCTTGCAGTTCCAGTTCCAGACCCAGTTCTTTTTCCGGTAAAAACCGGAAAATGTTGTGAGAGAACATTAAGAGAGGTAGGGCATAGCGAATCTTCGCCCGTATTGAGCTGCCCGTCCGGGGAAGTACCTCCACCTTATAGAATACCGCAGTCAAATGACTTCCGGGTCGTGTTTCTGCTGGTGAGTAGAGTCTCCGGAGCTCGTGGGGGTTGGGCCGGCATGGCAGTGGCAACTGACAGGTAACTAACCAGTTACTTGCCAGTTGTCACAGAGACTTGGGCTTCTCTTTGGCTTTTCATCGGGCATAGGGAAGCCATTATGTCGAGCTACTGTAAAAAATCCATGTAAAACCAAAAATGTTTCATGTTTCCATAATTTGTTTTTGCCCGTGATAATGAAGGTTTGTCAAGGAAGGCTTTATTATGCGTGTTTGTATTCTAGCCTAATCCCTATCCGGATCTTTATCCCTATACCTATCGCCCTCATCGATCTATAATAGAGTAGAAGGCTATTATAGAGTAGAAGATTTCCTCAACGACGACATCTCCTGGACTGCTGCTTCGTAGTAAAATTTGCATTGTATAGACTCAACTTTTATTTTGCATTGTTTAACTTTAAAATATTAAAAAATGTTGTAATACCAAATCATGTAACAATTGGCGATTTAAAAAGAGTAACTACCGAGTTTCTTGCCGTTTCTTCTCGGTAGAAATCTACTTACCGAACACGGCGGTAGCTTCTTTTAAATTGCTTTTATTCACATTCTTACATTACTTTTTATATTTTTACACTAGCTGTGCCAGCGGCGTCGCACGCTTGGATATCGGGTTTCAAAAATAACGGACTTCCATAAAATACTTATACCTATACCTAAGTTTTAAGTTAGACCTCTAGTAATACATTAGTGAAAATCGTATTCAATTTCATGCAGTAGTTTTTTAAGAGATGCGCGTTCAAAAAATTTCTCCCGTTTTCCTAACATTTCCCTTCACTGCTCTGCTCCTATTAATAGTAGCGTGATGAAAAGTACCCTATAACCTGCCCAGGAGTATGAAAAATAATTGTACCAAGTTTCGTTAAAATCCGTTGAGTAGTTTTTGTTTCTATAACGAACATACAGACAGACAGACAGACAGACAGACAGACAGACAGACAGACAGACAAAAATTTTACTGATTGCATTTTTGGCATCAGTATCGATCACTAATCATCCCCTGATAGTTATTTTGAAAATATATTTAATGTACAGAATTGACCTCTCTACAGATTTATTATAAGTATAGATTATTTTTTACTTGACGATTCATAAGTGCTTATTTTAAGTCTATGTGAATAAAGGTATTTTGACTTTGACTTTGACTTATATTCCGAACACTTTATCGAACTCGATCCCTAACCCAACACTAATCACGATCCTAAATAGTTCCATCCATGTTCACCAATGGACTCACCAGGACTGTTGATAGATAGATAGATGCGCCAGTCTT
The DNA here is from genome assembly GCA_031163375.1 of Conogethes punctiferalis. Taxonomy (NCBI): domain Eukaryota; kingdom Metazoa; phylum Arthropoda; class Insecta; order Lepidoptera; family Crambidae; genus Conogethes; species Conogethes punctiferalis. Next base: position 16,583,171 of record CM062078.1, read on the forward strand.
GACACGTGTCTAGTTCGGCGAATTCCATCTACGTGAGTCAACTGCCGAGTAAGTTAGAGTCCAATGGAGCCTGGTTCTAACTTTCAACTAAACCAAGTCTAGGTGTTAATAGCGATGCCAGTTTGTAAGTTTATCATCTGTTTCGTATATTAAGCCCCTACTTGGAGGACTCGTTAATGTACGAGTCTTGATGGATGAGTTGCCAAGTTATATAGTAACTTAAATAGGTAATGGAACCATGGTTCGAGACCATTGGAGATATATTAAGAGGATTCTGTGGAAATATATATTTTTCTTCTTTATACGTACATCAGGGCCTAAGTAGGAGTTATGCGGTATTCACTTCTTATGCGAGAGTCGGCAGACGACTAAGTGTGATGCCTGATGGTAAGCAGTCGACACCGCCCATGGACACTCGCAACTCAAATGGAGTTTGTTCGGAAAGACTGTCGGTCTTCATCAGGAAGTTGGCTCAACAAAACCGAGGCGCGAGGTAAGAAGTTTCATCACAAAGCGTATAGTCGAGGAATATCCACTAGACCTGACGGTGAGCGCTCATCTGAGGAAAGCAGGAAACTGAGTACCAACCCAGCCATGCTCGTATATAAAAAGCCTCTTTAAATAGCATTTGAATTCCGCTTCCCCGCTATGATAAGCACAAAAAATAATTATCTATTCACATGTCCCTCTCCAAAACTCTCAGTAGTAGTTTCAATACAAGTAATATACCAGGCGGACATATGCTGCCATTATACGCAGTCACAAAGCTCGTGGCCATTCAAACCGGCATATTTCAAAGGGAAACTTCACGGTACAGTTTATCAACGGCGTAGTGGTCATAGTACACGCTGGAAGTAATGCACGATTTAGGACGATGGTGGCGCGCACCAAGAGGTTTAGTTCCTCGTTCTTGCCCCGTACCAATAAGTCGTGGAATGCCCATTCCACGACTTATTAGTACGGGGTAAAGAATCACATGAGTTGGAAGGGCTTCCAGCTCATGTGTTTCCTTCCTCTTACAATCCTGCGTTCTTTAGGAGGGTCGTGAAACGGCATCTCAGTGGGCATTTAGGGTGAGGGCGACAGGCGCAATGAGTTTGTTCTATTTTGCCTGTCGACCTAACTTTTGGACCTCACGACCACTTAGTAAGCTCTTCTTATAAAAAAAAAGTATAATTTAAGCCGATGCAGGCCGCAAACAAATATGTGGCCGAAGTATGGAAGCATTCTAGGAGAGGTGTGCACTTTAATATTGCATGCGTACTTGGCTAGTCTTCTTGGAGATTGGCCGCTGTGGTTGAAATCGCTCAGGGAAATCTCATAATAATAATTATCATTCTTCTGAATCTTTTTTGTATAAACTTAAATTTAGTGCCAAATAAAGGAACCGAAGGATAAGCCCACGCCCATTAGACATCCACATAGCCTTTGCCAGCTGTTGCGGCTGGAGCTAGCGTCAAGAGGTGTGGAATCAATCTAAACAACGGGAAACCACAAAACACTTTAATGGCACAGCCGCGGGTGGACTGTATAACTATAAACAACTTAACTTCAAAACAATAAACATAATTATCTAAACCATAGCAACTATATAGTCGTAAAAACACTTCTAAATACAAAACGACATACATATAAAACTATTTACATCATAAACATATATAAAAAGGTGGTTCTGTCCGCAACACCAGATGTCTACCTTGCATTTTGTCATCAAATTAGATTAATTGAAATTTTTCTATCTAGTTTCAGTTGACATTTTATTAGCGCATACTTTCTACATTTTACTTTGGCCATGCAAAGACAAAATGCGCTTTCCTCGTACTGTTTTTCTGTGCATGCCGTGTCCACTCGCAGTTCCCATCGTGTTCCGAAGTTTGCAGCTTGCATTTTCCAGGCTCGAATCTTGCCGGTGGAAAATCCGAGGATGGGCACGAAAAGATTTCGCAGACTGTACTAACTGGACTTGACATGTCTGATTTTTTAGTTGTTGAGAGTAGTGTTTATTTAAAACTAGCTGTGCCAGTGGCGTCGCACGTGTGGATATCGGTTTACAAACATAACGGACTTCCATAGAATGGTGTAAAAATTTTTAGCCAGACCTATAGTAATACATTGGTGAAAACCGCATTCAATTTGCATGCAGTAGATTTTGCGTGATGCGCGTTCAAACATACAGATTAAAATTTCTCCCATTTTCCCAACACTTCCCTACACTGCTCTGCTCCTATTGATTGTAGCGTGATGAAAAGTAAGCTATATCCTGCCCAGTTTCGTTCAAATCTGCTAAGTAGTTTTTGTTTCTATAACGAACATAACAACAGACTGACAGACAGACCGACAAAAATTTTACTGATTGCATTTTCGGCATCTGTATCGATTACAATCACCCCCTGATAGCTATTTTGAAAATATATTTCATGTACAGAATTGACCTTTCTACAAATTTATTATAAGTATCGAAGAAGATAAGGAAGATAGATAGAAGAAGATTGAAGTTTTATTACCCTTTTATTACTAACCACATAGTTCTGCTTGATGCGATTTTCTTTTCAAAGCATATGTAAATCATAGGCCATATAGCATGCCGAAAAACTAAATCCCCTTTCCTGGGGTAAAATACAGTGACAACTTTAGGGACATGTTATCACTGGCCTCGTAAGACCTATGTCCTTTTATGATCCATATCCCATTGTTATTATCTATCTGTTAAAGCCTTACTACTTCAAACTAACGAAATAGACAATAACGCTACCGCTTATAGACAACCGCTCTAGTCGTCGATGATATAGGGTGGTTCTGTTCTGTTCAAAGCCCAGAAACCCCACCCACCTCATCATATCAGTCAAATCAAATCAAAGAAAAATTATAATAATTAACGAAATACTTTTTCGAATATTCCCAATCAACTTACCGTAACCTACTTTTCCACATTATGTACAAGCGTACGTTTGATATAATCGTATGCGTGCAATACCACGCTTGGGTCAAAAGGGGGGTGCGGGATGAATTTCCAATCACATCTCTAATGTTGCCCCATTGAAATTTGAGTGAGTTTCGCCGCTTTCCCTTTTGATTTTCCGACTCCATTATGGCTGTTATTTGAAAAGGCTTTTTTTATTCGCGTTTCCTTTTTTTTTTGCAATATCCTCTGTTACCTGTTTGGTTGTTCGCAATTTTTCACGTTTTATTCTATCGAGCTTTGAAGGAAACGTGTGTTTATTGTAGGAGCAGATGTTGTTGAATAAAGCCATTTGATTTATGTATAGAACGAGGTACAAGTAAAGTTAAACTTACTTCATATAGAGTAGAGTTTTAAGAGAGGTAGGGCATAGCGAATCTTCGATTGAATTGAGCTGCCCGTCCGGGGAAGGACCTCCACCCTATAGAATACCGCAGCCAAATGACCTCCGGGTCGTGTTTCTGCCGGTGAGTAGGGTTTCCGAAGCTCATGGGGGGGTTATGGTTGGGCCGGCATGGCGGTGGCAACTGGCAGGTAACTGACCAGTTACTTGCAAGTTGTCACAGCGGCTTGGGCTTCTCTTTCGCTTTCCATCAGGCGTAGGGAAGCCATTATAAAAAAAATATATACAACCAGTCACTTAACAAACACTAATGTTCATCATATAAAATGTATACTGGGTGGGAATCGATCCCACTACCCTTGGATCAAAAGGCAGGGGTTACTACCAAATGAGCCAGCGAGCCAGTATCACTGTCTCTTGAGTATTTGACTCCTTCAGAGAATACTATTATTATTTCAAAAAGTTTCACAAATAACATAATTAAGTTGACATAAGCAAAAAACTTAAACGAGATTGCAATCAAACTTCCAAATTCACACAGCCAGCATCAAAATACGACTGCTAAGTCCTAATCTGGCAACGAATAAAAGTTTTTTATAGTTGTTAAGCTGCAACGTATAACGTAACTTAATTTGAACTTTACGACGCAGCCGTTCTCTAAGAAATCGAGTTAGCAATACCGAGGCTATTACAGCTTGGGAATAAACTTGAATCTCGGCTATTTAAGTTAGATTACCACTTATCTTAATTCTAAGGGAGCGTTCAACGTTGTTGTGTATAGTATTGATAAATTTATAACAGGCTCGGTGGCTCACTTGGTAGTGACCTCTGCCCTCTGAGCCAACGGTCGTGGGTTCGATTCCCGCACAGTACAAACATTTGTGTTCATGAATATGTCTGTTTGTATTGGTCTGGGTGTTTTTTAAGTATAAAATGTATTTTATTTACAAAAAAAAATGTATCTAAGTAAGTTTATCAGTTGTCTAGTACCCATAGTACAAGCTTCGGCTTAGTTTGGAGCCAGGTGGCGCTGTGTGGCCCAGCGTGGCATGTGTTGGGTTATTTATTTACTATTTATTTTATAACTTACTATTAACTGGCTGGTAGAGAGCTACCTATCATCTGCTCGTGGTGCATCCTGCCGAACAACAAACGAGGCTCTGGCAGCCGAATGATGGCGGTATAACCATCACAATTGAAGGCGTAGGTAAATACCACATACCGATGATGGGCAGCAGCGTCACCGGAGCGAGAAGCAGCTCCCTGGGATCGCGTAGCTTGACGATTATGGATACAGCCTCCAGATATTCGACTAAAGTGGCGAACAGCTGGAGAGGCCTATGTCCAGCAGTGGACTGCGATATGCTTATGATGATTTGGTAGTTGGCTTATTTGGTAGTGCATAGGCATTTTTCAGTATTTCGTACTTTTTGTGTAGTACATATTTTTTATTTCTGAACTTTTAGTTACAAGTGAAAACATTTTAATATTTGTATTAAAGCTTTCGTTTTAATTCCCATTAGCTTCACCTTTTTCGGCTTATTAATCTCTTGTAACTAAAAAGATTTTAGCATTAAAAATAGGAAAGGGTTATCTTCATCACAAATCGAGTCACCATTTATAACGAGGGAACAGACATCCGCCCCAGTTTCTTGTCAAGAAATAATTAATCCTTAATTGCAATTAAATCGGTGTCTGGGTGAAATTGAGGAAATGAGAAAAGGAAATATTTAATAGCCGTGATTGAAGCCTTTATGAAATACATAGATTAGGCATTTGAATTTTCGGAGGCGTCCAGAATTTATAACTACATAGTATGAAACAAGTCGCTTTTCATGTTTGTCCCAATGTATGCTTAGATCTTTGAAACTACGCAACAGATTTTGAAACGAGCAAGTGATGCAAGAGGAAGGTTTATATTTTATACTAATTTGGTGAGCTAGGTCGATGACCATCATCAGATCTGAATCCGCAAAGCATTGACGCCGAGCGTAGCCCTTTCCAAAGGTAAATTTTTGATGTGTGTTAATTTTAATATCTCCTGCGTACTTAGAAATTGGCTATTGCGGTCAGAAAAGTACCTACGAGTATTGTTATCAATACAATAAAAAAACACCTAAAAATATAATCCGAGACCGTTCAAAAAATAAGATAATAATGAAACAAGGGAACGATTTGAATGAACAACTAGCGTATCTCAATATAGTGAAAGAGATTCGAAAAGAAATTTCTTAGACGTGCAATTCAATTTGTCAGTTGATAAAATTTCTTCGTCGTTCTGGACATTGCAGTCTCGTTTTGCGATAAGGTTGTCCTCTGCATTTGTTATCGACTGTCGATGAAATTATTTTTTTTATATTAGCACGGGATAATGGCTTTCTACTCATTATGAAAAAAGCCTAAGTCGCTGTAACAACGGGCAAGTAACCAGTCAGTCACCCGTCGGTTGCCAGATAAGAATTGGCGAACTTTTTTTTTTACGTGAAGCAATTTTTTCTACATTTTATTGTAGTGTATTATAGTGGGTACCAATTTTCTCCAATAGTTGTTGCCTCAGGCAAAGCAGGTAACATAGTTGCTTAACGAGAAGATATCTAGAACGAAAGGTATCTAGAACTAGAATTCATTAAGAAGTAAGAAGAAGAACTCTAGAATTAGTTTACCCCAACGGCTATCGGAACTGCAGCTGATCTAGCCAGCCCACTGTCACTTCAGTTTACTAATCCACTGAGTTAAGTCTATGGCGTATGTAAAAATTTATAAGTCGACGTGTACGAAACATAAATCACACGACACCACTAACCAGGAAAACGGCGTGTTTCTCAAATAAACGTACCTTTTCCATGACACTTTTAATAGTACCAATTTTAGCTCCACCTTTTGTTGAGAATTTTTCGGAGCGCCCATTTTGAATTTTATTATAATTACTATCTTTCGCCCGGGGTTATATCTTTATGGCGAGGGAAGTTCTAGCTGCAATTGTGTACTAATTAGCCTCTAGTATTCCGGTTCTCTTTTGACATCGCGGCAAATGGAATAATTGGAACAAAACTAGCCTTGTTTGCGTTTTTTTTTTGGGGACACCGAAAGCACTAGAGGAGATAATTGGTGAGCTGGTTTACGTTTTGTGTGAAAACAAAACAACGGATCTACTTTACTGCGGTGAAATGAAATAAGGGTATGATTTTGCGGTTAAGATTTTTTATGTAATAATGAGGGGGCCTTTTCTATTATTTTTATTGTAGACTAGCTGTGCCGGCGGCGTCGCACGCGTCGATATTGGGTTTAAAAAATCACGGGCATTCATAAAATCGTACTCAAATTCTAAGTTAGATGCTTGTTTTTTGTATTTTCTATTTCTTTCTTTTTTTGTGTTATGCCTTGTGCTGTAATGTTGTCCATAAAATAAATGCTTCTTATTTCTTAAATGCAGGAACAACGCGGTAGTATTCTAAGCCCCATACCGCAGAGCCTTTCGACCTAACCCACACCGCACGGACATAACATTTACTATACAAGAAACTACGTAGCTTAGTAAAGTTGTATAGAGATTAAAGACCTACAAGACCGCTTGGCCAACTTACATCGGCATTGCTAACTAACCGCTATAAGAGCACTTAGTTCTACCCTCTAAGTACACTAGCCATCTTATAAAGTAGCCAGTCGTAAATCTCATTCCGTGCCAAAGGGAAACTTCGCAAGACTCCCGACCGTCACTTCAGTATAATATTTAAAAAAATAACTGGCCAAGTGCGAGTCAGACTCACACACGAAGGGTTCCGCTCAATCAATCAAAAAGTTTTTTATTTACATTTATCATTCACAGAAATTCCAGAGATATCCAAACTAAGCAAGCTTGTATCTTGGATATCAATTACAATTGCACCACATTTTATTTTTTTAAAAAAAGGCACTTAAGTTTTACATTGTGCACTCGTGTTGGTATGTTTGTGTGTGTCCGTGTATATTTGTGTGTGTCCGTACATGTTTGTGTATCCGTGTATGTTTGTGTGTGTCTGTATATGTTTGTATCATTCCATTGTTCCGTACCATTGATTATATTTTAAGTGTTTACCTGGTGCTAATTTTAATATGGGAAAAAGAACGGCAATAAACGTGTTTATTGTGTGTTTTGTTTGTTTTATTTTAAGTATTGTTTGTTTTATTTTTAGTATTTATAGTATAGCGGCAATAGAAATGCATAATTTGTAAACATTTCAACTGTCTAGCTGTCATGGTTCTTGAGATACAGTCTGGTGATAGACAGGCGGACGGACCAACAGAGTGCGAAATCTTAGTAATGAGTTCTGTTTTTAACCTTTGCATACATCGACGACATCTCCTGGACTGCTGCTTCGTAGTAAACTTTGCATTGTATAGACTCAACTTTTATTTTGCATTGTGTAACTTTAAAATATTAAAAAATGTTGTAATACCAAATCATGTAACAATTGGCGATTTAAAAAGAGTAACTACCGAGTTTCTTGCCGTTTCTTCTCGGTAGAAATCTACTTTCCGAACACGGCGGTAGCTTCTTTTAAATTGCTTTTATTCACATTCTTACATTACTTTTTATATTTTTACATTATTTTTTACTTGACGATTCATAAGTGCTTATTTTAAGTTTATGTGAATAAAGGTATTTTGACTTTGACTTTGACATCAACATCGTATTTCCTATCGCAGTCCACCGCTGGACATAGGCCTCTCCAGTTGTTCGCAACTTTGGGCAAATACCTGGAAGCCACGCTGGACAAGCGGATTGGCGATCGCAGGGCGTGGTACCTTGCTCTGGTGACGCTGCTGCCCGTCACCGGCCTATGGTATAAGACTTTTAACCGTGATGGCTATACTGCTACCAGTTGGTTTGCCAGAGCCTCGTTTGTCCAGCAGGATGCACCACGGGTAGGTGTGGGTGGCTTGGAGCGAAAAGATGATAGGTCGCTTACATACCCTTGGGTGAGGAACCCTAAAAATATAACGAGTAAAGAGGTCGAAACTCGACGCGAAACGGTGGAAATGAGTGCGGAAGGCTTCCTTTTGGTATCGTCCAATTGAATAAGCAGGTCGGTGTAGGTAGGTAATGATGGCTCGACGTTGGACCCGAAAGGAATACTGATCGTTTTTTGCCCCTAATTTTCTAATTTTTGTGGTTTGTTTCGATTTCGGAACGTGAATTGGGAGGTAATGGGATGGCGTTTTAAATTTCGCTCGGGTGAATGTTTTGCGTGGTGAAATGTTTGGAAACTGTTATCTGTGATTTGTCATCGCAAATTAGAATTTACGACTGTTGTACGTACGTGTATCTCTACTTTTTTACAAAGTTTGATTCTTTTAGGCTTTGTACATCATCATCATCAGCCTATTGCAGTCCACTGCTGGACATAGGCCTCTCTAGTTGTTCGCCACTTTGGACAAACACCTGGAGGATTTACTCATAATCGTCAGGTGGGTTGGCGATCGCAGGGCGTAGCTTCTCGCTCGGGTGACGCTGCTGCCCGTCATCGGCCTGTGGTGTTTAGCTACGCTTTCCATCGTGATAGTTCCAGTCGGTTACCAGAGCCTCGTCTGTTAACTAGCAGGATGCACCTCGAGCAGGTGAGGGTGGCTTGGAGCGATCCAGTACTACAGTCCAATGCAGTTTATTTATTAGGTTTACTAACGTTTATAAACAATCATACTTGGAACTAAAAACATACATTGGTCTATCAACTATTGCTATGAACAATTATAGGCAAGCACCGCTTGCACTAAAAAAAAACCATTACAGCTGAAAAAATATAAATATGGATATTAAAAATTATATAATATCTACATATCTACAAATCACACGCCGCTGTGATTGTTTCGAAATAAAACGTGACACACGTTTATCCTTGATACATTTCTGTGGGTCCATCCCATAAGGGCAAGGCTGTACACTATTTTTGTTTAGCAGACGAGGGCGGAACACGTGTTCGCCGTACTAAATCTAACTAGGGAGTTATCCGTGAGTTTGTCAGTCACTCTGCCGCCCGGGGCCACTTCACACGTACGATGTTTCGATGTCGGTTAAGATACGGGTTTAGCGGGCATCAGGAAACGGTATAGAAATGTTTATGTGTATACTACTACTATATTTCTTTGTATCTGAGAGGTTGGCAGGTTACTAGTTTTGGAGTATTTCTGCGTTTGATGCATGATTTGGCTTAAGAATAAGAATAAGAATAAGAATAATTTATTTGATTAAATCACAAAAAACACATGTTACATAATATTTATCATGCCCAGTACAACAGCTGTGGAAAGTGCCTATAGTAACATTGCAGAATGACAACTACCCTCCGCACTAGTTATAAAACTGTATTGCGGCAGTGTAGTATCACCGCGAACACTCATTATAAAATTTACAAACAACTATTTTACCCAGACACGCAAAACAGTATTGCGCGCGCGCAGCCGTCAGCTCGGATATGATTGGTTGTGCATTAGCTTACAGACATAGTACATGCAAAAACATCAGAACAATAATTAATACTTCTGTGATAAATTTTTAGCCTATAAGTAACAAGGAATACAATTATTTTGGGCAAATAATATTCTGCGTCAATATAAATTTTACTTTTTTAAATACATAACAAAATAGCAATCAAATTACATACTCACGCATCGTTAGTGCAACACTCATAAAATACGCAATCCATACAATATACTACTTATTTTACTATACCTATATATATTACTTGTTTTACAATAGTTATTTATACATAAATTAATATGATATATAATATTATATGTATACATATAATGCCATAGATAGTAGGTAGATAGATAGTACGAGATGTTGTGTGATATTTATAAATGAATTTACTTATATATTCATAATGTATATTTAAACTGTTCGCATCCTACACTCGCATGAAATTCTCAGTGGCCTCGTAATCCAACGTAAGTAAATATTCAGTTAAGATTTTTTGACAAGCATAATAATTTTTATCTCGTAGGGCCGGAAGCATAATGCTAATGCGATTGTATAGACGAGGTCCGAGAGAACTCAATGAGGTTCGAGCAAATGAGGTTCTAACTCTTGGTACAACATACACATTGTGCGCCCTTCTTTTTGAAATTACAGGAGGGGGTATAACTAAATGTTGCCCAAGCAGTACAGATTTTATGAACAGTTGTCGAACAGTCAGTACAGCGAATTCCTCATATAGTTTTTTTGTGGGATATCTAAAAGGTTTGGAGTTGATTACTTTTATAACGGCCCTTTGCGCACGCTCAACTTTGATTAGATATGTCTTGCTAGCACCTCCCCACGCAGTTAAACCATACGATAGGATAGATTGACATAGTGAGTAATATATTAATTTAATAGTTTCCTTGTTTTTTATGTGCTTTAGTTTTTTTACTACACAAATCAGTTTCCTAGTTCTTGCAGTTATTGAATTTATTTGTTTTTTCCAATTCATGTTTTGATCAATCATTACACCCTTGCTTAGTTCCAACTAAGTAGTATAAATGAAAAGACTGGCTCGGTGGCTCAATTGGTAGTGCCTTCTAAACTAAGGGTTCGATCCCCACCCGGGACGAATATTGAAGTGGTGAACATTTGTGTTAGTTCCGGTTCTTTTTTTTTCTTGGCCTGTATTTGATTACTGCAAGATTCTGCTATTTGATACAGAATTGTGAAGTTATTAGTTCCGGGTCGTCTTACTGCCAGTGAATAGGATTTCCGAAGCTCGTGTTAGGGTTGGGCGGGCATGGCGGTGGCAACTGACAGGTACCTGACCTGGTACTTGCCCGTTGTCACAGAGACTAGGGCGTCTCTTTTGCTTTCCATCAGGCGTAGGAAAGCCATTATGTCGAGCAACTATATATAAAACTTCAAGGAATAGCCAAGTACGCAGGAGATATAGTGATGTATGGGAGCGACCTATCATCTTTTCGCTCCAAACCATCACCTGCCCATGGTGCATCCTGCTGAATAACGAACGAGGCTCTGGCAACCGACTGGTGGCGGTATAACCATCACGATTGAAGGCGTAGCTAAAGCTTAATACCACAGGGCGATGACGGGCATCGGCGTCATCGGAGCGAGGAGCTACGCCTTGCCATCACCAACCCGCCTGCCCAGCGTGGCGATTGGGTATGATTTCCAGGTGTTTGCCCAAACTGACGAATAAGTGGAGAGGCCTAGGTCCAGCAGTGGACTGCGATAGCCTGATGATAATGACTTTTTCAAGCGTCACGATTATAATAAAAAAACTTATTATAATCGTGCTATTTGCATTTTCACCATTCACAGCTCGGGCTCCCAACGCCAGCACAGATGACGGATAAGCCTAGGTGCATAAATTCGCGCACCGCACGTGTGTGGTGCCGCCATGTTGGACCATCTGTCATTCATTTAAGCGGTTTTTCGCCGCCATTTGTATTTCGTGAACGAAATTCGATAGCGGTGGACATTTTGCGTGCAAATATTTAAGCTTTATTGTTTTAATTTTAGCTTTATTCATATGTTTGTGTAATTACTTTTCTATGTAGGTACGATATATACAGTGTATATTGTTTACTGGTTAATTAATTACCTAAACAGGTAAAGAATATTATTTACTTGCTGACTCGGCGTACTTAATATTGCTATGTTTCCTTTTTTGGAATTTTCATATTAAGCAAATATTATTCTAACAATAAGAAATAGATAGAGGAAATAGATTTTCATTAATTAACAATTAGCTGCAACCCGCGGCTTTACCCGCGCGTCTATATCGGTGACCAACAATCACTTACTATAGATATAAATCTAATGTATAAGCTGTAAAAAACTCCACTGTAAAGTTTCCTCAATATCCGTTCAGTCGTTTTCGCGTGTAAGAGTTCCAACCACCTATTCTTCTAACTTAGATATCCCTACCCAAAGAATTAAGAAGAGATCGCTTATAGCGATGGTACCGCCTTAATTTGTACAGCAGATGTCTAATTATACCTAGTTTTACCCACCTGTCGAAGAAGAGAGAAATGTAGAGTAATACTCTTGAAAAACATTAAGTTTTGTATTACGGTTTTGGTCATAAACTTAACAAAAAAAATCCGTCAAGCCGTTCACACATACATACATACACGGGTTATAACTAAAACGTGCATTGAAGTAGCTGAACCCACTAAATAGCGTCCAGTGTGTCCTGAGTGCAATTCCCAACTATTTCATAGCATAAGAAACCACTTTCGTTCAGAGCCCCTCGCTATCTAATAAACAGGGTTTTACTAAGCGGAAAACTAAAAAGCGTTCCCTAAATATTCAAGAGGGGTTAAAAGCATGTTTCCTGATTTCTTTGGATTCATACATTTTCCGTGTCTGGTTGTAATTACAAGGTACTTTGTTAACCTCAGCTGTCTTCATTAAGCTGATACATACAAATCTATTCACGAGTCTGACTGTACTTATGTACAGTATAGAGAATTACGCAGTAAGATGATTAGAAGTAATGCAGGACTCATTTCGCGCCAAAGTGAGTTATAATTTAGTACATGTCGGGATTGTCGGGCAATAAGGGGGATGCTATCATCTTTTCACTCCAAGCCACTCTCACTTGCCCGTGGTGCATGTTGCTGAATAACAGATGAGGGTCTGGCAACCAACTGGTGGCGGTATAACTATCACGGTTGAAGGCTTAGCTAAATATCACAGGCCGATGACAGGCAGCAGCGTCACTGGAGTCAGGAGCTACGTTCTGCGGTCTCCAACCCTCCCAAGCCTGGCGATTATGTACCACCACCAGTCGGTTGCCAGTACCTCGTTTGTTATTCGGCAGGATGCACAACGTGCAGCTAAGGTTGACTTGGCATAACAGACAAAATGAGACTTATCGTATTTAGAATATAACCTGCCCAGAATAATCATACCAAGTTTCGTTAAAATCCGACCCGTAGTTTTTTTTTCTATAATGAACATACAGACAGACATACATTTTTGGCATCAGTATCAATCACTAATTAATCACCCCCTGATAGTTATTTTGAAAATTTGTTACATGTACAGGATTGCCTTCTCTACAGATTTATTATAAGTATAGATATTAAGAACTTTCTGAAGATTGTTGGATACTGGAGTTTATTTTTCTGTGCTCAAAGCATCGTTGGAACATATTATGCGAGGATGGCAGCCATAATGGTTGTTTGTCACGCGATATCTTCAGACTGTAGGTATGTTGTATATATGATAAATCGTTTGTTTGTTCATCAGTGGTAGAGCTTATAAAGGCTTTGCTGGGGCCTGTAAGTATGTAAAAGGCTTAAGGTATCCAATATAACATACCATATTTCAAGTCCGGGTTGGTATAAAAGATGCTAATTGATTTAAAGTAAATGAACCTCCATAATATTGGCTTCTGTAATATTAGTTATAGTTAAGTAGTGTTTCATATTCTTTACACAAAATTCGGGTCCATTCAAAAAAAAATTAATGGTATATACTATAGCTTCCTTACGTGAGGAGGTAAGGCAGAGAAAAGCCCAAGTAGCTGTAATAATGGTCTGGTAACCGACCTGTCACCTGTCAGTTACCACCGCCATGCCGGGTTTCATGTCTTATAAGCATCATGGGATCTTGCAACGATCATCGGAATATGTATGTAGAAAAATACAGATTCCGGCAATCAGTTATACATTTTAATGACGCGACAAAGTAAGACTTTTTGATAACTGAGGTTAGCAAAAGGTGTAATTTTTTTTAGTGGCTGGACATAATGGCTTCCCTACGCTTGATGGAAAGCCAAAGAGAGGCCCAAGTCGTGGTCAGTTACCTGTCAGTTGCCATTGCCATGCCGGCCCAACCCTAGCTCCCCACGAGCTCCGGAAACCCTACTTAAGGTGAGGTGAACACGCAAAAGGTGTAATTTTTTTTTAGTGGCTGGACATAATAGCTTCCCTGCGCCTGATTGAAAGCCAAAGAGAAGCCCAAGTCGTGGTCAGTTACCTGTCAGTTGCCACTGCCATGCCGGCCCAACCCTAGCTCCTCACGAGCTCCGGACCCCTAATCACCGGCAGAAACACGACCCAGAGGTCATTTGGCTGCGGTATTTTATAGGGTGGAGGTCCTTCCCCGGACGGCGGCTCAATTTGAGAGAAGATTCGCTATCCACTTAAAAATAAAATATTCTGTTAATGCTGTGCTGTTGGCAGATCATAAAACATTTTGGCAGCCATTATTATCACAACATTTATTTAGTTCCAAAATACCTTTGCATCTTTGTTAAACGTTCACGAACAATTTGGCATCGTTACAACTTGTTCCAGTTATCGATAATCGTGATTGGAACGTATTCAATGCGCTGTACAACAGAGAGTGTATTTGGAAACAGCAGTGTACTACAATGAAAATGACGTCAATTATCTGTCGAACATGAAGTGAAACTGATATTTATGGTACTTTGGAACAGTCAATCTGTCTGCCCAACGTAGCAATGGGTTGGTTTTTGGCCAAAGCGACGAACAACTGGAGAGGCCTATGTCCAGCAGTGGACTGCGATAGGCTGATGATGATGGAACAATCAAACTAAGGCCGTGTTTGAGTATTCAGTCACACCGTTGCACTAGGTTCTCCCGGGAGAGAGTAGGGTGTAATTTTGTTCTCCGGAGGAAAGGCGCTTGTCATCTGTGGCTGACCAGGTTAGATGTATAGGAGCGACACATCATCTCTTCGCTCCAAACTAGCCTCACCTGCACGTGGTGCATCCCGCTGAATAGCAGACTAGGCTCTGGCAACCGACTGGTGGCGGTATAACCACGACGATTGAAAGCGTAGCTAAATACCACAGAGCGATGAAAGGGCAGCAGCGTCACCAGAGCGAGGGTCTACGCCCTGCAATCGCTAACCCGCATGTTCAGCTTGGCGATTAAAGACTCCATTCGCTTACCCCAAATGTAAGCAACTGGAGAGGCCTATGTCCAGCAGTGGACTTTAATAGGCTGTTGTCGTTGTTGTACACGTATCGCGCTTGCAGAGCGGGTGGTTTGTCTATACCGATCCTCGCTCAGAGCATCGCTTTCTACACTATACAATTTTGATGACGACGACCCTTCCAATTGATAGCTTCATCCCCTCAAAGAACGACCTTGCGATACCCTCCGTTGATTCCAAAACTAACAGAGAGAAAATCCAGTTAGAATGACGTAGTGTTAATCATTAACCTCTAGTAGAAAAAAATAGCCTGCGAACTATGAATTATGCTCGGTAACCGACCACAATCAATATAAAGAGACCGTTTGTCCAAATTATACCAATTTGTCTGCTAAATAGACATAATCGAGGGCCCTATTCTGGCCGGTATCGATTTCGCATTTCGCTGGCGATTGTCGAGTCGATAAGGGCGAGTCTTTAGCGATTCGATTGTCCTGTCTCGGCGATGGTCCGGAATGTTGATGCGTGATTAATGTGTTCCGGTATTTTAGATGAAAGACAAGAATTGAATGATGCGTAAACGTTTTTGATGTTCAATAAGCGGATGGGTTTGAATGAGACGGTATTGTTTTGTTTGGAATTGGAATGTAAGTGAGTGTTTACTTTCGAAGACAATAAAGTGTGTTTATAATGTCATAATAACAACTTTTACCAAATAGAATTTGATGGTAATACTCTCCTAACTAAATTTCGGTCAAAGCGAACATTCACTTGGTGTCATGGCTCCTAATTTTCTGTGTTCGACGGTTTTTTTTATTTGTTACCACATATCTCCAAAAATTGTGAACCCATTTGAAAAAGTCTTTTTTTGTTCAAAATGGTTCCTAGTTAATTCCATTGTCATCAAGTCGGTGTTTTTTTGGTAAAAATGCTGTTATTTCTGTAATTAACATAGCGAAACGTAGCAAAGCAGCTGAAAAACATTACATTGTACCATGTTTGTGAGAATCAACATTCGTGTTGGATTGTGAAATGTTTAGTTAACGCAAAATCGAGCGTTAAGTTACCAATTTACGTGAAATTGGTAGCCAGCTCTCTGTGCGTAATAGACCGAAAAATTCGGGAATTTCACTGTAAAAGCTGTTTGTACTACACTGTTCGATGGCGAAATTTGGTTTTCCTTTTTTTTATATACTTACTTATATTTTTTTATCTTTTTTGCTCTTCGTGTACTACAACTATCATCACTTATATTATACTGTTTTATGTGCATGTTTCAATTCTCATCTATAATTTTCTAGCAGCATTTTTAGGTTGGCAACACCCCACTTACCCGCGGCACAAATTCACGGCTGCCATTTGAGGCAGGCCGCAATATAAAAAAGTCATACCCGCAGAATGAGCACCGCAATTCATCAAGTGGGGGAATGTGGCCACTTGTCCGGACCGGGGGAAACATTCGTGAATGGATATAAGATTCTGCTTAGTCTAAAAATGTGTGGATTTGTTGATATTGCATTTTTATACTTGCGGTATTGACATTAATGCACGTCATCTGTTTAATTGCATCAATCACTTTGGGCAAACATCAGGGCTTAACCCATAATCGACACGCTGGGCAGGCAGGTTGGCGATCGCAGGGTGTAGTTTCTCGCTCGTGACATTGCTGCCCGTCATCATCATTAGCCTATTGCAGTCCACTGCTGGACATAGGCCTTTCCAGATATTCGCCACTTAGGGCAAACATATGGAGGATACATAATCGATCGAATCAAATCGAAGGGTTGGCGATCGTAGGGCGTAGCTTCTTGCTTAGTTGACGCTGCTGCCCGTCATCGGCTTGTGATATTTAGCTACGCCTTCAATCGCGATGGTCATTCCGCCACCAGTCGGTTCCCAGCCTCGTTTGTCACTCAGCAGGATGCATCACGGGCAGGTAAGGGTGACTTGGAGCAAAAAGATGATAGGTCGCTCCCCAACATCCCTCATGAAATTATGAACATATATTTCAGCGAACCAGGGCAGTGAAGGAAGCCACTGCCCTGGACAAATTTCATCAGGTGGTGAGGGCAACTTTGGACAGAGACAAGTCGCACCACCCGTGCATTAAAGGTGTAACTCAAAAACACCAACTTTTCAGGAGAGCAAAAAAACACTTTATTTTTGTTATAACTTCTGAACCCTTTATGTTATTCCTATGTATTTCATATCATTAGAAAGCTTTACACACGTTCTTTAATTCTCATTGATTGGTATTGTGGAGAGACTGCTTGTTTAATACTCAGAGAGAAAAGAAACGATTACATATTTAATGCATGAGCTTAATTCACAAAGAACTTATAGTAAGTAAATATATGATTATTTTGCTATGCAATTCCTAAAATATTATATAGATTATGCGCACATACTCCTTTAATGCACGTGTCCTTTCGTAAAAAAATACGGATCACTAATCTTTACGTACTTTTTGCACGGTTTTTTTCAATATTTGCAATGAAGTGATTTGTACTAAATATTTATTGCAGGGGTATTTCTTAATAACATTACATAGTATGTGTCTTACATATTTATTGCATGATGAAAATATTTTTCGAGATGGAAATATTTTCATACATTTTGTTAACTATGAAAATTAAGTATACATTCAAATGACAGTATTAATTGTGGGTAAATTATATATTTTTTTAAAACATTAATGTGTATTTTAAATTAAAATTGAGTGATTACTTACAGAAATACAACCAAATTACCTTAAAAAAATTTAAAATATTTATTTTCGTCTTTTTTGCCACAATTGAGATTAATTTTAGTAATTGTATTAAAAATTAACAAAATCTATTCTTCTTAACACCATTTCACGCGTTTAAAGGTAAAAAAATACCAAATTGTACCTATACAACGCAGTGTAAGACCTTTCTCCCGATATTTTCAAAGGAAATATCGACTATTGATAACTCTTGTGCAACATCTTGCCATTCTTATTTTATTTAAGTAAACATTCGATAGGTACGTTAAATCTTTAGAACATATCATTGGTACATTACATAATTGAAATACAAAATGAATACAAGCAATACTTGGTACTTTATAAAAACTTTCGAAGTCAAAACTATGAAACGTGTTGAGCTTAATAAAATAAACTTCGTACCAATGTAATACACCGTAGATAATATTGTATAATAACAGATTATTACATAAAATAAGGTATCAAAAACGAATGACAAGTGTCATAAAAATAATTTTCATCGTTAAACAATCAAAATACTAGTAACCGATTGTACAAACACAACATTAATTAAATCTATGGTAAGTGTTACGTATATGTGTGTATGGCATTAATACAAATTAAATAATATCTCAAAGTCACATAATCACATTCTACAATAAATGTACTTGGTATAAAAATCAGTAATCATCATCTTCATCACCCTGGGAATCATTACGGGGAACCAAATTTTGGTAATAACTTTCATAGTAGCATTTGAATCACACAATGCTTTATATAGGTAAGTTTTATATTTTATAGTATTTGTGTAAATGTTCAATGTAAGCTAATGTTTGATAGGTGTACACATAAGGCACATGAAGAACAAAGTCAAAATAATCTTTATTTGTATAGGTTTAAAAAAAAAATACTTACAAATCGTCGAAGCTACCAATATAATTCATATGAAGTTATGTCTCAGTTACATAATCAAATAAAGCAATAAATGTATTATAGTTCTTAAATATTTTATGAAATAATTATTATGAAATGTTGTGTCTCTAAATTAATATAGACATGCATAATCTTTTATAATTTTAGCTATCTAACCTGCCAACTGACAAGGAAACAGACAGGCAGACAGACGGTGAAGTTAAGACGGGACCCTATTACTAAGGTAAGGTAAAAGAGTCCCGTTTTTACCCTTTGGGTACGGAATTCTACATAAGAACAACGAGACAATACTCTGAATATGTCAGTCCACTGCTGGACATAGGCCTCTTCAAATGTTAGCCACTTTGATCGATCCTGGGCTTCTCGCATCCAGCACTTGCCAGCCGTCCTGCGCATATAGTCATTCCACCTGGCCTGAAGGCGTCCTACATTACGTTTGCCGAGACGCGATCTCTATTCCAGAATTCGTTCACCCCAACGGTTATCGATTCTGCGGCCGACGTGGCCTGGCCACTGCCTTTGGTTCTCTGCCGGATCACCTCATTTCGGATTCGATCCCGCAGAGAGGCGCCGAGCATAGTCCTTTCCATAGCTTGCTGAACGACCTTTTATTTGTGGCTTTAATGAGCGACCTTTAATTCGGCTCCGTATGTCATAATCGGTAGAACGCACTGATTGAAGACTTTCGTCTTTAGGCACTGTAGGATCGACGATGTGAAGGCTCGACGAAGTTTCCCAAACGCTGCCCAGCCTAGCTGAATACTCCTATTCACCTCGTCCTCAAAGTTGTTTCCACCTAACTGCAATGTCTGCCCGAATATTTTCGTACAATAGCGCTGTGTACTTGCAATCGGTTCCAGTAGAACATGTTCATTGAACATGACCTTGGTTCTGTCCAAGTTCGTCCGTAGGCCGATGCGCACAGAGGAAGCAGCCAGTTCATTCAGCATCTGTTTTAAGTTCTGCAGCGCTTCTTCCATTATGACGATGACGTCTGCAAATCGCAAGTGAGAGATGTATTCGCTATTTATGTTGATGCCACGTCCTTTCCAGTTCAGTGTCTTGAACATATCTTTCATTTCATTAATGAACAACTTTGGGGAAATGACATCCCTTTTTCTCACTCCTCAATGCAACGATACAGGCCTTGTTTGCTGATTCTGTACTTGGATGGACATGGTGGCGGCTTTAAAGAGACATCTCAGCTCTAGGATGTATCGCCAATCTACTTGACATTGCTGCAGGGACTCCAGATCAAACCAGATTTCAACCAAGTCAAAGCCTTTCTCATAGTCCACGAATACAAGACAAAGGGGCTGATTATACTCTTCTGTCTTCAGAATAATCTGCCACAATGAGCGGATGTGATCTATGGTGCCGTACTCGCTCCGAAAACCAGTTTGTTAACAAACTGGCTGGCAAGCCTGAGTATGGTATTTGTAAATAAAATAAAGTCTGAAGTACTTATCGCCATTATTTTTCATAATACCATACAAACACCATCAATTAAATTAAGCATTCGCCTTGCCTTTGTTAATTTTCTATTAAGTTTATTAAAACTATGCGGTCACTAACTGGAAATACACTGAACATTTGTGATAAACATTTGTTGTACGTCTAATTAAGAATTTCGGTGACGAAAGTAGGGTACTTGCATTAAAGGAGTAATTCACTTAAAATTATAATTTATGAAATCAATGATAAGTGAATGCACTTACGCATAAGACAATATTTAACATTCTTTACTTATGTGAAGTTACGAAAAATTCTTCCAAAAATATGTAGTGCATTAAAGGAGTAAGTAACTTGCTCCAACAAACCTTCTTCAATGCCTCGAGCAAAAAAGGCGGGATCGCATTCACGCGCTTATTGCTAGGGACTCTAACAAAATATGTGAGTAGTAATTCTATGTACGTGTTTTTTGGTAGTCAAATATTGTGTTTCATGTTGAAGTAGCTTTTTACTTTTTTTAATATATTTTCATGGCTATTACAGATAAAAATACGAAAAAAATAGGGGACATGTATTAGAACTTTTTCTATCGTTTAATAAAATAAAAAAAAATCGCACATGTGGACATACTCCTTTAATGCACTGGTGGTGCGAAGTGGAGACGGTTGATTAGCCCTTGGCATGCCTGGTAGGGTCTGTCAGACCCACACCAACGCGCGAACCATTGTAGTTATTTTAAAATTGAATTTAGCGCCTCACCGTTTTTAGTAGCTGGCCGTTACTAACAGTGGAATGCCCTCCGCCCGCTTACCCAGTCCGCAGCGAGCTACGAGCGTAAAAGGACGAGCGTAAAACGCGTACGGGTCCTACAAACCCCACCAGGCATACGGCGTGACTTTATTCTGTAAGTATTTATTTATCTTTCTTCTTATGAATATTGGAATTTGTCCATTAAATAATATTAGTTTGTACATTACATAATAATACTTTTAATTTTTTTCAGTTTCATCATGAATAAAAAACTAACAGACGAGGATATAACTAGTTTATGATTTTCTAAGAGTTGAATGAGGAAGACGGAGCTGAAGTTGATTCAAGTGGAAAAGAGTTTGACGTTGCTGTAGAGGATGAAGAAGCTGTTTCTTAGGAGGAAGAAAATACATTTGTGAGATATGTAGTAGTCACATTTGATTTGACCACTCGATTTTTAATGGGCAAATTGTTACCAAACCAAAGCTTTACAAAATGTAAATGCAAGTGATGTAGACTAATTATTTTATTATTCAGATAAAGTATATGATAGTGCCTTACATTGGATTCAAGTCTGATTAAGATTTCATTTCTTTTGATACTAATTATATGTAAACAAAGTTATAGTCTCGAAATTTTGTTTAAAAAGGTGTGCTTTAGTTTAATTTCAAATATTGAAATAAAGTTGATTAATTTCTAAAGAGATTTTTACTACTATCACTATTTTGCCTTTTGCGCATACGTCTTGAATCATTGAATCGCCTTTAATAATAGAATTTATAGAAAAAGAAGCTATTTTGAAATCGGGGTCTGAGAGACCCACCAGGCATAGCGTGTAACTTTTGCCCACCAGGCATGCCAAGGGTTAAGGCTGCGAAATCAACGTGTGATCACGATCCTCAGTAATGAGGGAACGACTTAAGAGAGAGATTTCAGCGAACGAAGCCACGGGCGCTAGCTTGTATTGAATAAGTAATTAGTCTCTAAGTAAAATGTAGTCTAGAAACTACTTACTTAGTCTATTTCCCGTATCTCTTGGCCAGCGTTGCATAAATATGTTACTTAGTTAGGAAACTTATTAGGCTATTGAATTAAATGTTAAGTTATCAAGCTCGTATGTATGAATGGTTATAGTTTAGTTAGTAAGTTATCATCATCATCATCAGCCTATTGCAGTCCACTGCTGGACATAGGCCTCTCCAGTGGTTCACCACTTAGGGCAAACTTGGAGGATATACCCATAATCGATCGGGTTGGCGATCGCAGGTCGCAGCTTCTCGCTCCGGTGACGCTGCTGCCCGTCATCGGCCTGTGGTATTTAGCTACGCCTTCTATCGTGATGGTTTTACCGCCATCAGTCGGTTTGCCAGAGCCTCGTTTGTTGTTCGGCAGGATGCACCACGGGCAGGTGAGGATGGCTTGGAGCTAAAAGGTTTTTCAGTATTAGAAAGTACAAAATAGAATAGAATATGTTTATTTGGTACACACAAAATAATAAAATAAACAACGTCTAAACGTTTGTTTATGCACACAAATTTTTGTGTTATGCGGGGATCGAACCCACAACCCTTGGCTTAGAAGGCAGAGATCGCTACCAAATGAGCCATCGGGCCAGTCGCAATATGTTTTCTTATAAAATAGTCTTTAAGTTACCTTACAGGAACTAGTTGAATGTTATTTTACAGTTGGGTGCTTTAATCCAGCTTCCAAAGGATTAACTTTCTTTGAGCAACTTGACTGACGAAACATTTACAAGCAACACACAAACTAACGAACACACATGAAAGTTTTACGTCGTATTTTAAATAGATGAATGATATTTGTTGTAGCAGACGGAGTGTGGAACGCAAGCTCAGAAATGTATCAAGAATAGAATAGCTATATGTGCTAAAACGGTCAATTTTGTACTTTTGTGCATGATTTTTAAACGTTAGTTTTAAAAACAGGAACGGAGACGGGATCGGAAATAGATACGGAGGACGGGTACGGAATGGAGAGTGATCAGAATAAATATAAATTTTGTGCTGACACAAAGTAAGCTGTGTCAGCTAGTATGATAACTATCATACCTGTAATGTATATCTTATTTTTATAGTAGCTCGACATAATGGCTTCCCTACGCCTGATGGAATGCGAAAGAGAAGCCCAAGTCCCTGTGACAACGGGCAAGTAACTGTTCAGCTATCTCTCAGTTGCCACCGCTCATGCTGACCCAAACCTAACCCCCCACGAGCTCCGGAAACCCTACTCACCAGCAGACACACGACCAGGTGGTCATTTGGCTGCGGTATTCTATAGGATGGAGTTCCTTCCCCGGACGGGCGGCTCAATTTGAGTGAAGATTTGCTATGCCCTTTCTCTCTTAAAACCACCTTTATTAATGAGATAATCATATTAACTAGGGTTTCTTCTCACTGTGCCAAATATAAATTAACTGTCAATCAACCAAGCAACAGCCTTGGCCCGTCCATTTCTGAAGGTGGGCCTCCTTTAATTCGCGCCTCATTTCTATATCCCGTCTACCCAAAATGTGCCAGGTCCACTCTTAAACTCGTCTGCTCCATAGATTGTCGACTCAACAGGCCAGACATTACCAGCTCACTGCTACTACATATATCTGACAACATCACATACATTGCTCTAATCCCAAAGTAAGTAGCTTAAGCACTTGTGTTATGGGTATTAGAACAACAAGGTACCACAAATAAATACTTAAATACAAATATAAACACCCAGACACGGAACAACACAAGTATTCATCACACGAATGTTTGTCCCGGGTGGGAATCGAACCCACGACCCTTGGCTCAGAAGGCAGGGGTCACTACCAATTGAGCCACCGAGCCAGTCATACTACATAAATAATACTGTGTAAGTACTTAATTCAAAATGTTCACCTACATACTAATATTTCAATTACACTTTATATAAATGCAGTAGCACAAATAATATTTCAATTATTGTACACGTATACGCTGTTGATTTTAAAAGACAATTAGCATATTCATACAACTGAATCGGTTTTAGTTGAAGCTAAAATCAGAATTGTTGGGAGAATAACAAATAGGTTATTTCACGACCTAAATACGAATTTAACGCAAAGTTAATTACCGTTGAATACGCTTTCTAACGTTTTTGGTTAATTTGCGCTAGAAAGAATAGGTTAATGAGAATGAAACTACTATCAGTTTAGTTCATCATCAGCCTATTACAGTCAACTACTGGACATAAGCCTCTCCAGTTGTTTGCCAATTAGGGCAAACGTCTAGAGGCTAGGAGGAATATATAATGGCTTCCCTACGCCTGATGGAAAGCGAAAGGGAAGCCTAAGTTTGCTGTGACAACGGGCAAGTATCTGATCAGTTACCTACCTATCAGTTGCCACACCGATCCTAACCTCGCACGAGCTCCGGAAACCCTATTCACCGGCAGAAACACGACCCGGAGGTCATTTGGCTGCGGTATTCTATAGGGTGGAGGTCCTTCCCCGAACGGGCGGCTCAATTCAAGCGATGATTCGCTATGCCCTACCTCTCTTGTATTTGTCTGGGTGTTTGCACTATTTACCTATGTCGTGACCAAATCGATGAATTGATCATTTCATGAAGTGGCCAACTTATGGTAACCAAATCATTAAATGATAAACGTTTAGCGATTTGGTCACCCACGTTTGACCATATTTTAAAAAACACAAGTCTAACTTAGGTTAGCCTAATCTACTGTGTCAGATCTGTGATGAAGAGTGTTAATTTTGGTTCTCTCGTTGTTTCACCCTATCTAAAGCCAACAGTTATCGATTCTGCGGCGCATATGGCTAGACCATGCTACTTCAGCTTACTAACTCGGCGAGCTATCTCGGAGACTTTGGTCCTCTGCCACGGATCATCTCATTTCGGGTGCGGTCCCGCAGAAAGATGCTAAGCAATGCACTTTTCATAGCTCGCTGAGTATCTCTTAGCTTGTGAACCAGATGTACCGTAAGTGCCTAAGTTTCGGCTTCCTATATCATAACAGGTAGGACGCACAGGTAGAAGACTTTCGTCTTTAAGCTCTGTGGGGTCGACGATGAGAAAACCCGATTATTCATCATCATCAGCCTATTGCAGTCCACTGCTGGACATAGGCCTCTCCAGTTGTTCGCCACTTTGCAAACATTTTGGCATATATCTAGCAGTGGACTGATGTGGGCTGATGATGATGATGATGATATAGGATGAACCTTAATAAATGAACGACTTCATACGTTATGTTCACAAGTACTGTTGATTAAGTCGTTTATGTATAGTCGTATAAGTAGGTATGTATGTAAAATGTATCTTACTAGATCATCAGCCGTTGGTTAGTTAAAACACGTTCGGATACCGCAAACAGTTGCACGTAACGAGTTCAGTGAACAATCCGGCGCGCGGTCGCGAGACAAATCGCACTAATGTCGTTGGGCCGCGGACCGACGCCGCAGCGTTAGAATTGTAGTCGCGGTCGCTATTCGCGGTCGGGCTGGCTGAATGGATTGATGCCTTTGCGTTTGATGTTCTGAAAAAAGTAAATTCGACAGATGAATTCGATGTCATTTTTTAAAAATGGAATGTACTTGCCTTTTTTTATTGTTAATGGCCAGCAAAAAAAGCCGGAAACACAATTTCACAATTTAATTCGTTTCAACAAGTGAAAGAAGTAAATTCGACAGATAAATTTGAGTTAAAAATTAATGCAATTTGTATATGGAATTATGTATGTCATTTTTTTTTTGTAAATGGCCAGCAAACCTCTTTGCGAGGATCAGGGAATTTATACCAAAAAAAAAGCCAGGATGTGTTCCTGGCTTTTTTTTTTATTACACAATGTGGTTGGTTGCCTTGTTCACCGGAATACAATCGTGTTGCACGTTTTTCTTTCCCAGTATGTTAACATAATATGAATTAAAAAATTTAACGCTTACTCGCTTTTATTTTAGTTTGACTCAATGGCTGTAAAACCGTTTCGATTTCAATTGAATACCTAAATAATCCTTTTTTGTAAATTATTTTAACTTATACTTTTTAAAAGTCTAACGCAATGTCAAGTGAGTCGGTACCCGTTGGTAGGTTACATTCAGATTAAATAAATCTAATACCTACTTTACATAAAAAGCAAACCTCAGCATAGACATGCACAAATTAAAATGCACATGTTGTTACTTGCACTTATAAAATTCCAAATTCAACTCCGCACACGTCAAAGTTACGACGCTGAGCGCGGCCGGAACACGCGTTTAACGTAATCCTCTCAGTCGGATTAACGCGACGTGTAAGCGGCTGTGTGCACGCCGGCTAATCCCAAAGTTGCATTCGTGTAACGGTCATGCCACATGTAGTTAAGCCACCACATACTATGACACTTCATGTTAAGTTTTTTTTGTGAAAAGCTAGCTTCGTTTTCAACTACATACTTTATTACAGCTATCAGTGTAAAATTGGATTTAAAAATCATCAAGAGCCTGCTAATGTCCACTGTTGGACATAGCCCTCCCTCATTGACAATTGCCGCAGTAGGTTTTATTTATACCCAGGTAAACGCCGCTGCTAGTTATTTTAGCTACCTACATCATATTCAGTATACGTCAAAGTTACGACGCTGAGCGAGGCCGGAACACGCGTTTAACGTAATCCTCTCAGTCGGATTAACGCGACGTGTGCACGCTGGCTAATCCGAAAGTTGCATTCGTGTAACGGTCATGTCACGTTACGGTTTGAGCTAACGCCAGTTGAAATAAGGTAGTTCAACTTAGCTTGCTAGCTAGTTAAGCCACCACATACTATGACACTTTGTGTTAAGATTTTTTTTTCTTAAACTATGAAAAACTAGCTCTACAATCAGTTTAATTTTTAACTACATACTTTATTTTAGCCATCAGTGTACGCTTAAATCATCAAGAGCCTGCAAACGTCCACTGCTGGACAGAGACTTCCCCTAATAACAATTCCCATTTGGAGGGATTTGCCTTAACCACTTCACCACGCTTAGCAATTGGGTTGGTGACCGCAGTAGGTATTAATTGTACTACTTTTTATTTGTACTATACACACATCCGCGCCACAGCCCGCGTTTAACGTAATCCTCTCAGTCGGATTAACGCGACGTGTAAGCGGCCGTGTGCACGCCGGCTAATCCGAAAGTTGCATCCGTGTAACGGTCATGTCACGTTACGGGTTGAGCTGAACGCCAGTTGAAATAAGGTAGTTTAGCTTAGCTTGTGTAGTTAAGATTTCATTACTTTTGATACTAATTACATGTTAACAAAGTTATAGTCTCGAAATTTTGTTTAAATTTCAAATATTTAAATAAAGTTGATTAAATTCTAAAGAGATTTTTACTACTATCACTTTTTTGCCCTTTAAGCATACGTCTTGAATCATTGCATCACCATTTATAATAGAATTTATAGAAGAAGAAGCTATTTTGAAATCGGGGTCTGAGAGACCCACCAGGCATAGCGTGTAACTTATGCCCACCAGGCATGCCAAGGGTTAAGCCACCTCATACCGCCACATAAGATTTTTATTCTAACGTAAGATGATTTTTTTAATACTAAAACATGTAACAATTGGCTATTTAAAAAGAGTAACTACCGAGTTAGAAATTAAATAATTTACATGAAACACTTTTCATCCATTAAACAGTTTGCTGAAGCCTTCTCCGTACGGATCCTACGAGTATACTACAATGTAAAAACATCAAAACCAACCTTTTTACTCGACAAACAAGTAGCCTGCGGTTATTCAGAATCCCATTGTGCAAAAGGTTTCATATCAAAAGTAATTCCACGAATAAGACTATGATGATGTCGCCATATGCTAAAGCTTTTATTAAATTAACAAACATTATAATTATTTAAGGCAACATTTGTGTGGGTCAGTCGGTATTGGGAGGGAACCTTTAAAGGTCGCGGGTGACTCTTTCGGTTTTCGGTCCGAAAGTTGATAATTATTAAGCGTGTTTAACATTAATTATTTTTCGCCCACGGCTTCGCTAATGAGTTTTGACCGTTATGGAAATAATATAACGCACTGGTTTTTTTAGCTTTTTTGATACAGTTATATAGGTTGACAAAATTGAGCATACGATCTGTCTGATGGCGAGCGGTTACCATTTTTTAAAGGGGAATGCATTAGGCACCTTCATGCCGTCTCCGGGGGGATAGTGTGTGGGACTCACACCTCCCAAAAAGGAAGGACATACCTACTAAACCCCCTGTATAGCCAGTGGACAACAAGTTGCAGGGACACGGGTAGCGCCGAAGCATACGGCCACATCCCTGCCTGCCCTGGCCAGCCGCAGATGATAAGCGGCCGGCACTCCTGGTCCAGGGAGGGCAAATAGGCCAACCCCTAAAGGCTTTACCCATAATCGCCACGCCTGAGCAGGCGGGTTGGCTATCGCAGGGCGTAGCTTCTCACTCCGATGACGCTGTTGCCTGTCATCGGCTTGTAGTATTTAGCTGGTTCCCCAATATCGATGGTTATAGACCACCTCCAGCCGGTTGGCGGATACAACAGGCAGGATTCAGCAGGATACACAACGGGCAGGAACGGGCGGAACGAAGAGATGAAGTCGCTCCACTACATTCCAGTAAGAAAAGTACCAGGAACACATACATAGCCAAATCTATGAACATTAGATTACTGATAAACTTACTTCGATGTTTTTGTTTTTGTAAATATATACTTATTTACTACATAGAAAATACTGCGATCAGTACAAACAGATGTGCATACAAATGTTTGTACTGTGCGAGGAACCCGCGACCACAGTTTCATAGCCATCGTTCATACCACTGAACCAAACCCGTCTTATTTAGATTAGATTCCGCTCCGAGCCTCGTCTGCCAGTGCGCGATTTCCTGAACCATCAACGCTCATCCCCTTTCACGCTTTACCAGTTTTTCCAACGATGTCTCAGTAATTGGGTCAATGTGACCATTTCCCCCGCACGGGCTCACTCTAATGCCTACATTATCCTGATTACCTAATACTGTTTCAAAATAAAAAGCAGAGTATAGCTAATTGTTAAGCGTTATCTTCATGACGCAACATTGCGCTCCGAATTGGCTGTGAAATTAGGAGGCATTTGCTAATAATCGTTAATTTCTTCATATTAATGAACGAAATTAACGATTATGATAAATATATATCTTCTATACTTATAATAAATCTGTAGAGAGGTCAATTCTGTACATGAAATATATTTACAAAATAACTATCAGGGGGTGATTAGTGATCGATACTGATGCCAAAAATGTAATCAAAATTTATTTTGTCTGTCTGTCTGTCTGTATGTTCGTTATAGAAGCAAAAACTACTGAACGGATTTTAACGAAACTTAGTACAATTATTCTTCATACTTCTGGGCAGGTTATAGTATACTTTTCATCACGCTACAATCAATAGGAGCAAAGCAGTGACGAGAAGTGTTGGAAAAACGGGAGAAAATTATATCTGTATGTTTGATCGCGTATCACGGGAAAGCTACTGCATGGAATTAAATGCGGTTTTCACCAATGTATTGCTAGAGGTCTTGTGCGACGCCGCCGGCACCGCCAGTCTTAACTAATATTATAAAGCTGAAGAGTTTGTTTGTTTGAACGCGCTAATCTCAGGAACTACTGGTCCGAATTGAAAAATTCTTTTTGTGTTGAATAGACCATTTATCGAGGAAGGCTTTAAGCTATATAACATCACGCTGCAACTATTAGGAGAAAAGAAATAATGGAAAATGTAAAAAAAAACGGGGGAAAAATAACTATTCCACGCGGACGAAGTCGCGAGCACAGCTAGTAAATAATAAACAGCCCTGGTCCAATGTTGAACTTATGCCTCCTTGAATTCATGCCACATTTCTATAGTCCACGCTTCTCTCATTGCATACAGGTGTTACGGACTAAGCGTGTCCACTCCAAGGTTCTCTAAATTTTAAGTGAGGTAGGGCACAGCGGATCTTCGCTCGAATTGAGCCGCCCGTCCGGGAAATGTCCTCCACCCAATAGAATACCACAGTTAAATGACCTCCGTACTAGCTCTATTCGAGGAAAGATTCGCTATGCTTTACTTGACGAAATGACTTATTGACATTTTGTTGTCTTATTCCCTAACCGCTGCGCCACCAAAGCAGTCAACGATTAAAGTAGACAGAAAAAAATCCTTAAATAAATAAACTGGTAATTTAAAACTATTATTCCGAGTATTTTCGTTGTTGTTAGAAATTTAATTTGGAATAATATCTGTTTATTAAAGCTCAATGTTATTAAGTTTCGTGTAATCACTGTGTTTATATTAAATCTTCTAGTGTCTAATTTCACAAGAAACGATTTCATGATCAAACTAGTTAGTACCCTAGTCTTCTTCTTTGCGTTTCGATGGCAAAACCGAAATCAAACCCGGTGTGCCCAGTGCTCCGCCACGCCAACCGCATCCCCGGTCACGGACATAAGCTCAGCTAGTGAGCAGGTCTCTCCACACGTGACACAGCAGGCCAGGTGAGACATACTCTGGAGAGGAGCACCACAATCGCAGGCGAGGTCCGATCCATCAGTGTACCTCCACCTGAACATATTTTCCTTGCTGCGGCCAACCTGGGTACGAAGTCTATTTAAAGACTTCCAGGTTGACCATGGCAAATCATGTCCAGGTGGGAGTCTCTCCAGGCATGGCACAAACGGAAGCGGAGGGGCAAGTTGTTCCAGCCACAAGTTGCGTCGAGCGGTTGAAGGCTCGTCCATGAGAGGCTGGACACATTTAAGGAAACTATTCCTGCTTTTAAGCCTCTGAGGTACAACATTGTAGGCATACATTGGGTGCTGGACATTTACCCTAGTTACGAACGCTTTTACTTTGGTATTCTATAGGGTGGAGACCCTATAGAATACCGCAGCTAAATGACCTCCGGGTCGTGTTTCTGCCGGTTAGGGATTCGAGCTCGTGCGGTATGTGCTGCATCTGCAGCCGGGTGGTTAAGGTCGGCAACGCGCGTGTGATGCCCCTGGTGTTGCAGGTGTCCATAGGCTGCGGTAACCGCTTAACATCAGGCGGGCCGTAAGCGTGTTTGCCACCTTAATGATATAAAAAAAATCCCCGAGCGGTAATAGGCCTGTTTCCGTAAAAAAATGTAATTAGTCCGTCTTTTAGTTTGTTCAAAAAAAAAAGACACGTATTTTTTAATTTGTAAATTAGAGATAAGATATAGCCCGTTAAAATTACGCGTGACGTCACATAGTGGGAGTTTTTTCGCCACTAAGTAACGTCAAAGACCCCCACTCCAAAATTTTGATGCCTTGTATCTTTGTTATTTTTTGTTTAAATGTAAAAAGAAAAATACGTGTTTAATATATTTTTATAATCTAAAATACGGACTAAATATAATGTAATTATTTTGACCCTGGAAACATACAACAACCTACACATTTGTATTCTTTTCATATCAGAATTAGCCACTACCAGCGAATCAGTGTACTAGACTTTGAGAGGGTACTTACAGACTTTAGTAGCCTCCGTAATATTCCAAAGCTTATAGCATCATAACCATTTCAGATTCACGAGATATACAGCGCCTCATAAATATGACCCCATAGGGACCACTACGATGCGTGCCAAGGGGATTAGTTAAGTAAGATGCATCCTCTACCCTCTGGCCATGTTCCGATGGACGTCTACATATAGTAACATCGACTTTGGAATACCTACTATAACCTTACAGACTTTAGTGTCAGGAGTTCCATGGTTTTTATTATAAACTAGCTGTGCCGGCGGCGTCCCACGCGTGGATATCGGATTTCAAAAATAATGGACTTCCATAAAATGGTACCTAAATTTTAAGTTAGACCTCTAACAATACATTGGTGAAAACCGCATTTAATTCCATGCAGTAGTTTTCGCGTGATGCGCGATCAAACATACAGATAAAATTTTCTCCCGTTTTCCCAACAACACTTGCCATTACTGCTCTGCCCCTATTGATCGTAGCGTGATGAAAGGAATATTATAACCTGCCCAGGAGTATGAAGAATAATTGTACCAAGTTTCGTCAAAATCCGTCGAGTATACACACAGACAAAAATTTTACTGATTGCATTTTTGGCATCAGTATCGATCACTAATTACCCCCTGATAGTTATTTTGAAAATATAATTTCATGTACAGAATTGACTTCTTTACAGATTTACCTATTATAAGTATAGATATGTGCGCTTAGTAGACAAATAAAAATCACAGATAAAAGCTATAGATAGTTAGATATTTAATACTCGTACCACAGGCTGATGGCGGGCAGCAGTCAACGGTGCAAGCTATGCCCTGCGCTCGCCAACCCGCCTGCCCAATGATGGCTAAAAAATTGACCAAAGTGGATTGAACAAGTGGAGAGGACTATGTTCAGCAGTAGAATGCTATAGGCTGATATGATTATCATCTCTTTTTGTGATACTTTAAATTATGATTCAGTTTATGGCCCACCCCACCCTCTCTTTTTGACTATCCTCTACCCTAAGGTTGCCTGGAAGAGATCGCTTATAGCGATAAGGCCGCCTATATTGTACAACAAAATGTCTACTGTACCTAGTTATAATATGTAAATTGGTGTGCAATAAAGAATATATCTATCTATCTACTTTGTTATACGTGTAATAAAAGAGATTTTTTATTTGCGGAACAAGCCTAACATTAAACGATTTATGATGAACGACGAATAAAATATATTCTTTGTATACCTACACAATTTCAGAAGATAATACACAATATTCCGTAATTACATAACACTTAACAACTGCCTACAGTATGTATTCAATCAAATTCACCATAAAATTGATTACAAATAAAGTTGATTACACAAACATTGCCTACGAAATTCCTTAATAATCAATTTGCCGTGCGAAACTCCAAACACACTTTATAGTGAAATCAATCCCTTTGAGCTTGATAACGAATTTAATATTCTTATTTCGTATCCAAATTGAAAACAGAATTTTAAATCTAATTAGTAAGCGAATATTTGGCGGAGCCAAATGATTTTGCGACATCAAATAGCTTTGAGATCAAAGGGGTACAAATGTAAAGGCAGAAATAATGATTAGCACTGAAATGTAATCTAATTAATTAATGCTAAGCTAATCTGACTTCGATTTAGAGAAATCCTACCGGAGGGAATTTTGGACCGCTGAGAGATGAACAAGAATAGGGATGCTTCCAGGGAAAACATTATACTCGTATTTAGTACGTATTTTTTTTATAATAGCACGATGTAAATGGCTTCCCTACGCCTGATAGAAAGCGAAAGAGAAGCCTCAGTCGCTGTAACAACGGGCAAGTAACTGATCAGCTACCTGCCAGTTGTCACCGCCATGTCGGCCTAACCCTAACCAGAGCTCCGAAGACCCTACTCACCGACAGAAACTCGATCCGGAGGTCATTTGTCTGTGGTATTCTATAGGATGGAGGTCTTTCCCCGAACGGGCGGCTCTATTCGAGCGAAGATTCGCTATGCTCTACCTCTCTTATGGTTCCTTCTAAGGAGTAGAGGCGAGACGCACCGTACGGGTTCTTAGTACTTGCAACAAAAACGAAGCCCATAAAAATATGATAATAATTACACAAATTTAATTAAATAATAAATTTTCCGGCTATTTTCAGAATACAAAAAAAAATGCTTCGTTTTTCCGTTCATCAAAATCATTAATTGGAAAACGTTTGCCGGGATTAAGTGTTGTAATTCCGCAGTGAGCTAGCAGCAGTCTCTAAGATCCGTTTCGCTGCCATAAATGCCTTCAGACGTTTGAGAAATGTTCTCACGCCAACGTACTTCATTCACACCGTAATGAACAAAGCTGTGGAAAGCTCATTTGCTAGTTAGTACAAATGACGTAACGGAGAGATGTATGTACTTGGTATATATGTCGCAGTCATCTGGTTGAATCTGCTATTCAATTGAATGACTAGCGCGTTCATTAAATGACGACATTTAATTGAATGCCTAAAGGACAACTCGTCAAGTTATTGAATGAAACGTTCAACGTCTTGACTGAACGTCATTTTAGCATAGTCGTTGAATGGGTAAAAGCCGACTGTTTAATGTTTAGTTTTTAATTTTTCTTTAAAAGTATCCGGAGGCGGCGTATTAATAGGTAAATCCATGCTGTCACACTATTTTATTACGTATAAGTCAGTTTAAAGTAAATCTAATCAAAAAAAATCAACACTCAGGTGATCATGTTCGACGCCATATTTGTTTTAGTGACTACTAACGCCGCGCGGGAAAAAAATGAACTAAATTACAATCACTTGACTGCTTTTACGTCCGCTCTTTTCAAAGGGCTATGTTTCAATCCGCTACCTAGTTGGACGTTAAGTGACGCGTGTTTAGTCAACGTTCGGTCTAGTCATTCAATTAAATGTCGTCATTCAATGAACGCGCTAGCGATTCAATTGAATAGGAGATTCAACCAGATGACTGCGACATATACAACTTGTAGGTAGGGGTTTTGAACTGTCCATGTGTGGAATTTTACTGTACAGTTTCTATACACTTTTTTATATGGTGGCGAAGTGAACGGTGGTTAACGGTCTATACATCCTAACGGTTACCAAAACCCATCAACACCTGTAAAAGGGCATCACTTTGTCACCATCAGTCTGCACATAGGCTTCCTCTAATGTCAATTGCCATGTGAAAGGGTTTTTCATTGTTACCACGTTTGGCAGGCGGGTTGGCTTTATATTATTTGTACCAAGGCAAACGTTGCTTGTGTTTGTAAGATGACGTGGTCCTATTCTGATAGGTTATATATATCCATCTAAGGATTTGGACGGTTAAAAGTAACCGAATTGTAAATACTGTTAGTAGTGGTTGGCTTCCATTCAAAATATAGCAAAACTTTTTACCATTCAAAATATAGCTGTAGGTAACAATAGCTAAGCGGTCGCAATTTTGGTCCCATTCCGCAGAGGTGTCTTATTTTCTTTTATTTTCGATGTACATAATATTTTGTGTTTTCGTTGTGTACCGATTTATGAAATAATTCAAATCAGTGTAATAAGTACCCGACATTAATAAAGGCATGTACATTCGTCCAACGCTGAATACCTTTTCATACGCCGCGATACAGTCGGCGTCGCCTGGCTTGCCTTATCTGCAGAGCGATAGTTTCCTTGAGTGTTGCTAAAGTGTCGATGGAAAATTTATCGATGTTTTTGTTATCGACATGGAAATAATCTCAGGCATTCATATTTTTACATTCACAAGAATTCGTGGAATATTACTCCAGTTATTTAACTAGTTCAATGAAAGTGTTTATATTTTAGATAGCTTTATTGATGATTTAATTCAAGTACGAAATTGCAATTGATTCTTTTTTCATTTACATATGATGAAAACATGCGCTTAAACAACACATAAAAATAAAAGTCTATTAGTTAATAGGCTTTTGATCAGAAGTATGAATGTTATTAAAATAGAAGACTAATTTATTAAGATTTTTAATGGAAATATCACCTGAAATGTAACTTTGAAATTCTATTTACCATTATAATTATCCTATTGTTCGAAATCGGTCCGTATAGGATGAGATGTAGAGTCTAATAAGGTAGCTATCTACACACGCTACTTCCCACGAAGATTACGAGTATTACTTAGTAAAATTATTACAACTTAAGCGGGTCTTATCAGGTATTAGTCTCTCTTACTCTTTTACAACTAGTTTGCGAAAAGGTTATTCTTAAGAAAAAATATCTAAATCACGTTTAAAGATAACTAGCGATATTAAAATGAGCTAGCGATATTTTTGAACTGATTAAATCGCAATGACATGGGAAAAGATTCAACACTATTTTCAAATCAATAGGTAATAATATCGATATACTTCCTACCATATTATTTAAGCACATCACTATCACCAGAGCGTTTGAAATTCAAAGTGCAACGTTACCATAGCAAAGTTTTATCTAGCTCGATTTTTGTTCAGAAAACTGATAGGTAGGTAGGCCGACTTTATTATAAAAGGGTATCGTGTTCCCTTTTACCTGGGGAAAGGTTACGAACTATTTGTCTTAGGTTTCCATATTTCGCGTATCGGTAATGGATGGCATACTGTCCGGGTTTATTTCGAGCTTGAAGGGAAAATCTGTTTCTACTCATCCCTAAAATAAAAGACGGTTTATCAAATTTGATGCGATTTTTTTGTATACTAATTTTTTAGACATTATTATTTTTTGGTTCTAAGCCCTACCTGCCAGTGGTGCATTCTGCTGAATAGCAGACGAGGCTCTGGCAACCGACTGGTGGCGGGTATAGCCATCTCGAATGAAGGTGTAGCTAAATACCACAGGCCGTTGACGGGCAGCAGCGTCATCGAAACGAGAAGCTGCGCTCTTCGATCGCCGATCTGTCTGCCCAGAGTGGCGATTATGGGTAAATCCTCCAGGTGTTGGCCCAAAGTGGCAAACAACTGGAAAGGCCTATCTCCAGCTGTGATCTGCGATAGGCTGATGATGATGATGATGATGGGACAAATAGTTTACGATACTCTAAGCAATGTATGAAGCTTGTAACGATTTTGATACGGTAACTCTATATCTCACCATAATATTATAAAAGAGAAAACTCCAAAGCTTAACATTAGATAAACTTTTTATTTCCGTATCGTAGTTTTTATACTCGTATCCAGCGTTTGCCAACCATCTCGAGCAAATCATCGCTCATGGCTTGTGGCCTCTCTTCTTGCATTATCACCTTTTATATCTCATCATCATTTTTTTTTATAGGAAGAGCGTTCAGGATGACCTCACTCCACCTGATGGTAAGCGGTCGTGAGGTCTAAAAGTTAGGTCGACAGGCATAATACAACAAACCCATAGCGCCTGTCACCCTCATCCGAAAGACCCACTGAGACACGGTTTCATGCCCTGCCTAAAGAACCCAGGATTGTAAGAGGAAGGAAACACATAAGCTAGAACGATTGTCTTATTATCATCACCAGAGTAGTCTTCAAAAAGACAAATAGTATTATAACATTTGCTAATAGTCTCAAAGTTTGAGATGAAACGAATGGTGTGGATCGCCGCGTTTATTTATAACCGCGAGTATTTAAGGAGGCGGGGTCGCAAAACGAGTAAATCCGAAATTCTCAGTAACGCGGCCGCGGAGAAACACTTAAGCTGATCCTCGAAGCGAAGAGAACTATTCACAAAATAAAGTTTCGTCTAGTTTGGAGATATGTTACAATGAGATAAGAAACAGCGAGGTAAGTCCATTTCTTTAGTTAATGTGCGACTTACTTGACTTATTGTCCAATGTAGCCTGGATAAGGCAGAGGGTACACCCACAGTACGTTACAATTCAGCGGTCTTGAGCTTCGCGCTTAATTTGTTCCGACATATGCAAGTTATTTATAACTTAATAGCTTATTATTTCGAGTTATTTATAACTTAATAGCTTATTTATATTAGATTCACCCGACCAGCCACTTACTCGACTCACCACGGGCAGGTGAGGTTGACTTGGAACAAAAAGATAGATCGATAGAGATAGAAGATCTCCCTTACATGTCACATATTAATTATTTAACGTGTAATCAAGATAATCTAATGCCTATTCCATGTAACTTGTATGCTATGTGCCAAGTTAAAGTGTTTTTTTCTCATAAGACGCGGGCGGGAAAATTATTTGGTGACAATTTGCCCACATGCTTGCCTTGCGTGGTCGACGCATGCTAATAAAAAAACCTTTCACAAACTCCTTCTTCACTGCCTTCAACAGTATGTAAGTTCCGCGTGCTACGAACGTTCTGTAAACTCAAAGAGTTTCAGTTTATGAGATTTGGAGTTTACACTGAAACGCTTGGCTTATATTTTGTCCCGGCATAATCTCAACAGGAATAACATGTTGGTTTTTCTCTACGTTTAACGAAAAGTAAGGGTTCATGTTTGAGTTCTAAAGTAACAGATGCATTTTAGACTCTAGTTAAAAACTACGCTATGTTTAAAATTGTAAAGTATTATCGGACGGCCTTAGTGGAGTAATAGTGATAACGATCTACGTTAAGCCTAAAGTCCCGCGTTCAATGTGGGAGACGCCCTCTGTTATTATCTGATACTTTTTATTGTAACTATTCTCTACCCTAAGGTTGTCTGGAAGAGATAATAGCGATAAAGCCGCCTAAATAGTTCAACAAATGTCTTCTATACCTAGTTTTATCAAAATTTTACTTATATTTAAGACCAGCACGATTAAAAGCGTAGCTAAATACCACAGGTCGATGACGGGCAGCAGCGTCACCGGAGCGAGAAGCTGAGCCCTGCGATCGCCATCCCGACTGTCCAGAATGGTGATTACAGGTGGTTTCCCAAACTGGCTAACAGCTGGCGAGGCCTATGTCCATCAGTGGACTGCGAAATCATCATTAACATCATCATTGATGATATATATCTCGTCTACATGAGTGTCTACAATGTCTAGATCTTCAGCGTCCCATCTTCAGCGAAGAAGTCAAGAATTCTGCGGAAGTACATCGTGGACAATCTGGTTTTAATTTTGAGCTCCTGCACGATTGACACGTTGGTACGGAAAGCAGTTCAAGAAATCCGCAACATCCTTCGCCAAGGCTTTAGAGCCTACGAATACATGCGTTCAGCACACCCCCTTAACAACTGAGTTTGCAACGTTTGTCTAGATTGTGGCCGTTTGCGTTCGTCAAACAGTCCTGGTTATTCCGCCTCACGCGTCTGTAATTCCCTTCACAGTTCTGCCCTGCCAACTAGAATGTACCATTGTAATTCTGCTTGAGAGTATGTAGGCAACTTAGTAACTAGAATGCGTAAGAAGAAACAAAGAATAGCTGCTCATCGCCATCTAGGCCCAAACTAAGCCGAAGCTTGTACTATGGGTACTAGACAACTGGCAAACTTACTTACTTGGATACTTTTTTTGTAAATACATAGATATTATACATAGTAATCATCCAAATAGACATGTTTATGAACACAAATGTTTGTACTGTGCGGGAATCGAACCCACTACCCTTGGCTTAGAATGCAGAGGTCACTACCAAAGGAGCCATCGAGCCAGTCAAAGTCACAACGAATTGTCCATCCGGTTTGCGGATTTAGGATAGGACCGCATTTCATCTCATAGGAGTCTTTGAAGACGACGAAAGGAATACCTATAAGGAAAAGGGTAGCAGTTTTACCTGGGTACAAATAAAACCTAAAAATGCCAATGGCTAATTTGGTTTACATCTAGTCTGTATTATGGCGAATGCTCTAAAAAGCTGTTTTCCCTTGTCCTTTTATCTTCTCCAACCCAACCGTACGTACTGGCTTCGGTTGTCACAGTTTAGCCGTAGAAAACTCCATGGCGAAATTCCCTTAATCTCCTTCGTCTTCTACGGCATCCACGAGATGACATCATCATCATCATCGGCCTATTACAGTTCACTGCTGGACATAGGCCTCTCCAGTTGTTCGCCACCTAGGGCAAACTTCTGAAGGAGTGACATGTCTTGGTCTTATTCTAAATCCGGATACCACACGGACAGAACGAAAGAGCCCTGATAAATTCTGTTTAATCAAACAACTTTACAGCCAAGATTACCCAAGTTGTTTATTGGCTGTAACCTGAGCGGCATATATCGATCGCTTTTCCTATTTCCCTTTGCATTTTGTTTGCGAAACGTCCCTGAGTATTGTCTGGTATCGCGTGCCATAAAAGGTATGTG
This sequence comes from Conogethes punctiferalis, assembly GCA_031163375.1. Lineage (NCBI taxonomy): Eukaryota > Metazoa > Arthropoda > Insecta > Lepidoptera > Crambidae > Conogethes > Conogethes punctiferalis. Next base: position 16,622,947 of record CM062078.1, read on the forward strand.
AGTGAGTGTAAGTGTTGTCGAACGAGTCAAACATCGATAGGCTATCGATCATCATCAGAATCTTAATCACTACTGCCTCATAGCATGTTTGTCGGTTTTTTATAGGATACATTTCGGAGAATGTGCAACGGAACTGCATGAATTGATTCCGCCGGCTCCTTTCCATCATCGGGATACAAGATGTAGGTTGGCCTAACCACTCTTACACGTAGTCGTGCCTTTCATACCTTTCATCCGTACAAAAAGATTTGCTACCTAATTCCTTTTTGCCTTATCCGGCTTTATCTAAGTAAGCATGCTCCGTCCTAGACCACATCATCACTTAATGTCAGGTGTGATTAATTAAGGATAAATAATGTCGTTCTACTATCCACAGTATTGCTTTCATGTGATTTCATTGTTGTTTGCCATTGTTGGGGATGTAAGGGAGCGACCTATCACCTTTTCGCTCCAAGCCAACCTCACCTGCTCGCGGTGCATCCTGCCGAACAACAAACGAGGCTCTGGCATACCGACTGGTGGCGGTAAAACCATCATGATAGAAGGCATAGCTAAATACCACAGGCCGGTGACGGGCAGCAGCGTCACCGGAGCAAGAAGCTACGCCCTGCGATCGCCAAGCCGCTTGCCCAGCGTGGCGATTATGGGTATATTCTCCAGAAGTTTGCCCCAGTGACGAACAACTGGAGAGGCCTATGTCCAGCAGTGGACTGCAATAGGCTGATGAGGATGATGATTTCATTGTTTGATCCTATCGATAGTCATATTCAGATGAAAACTATCGATTGTTATATAATCGACAACTCGGCATCGCTATGTGTTCGTATACATGCATCGTAAAATTGATAGAGGGAGTCACGCCGTGTCCTGGTTTGGTGTACAAATGTGTACCTATGTATATTATTCGCGTTTTTAATCAAATGCAGGTGTTTTTGTACGCGTGTTTGTGTTTTCCATCAAGTAGGACGTGTTTGCTAACAAATATTTTAGGGTTGTTGTTAATGGTGCACGCTTATGTTTGGAAAGGTAAAATTGATTTATTTTCCGGGATATTTTAGTGTTCATCATCATCATCATCAGCCTATTGCAGTCCACTGCTGGACATAGGCCTCTCCAGTTGTTAGCCACTTAGGGCAAACATCTGGAGGATGTACCCATAATCGCCGATAACGCTGCTGCCCGTCATCGATCTGTGGTATTTAGCTAAGCCTTTAATTAATTGTGATGGTTATACCGCCACCAGTCGGTTGCCAGCGCCTCGTTTGCTATTCGGCAAGATGCACCACGGGCAAGTGAGGTTGACTTGGAGCGAAAAGATGATAGGCAGCGGCCTATCATCGGCCTATAATTATATCTATAAAATAAAAAGTAACAATATGAACACTAGGGATGTAAGGGAGCGCCCTTACATCCCTAGTGTTCATATTGTTACTTTTTATTTTATAATGACACCTCTGTCATGACACCTCGGACAAACATGCCTGAAGGTCGTCTGATGGTAAGTGAACACTTCAGTCCATAGACACCGCGATACTAGAGGCGTCACAGGTGGGTTGCCGGCCCTTGAGAAAGTACGCTCCCGTTTTAAAGGTCCCTAAGTCGTATCCATTAATTCTAAAATTTTGTCTTTTATTAAGATTGTGATCTGTGAGTGTAGTACACAGTCACAAGTAAATAGACCATTTTTAATTTTAGCAGTTACGAAGTTATTTTAGTTAACATTATTTTTGCAGTTTCTTTTTAAGTATAGAATGTATAGTATAGAATACCGCAGCCAAATGACCTCTGGGTCGTGTTTTTGTCGGTGAGTAGGGTTTCGGGAGCTCGTGGGGGGTTAGGCGACATGGCGGTGCAACTGAGAGGCAACTGACCAGTTACTTGGCCGTTGTCACATCGACTTGGGCTTCGCCGCTTTCCATCAGGCGTATGTTAAACCATTATGTCAAGCGACTATAAAAAAAATATGACTTTGGCATGACCCGAAGTAAAAGTAGCAAAACGTTTTGATTTCCCCACTCCTTTCAAAGGTTGCATCACACGACGTATCTCCAGCCTACAATGGGATAAGGCATTCGGCTCTACTATAAAGGAAGCCGTAAACCCGCGGACAGACAAGCAATTATCTCCCTTTGTTTATTGCTACATTTGTTTGGAGCCGAGCGTGGTACAAGCGACGGGATGATTTATAACCCATCGGAGATTGTTATTTATTTGTTGACCCTTCACGTCTCTGTTCATACGCATTCGTAGTTACAGGACTTAGATTTTTGTTTAAAGACACCGCCATTTTCGTTAATTTTGATAAGAGAGGTAGGGCATAGCGAATCTTCGCTGGAATTGAGCCGCCCGTCTGAGGAAGGACCTCCACCCTATAGAATACCGCAAAGAGAGGTAGGGCATAGCGAATCTTCGCTCGAATTGAGCCGCCCGTCCGGGGAAGGACTTCCACCCTATAGAATACCGCAGTCAAATGACCTCTGAGTCGTGTTTCTGCCGGTGAGTAGGGTTTCCGGAGCTCGTAGGGGGTTGGGGTTGGGCCGGCATGGTGGTGGCAACTGACAGGCAACTGACCAGTTACTTGCCCGTTGTCACAGCGACTTGGGCTTCTCTTTCGCTTTCCATCAGGCGTAGGGAAGCCATTATGTCGAGCCACTATAAAAAAAAAATTCATACACATTGTAGAATTTTTTACATTGAGATTAGTGCAAGATAGCTGGTGTTGCCAGTCCCAGAATTGGGCAAAATGCACAATTTGAGAGGACATATCTAAGGAAATAAGCAAGGGACTACAAGAGATTGATGATGATGATGAATTTTACATTACAGAGTTATTTTTGCTGTAATCGGCGGTTTGGTTGTATTTTGTCCCCCGGCATTGCAGAGTCGTTGAGTAGCGGTAACCGTTTAAGATCAGATGCGCCGGTTACTCGTCTGTAGGTAATAATACCATAATGTCTGTCTCACAGTCCCCTCTTACCCGGAGGAAAACAAACAATGCCTACAAATTTCTCCAGGGCCTACAAGGCTCCTGTGACTCCCCTGGTGTTGCGGCGTCTAACGGTTAAAGTGATCACTTATAAAACTTACACTTAGGTGACCTCCAGGCCCATTTGCTCTCTGTCATAAAAGTAATCCGTACCTATGTAGGAAGAAATTTATTATTAATTTTCTGTCAATATCCTATGATTGAGGTAACAATGAAAAACAATTAAATTTCGTACACATGCACCATGACATTTTGAGCGTGAGAGACTGGTGCCTGAAATAGGTTTTTTTTTATAGTAGCTCAACATAATGGCTTCCCATCGCCTGATGAAAAGCGAAAGAGAAGCCCTAGTCGCTGTGACAACTGGCAAGGAACTGGTTAGTTATCTGTCAGTTGCCACTGCCATGCCGGCCCAACCCTAACCCCCATGAGCTCCGGAAACCCTACTCACCAGCAGAAACACGACCCGGAGGTCATTTGGCTGCGGTATTCTATAGGGTGGAGGTCCTTCCCCGGACGGGCAGCTCAATTCGAGCGAAGATTCGCTATGCCCTACCTCCCTTAAATTTATTTAATGAAATATATAATATGGTTTATTTAATGAAAAGAAATAGGATGATTTGTATTCTTTTACGTCACTCGAAAAAAAAGCCTTTCAAATAATATAACATCGCTCACACATCGTCCACACAACAAATTCACCGTCGACTGCACTCCGGCGACGAATCATTTATGGGTCGAAAGATTTTCCGCGTTTTCCGCGCGAAACTGACAATGGCAATAAAAGGGAACGGTTTATGAACTGTGTTTTACTATTGGTTGCGAGGGTGTTTTAGACAAAAGGCGCGAAGCAATCTTATTTCTTGGGTTACCTATGCTCATAAACTAGCAGTATAGATATATTAGTATAGATATACACATATCAGTATAGCTATACTAGTAGGGATGTAAGGGAGCGGCCTATCATCTTTTCGCTCCAAGCCAACCTCACCTGCCCGTGGTGCATCCTGCCGAATAACAAACGAGGCGCTGGCAACCGATTGGTGGCGGTATAACCACGTCAATTGAAGGCATAGCTAAATACCACAGACTGATGACGGGCAGCAGCGTCACCGGAGCGAGAAGCTATGCCCTGCGATCGCCAACCCGCCTGCCCAGCGTGGTGATTACGGGTATATCCTCCAGAAATTTGCTTTAATTGGCGAACAACTGGAGAGGCCTATGTCCAGCAGTGGACTGCAATAGGCTGTTCGGCTGCGCAATTTTAAAACACAGTAAGGGACATTTTTTGAAAAAATCGGGTTTTTGCTGAGTGCTGTTTATAATGTGATTACGCACGAATTTGCATATTCAGATTCTTAATTTTAGGTCTAGAAACGAAAATACCTACCTAGCATGTCCACTGATCTGGTTTTCAGTGACCAAAACCGGCTGTAAAAACCATTTCAAAACCTAGCAAGGCACAACGACAACTTTAAAACCTAGTAAGGGACTGTCCCTTACTAGGTTTTGAAATTGTCATTGTGCCTTACTATGTTTTGAAATTGTCAATTCAAACTGAATTAGGCGCCTACGTTTTAGTAACTCATAGATAGCGAGCATGTGCTCTGCATTGTGTGGTTCAACTTAAATTACTGCTGATTATAATGTCTCGAAGACAATTTTATAGATCGAGATTAATTTTTAGTGCCCTAAAGAACAATAATATGCTTCGATAAGTACAAAAATGCTTTGATCTAACATTGTGTTGATGAAATCAAATTTTTCCTTACCAGAAAACATGAAACGTTTGACTTACCTAATAGGTACCTTTATTAGATAACTAGCTGTGCCGGCGGCGTCGCACGCGTGGATATTGGGTTTCAAATTTTAAATTAGACCTCTAGCAACACATTGATGAAAACCGCATTTAGTTCCATGCATTAGTTTTCGCGTGATGCGCGATCAAACATGCAGATAAAAAATTTCCCGTTTCCCACACACTTCTCGTCACTGCTCGGCTCCTTTTGATTGTAGCGCAATGAAAAGTATACTATAACCTGCCCAGGAGTATGAAGAATATTCGTACCAATTTTCGTTAAAATCCGTCCAGTAGTTTTTTTTCTATAACGAACATACAGACAGACAAAAATTTTACTGATTGCATTTTTGGCTTCAGTATCGATCACTGACTGTTAGTTATTTTGAAAAAATATTTCATGTACAGAATTGACCTCTCTACAGATTTATTATAAGTATAGATTTAAATGTTTCATGTTTGTTGAGATTTCCTATATACGAGTATCTCATTTAAATTATGTTTTTCCGTTAATTAACTTGTATTTTAAATCTTTTTGCTGTCTTACTAGGTTTATAACTTGTCATATTGAAAATTTGTAGCTCATCAAAACCAGAACAAAACCTAGTAAGTGCCCTTACTAGGTTTTAAAATGGTTTTTTTGGTCATCATTTACTCGTAAAAAACAAATTAATAATTAGTAAGTGCTTTCTAACGTGTACTATTAAGTATTAATGCTGGATATTATATTTATTTGAAAGCCAAGGATATGCCACACATTTCAAGCTAACTATCGTCAACGTAAGTTGCATAGTTTAGTTACGGCACGCTCTCAAAGTAGCGGAGACGTTTTTTCGCTCTCCTGAACATTTTGTGTCATGTCCCTTACTAGGTTTTAAAATTGTGCAGCCGTGTTGATGATGATGATAGATATATTGTTGTCGGTGTGGTGTCCCGATTTAGAATAGGAACACCGTATCTCAGCCTTTGGGTCGTAGAAGAGAGAATAGCTACTGCGATCACTAACCCTAGGCGGGTAAACAAATGACAATTGTCATTGCGGGAGACCCATGACGGTAGAGATGCCGTACCATGAAGGCCCACTGAGAAGTGTCACTGAGAAGTGGGTCTACAGAGTAAGGGCGGCAGGCGCGGTGGGTTTGCCCTGTAAGAACAGACCTGTCCCTACGAAAAGTGGAAGTACTTCCGCCGAGCTAGGTGATCGTGCTCGGGGACCGCGGTCCGATGGACCATCTTGGTTGTTCGTATATATAGCGAGTCGTGATGAAAACTTCGTATGTGAGTTGTACGTCTTCCATACAAGTTGTATGGAGCGATTTCATTCTCCATAGTCCCGGATTTCACATCGACATCTGTTGTTAGCTGGCGGAACTAGTGATTGCATATTGTAGCGACGTGTAGATAGTTGTAGCGATATGGAGATAGGTGTCGCTACGTGTCGCTACAGCCCTAATGTGCCTGTCGGCCTAACATTTGGACCTCACGACCAATTACCATCAGGTGGAGTGAAGTCATCCTGAACGCTCTTTTAATAAAAAATAACAAGCAGTAGTAAAATTACCTATCAAACAGAATGTTTACACAAAAATTTGTTCAAAGTTTTTTCAATTTGTTAAATTACGCGCATAAAATTTTTACAACAGTTCTAAAAGCATCACGCTAATTTTATTTGCAGCTTTCACCAGAATTAAATTGAGCCGACGTCGATAAATTTGGCCAGTTTAAAAGTGCCACGGGAGAATCATTAATGGGATCAAATTTTAATGCCAAAAACAATGGGAGCAAGGTATTAAGGCCAATGTGTGTCAAACTGGGGATTAAAAAGGTTGAGTGATTAGCTAGAACTGATTACTGATACGATTTGCTTGAGTCTTGATTATTGTAAAGAGAGGTAGAGCATTTCGAATCTTCGCTCGAATTGAGCCGCGCGTCCGGGGAAGGACCTCCACCCTATAGAATACCGCAGCCAAATGACCTTTGGGTCGTGTTTCTGCCGGTGAGTAAGGTTTCCGTTCCGGAGCTCGTGGGGGATTAGGGTTGGGCCGGCATGGCGGTGGCAACTGACAGGTAACTGACAATTTACTTGCCCGTTATTACAGCGACTTGGGCTTCTCTTTCGTTTTCCATCAGGGGTAGAGAAGCCATTATGTCGCGCTACTATGAAAAAAAATATAGACATCTTTATTTTGGCGGCTGGTGGCTAATTTAGTTTTTGAACTAAGGGTCGTAAATAACTATATAATGACACATAGACTTGTAACAGTTATGAATCGCCAACCTCATATAAAAATGTATGTAAATAGAAATGATTGTACCGCCATGTTAGGAAACAGGATTCTTTCGAGAAGAACTGGCAAGAAACTCTATTGTTAGTGATTTTCTATCGCAATTTTTTCTAACAATTTGTAAATTACAGTGTTATTGTATAAATTTATTGTTTAATACGTAGGTTCAATTACCAGCCAAACCAATCAAGATACAAGAATTTGTGATTGTTCCCATGACTGGGCATTTAAGTATACCCATAATGAGACCCCAGTAATTTTTTTTAGCTTCTAAAATTTAGGCTAGAATTCATTTCATGATATTATTTTAGTCGTTTTCTACATACATTACCCACGGAATGAGATAGGGTGATTATTATAAATCCGCAAACAGTTTTTATAGTTACACCACAGCTTTTAAGCGAGGCAGAAAAATATATGTCAGACTTTAAAAGTACGATACTGACAGTTGAAAACACTTCTTTTTGTGAAGTCCAATGTTTGAGAGCCAATGTACAACGATATGTTGACCACAGCGTCCTATAAATCCCGGAATCGGTGCAGTGCGAATGGCAGAACTGCATAGTCCCGACGCAGTCCCGGTTCTGTTCTGAATTATGAACACATTATAGCGAAAGATTAACGATTTAAGGGGTGTTCGATTCGGTTCTCCCAGATTTATTGTAATTCGCGGTAATGCACCTTTTATTTTAGTCACATTTTTGGGTTTACCAATCCTGAAGTTATGATTGCTAGATCGAATTTACATGGATACTTGTAGATAGACATTTTTTATAGCACAGAGGTTACAGGAAAATAAACATAGTTAAATTTAGACGGTCTTATTCTAGCGATCTCTTCTAAATCAAAAAATTATTTGCATAATTTTAATTTGTTTTAATTTTTTTTAAATAATTTTTTATTTAAATTTTGTGTTACGTAAAATATGGTGTATCAAAATAGTCTAGGAGTCTCACTAAAATCTACGAGTCTCACTAAAATTTGCCGATGAAAATTTGCACGCTTGATGCAAATATAACACTAAAATTTTATTGTTATGTAAGTAGTTATAAATTGTGAATTATTCCAGATAACCTACCAAGGTAGAAGAAATATTCTAACACCGAAAAGATAGGCAGTCCTGCAAACTGATGCTAGTACTCCTAATAAACTTTACCTATATATTAATATCCTAACTGTGGCATCACAGTACATATTTGACTGCATTATGGTTGTACGTAAGAATATACATTTATATAGTAAAAACTCAGATCTTCACCAGTTCAATACTAGAAATAAGAGCAAACTTGCTGTTTCCAATCTCAGGCTTCGTAAAACTGGTAACTCATTCACAAGACAAAGTGTAAAAATGTTTAACAAAATACCGCAAAATATTGTTGATCTACCTATACATAGATTTAAATCTCGCATTAAGTCCATTTTAATGTCAAAAGGTTATTATAAAGTACAAGATTATATGGATGACAATATTACATGGACATGATAGTCTGCTCGCTTGCGCTTTTTAAAACGATATTATTGTATTGTATTATATATTTTAAACAAGGCTTACTGTTGAGTTTGTTGCGGCACTTCTTCTCAGCAGGCTACACGTCGAAGTGCTGGTAGGAAAAAGTTTGACGTGCAAAAGTATTACTAGTGAATCTATTTGCAGAAATAAACTATTTTATTTTATTTTTTTTTTTATTTCTATCTAAAGGCATTTCCGACGAAAAAAATCTGCCTGTCTGAAGGTGACACTTGGCGGTGACAAAAAAGTAATTTAATCCAGTAGATAACAAATCTTTAAATAGTAAGAAGTTTCAGATTTCTATCCATTAACTTTCGCGTACAAAATATAACGAAACACTGAAAGTTAGAAATCTCCGCTATCGTTAAGAAGTTTCACAAAGGCGTCCCCTAAAATGACTATAATCGACATCCCGAAAGTTACTAGGGACCGTCGTAATAATAAAGTTTTTTGTTGAACCTATTTTTCGCGCCGACGGGGAAGATGTCCTTCGTAATAAGACAAAGGGAAAATTTAAGGTAAGCCTACTTAGTGCCGTTTGATTGTTTCAAGTGTCTACTTAAACCAAGTAGCCATAAAAAATAATGTTATAGCCAGGAAAAATCATTTTGTGAACATGGGTTGTATTACAAAATTGTTACGCATACTAAAGAAATATCTGCTTGTATTGGTCTAGATGTTTGCGATGTATAATGTACTCGTATTAAGTTACAAAAAAACATCTTAAAAATTAGTATCTAAGTAAGTTTATAAGTTGTCTTTTAACCATAGTACAAGCTTCAGCTTAGTTTGGGTCTAGATGGCGCTGTGTGGCTCAGCGTGGTATGTCTTAGGTTATTTATTTATTTCTAGAGATACTCCTATGTAAAACAATGCAAACTGCTGACAATGATCTATATTATAAAAGAAGATTTTCACTGATTAGGCCAATACAATTAATTAAAATAAAAAATAACCCAAGACATGCCACGCTGGGCCACACAGCGCCACCTAGCCCCAAACTAAGCCGAAGCTTGTACTATGGGTACTAGACAACTGATAAACTTACTTAGATACATTTTTTTATGTAAATAAATACATATTATACATAGAAAACACACAGACCAATACAAACAGACATGTTCATGAACACAAATGTTTGTACTCTGCTGGAATCGAACCCACGACCCTTGGCTCAGAGGGCAGAGGTCACTACCAAATGAGCCACCGAGCCTGTCAAAAGGAAAGTGATTAAATGTATGCAAACCACCACTTCACTAATCCAATATTATTAATAAGGAATTATCACAAATTAATCGTAAAAAATCGTTTCGTTGTGCAGTAAGTAGCATAGTGGCCTTCTAATATAAAGCGAATCAATCACTTGTTATGACAGTTGCCACCACCATGCCGACCTGTGGCATTATTCTAGCCATGAGTTAACCCGGAACGCGACCACTTTCACTTCATTTAACGTAAGTATCGCCTTGTGTACGACTCTCAACCACTAGTCCTCTAACAAACACTGTTTTAAATGTAGGATTTGTTAAGTAAATATACACACACATCCTATACAAACTATGGAACTCCTCGCCAGACTCTTTGTGTCTCAAAACATAATATGATCTTAATAAATAAATAAATAATAAATATCAGACAACATCACGTACATTGTTCTAATCCCAAAGTAAGTAGCTTAAGCACTTGTGTTATGGGTATCAGAACAACGAAGGTACCACAAATAAATACTTAAATACAAATAAATATAAACACCCAGACACGGAAAAACACAAGTGTTCATCACACGAATGCTTGTCCCGGGTGGGAATCGAACCCACGACCCTTGGTTCAGAAGGCAGGGGTCGCTACCAATTGAGCCACCGAGCCAGTCAATCTTCCGGTGTTCAAGGCGAGAGTGAATCGGTATTCTGGGTAAACGTTCGATCGTACGGGTATGCTTAAATAACACTTAACAAGAGAGGGAGTGCATAGCGAATCTTCGCTCGAATTGAGCTGCCCGTCCGGGGAAGGACCTCCACCCTATAGAATACCGCAGCCAAATGATCTCCGGGTCGTGTTTCTGCTGGTGAGTAGGGTTTCCAGAGCTCGTGGGGGGTTAGGGTTGGGCCGGCATGGAAGTGGCAACTGACAGGTAACTGACTAGTTACTTGCCAGTTGTCACAGCGACTTGGGCTTCTCTTTCGCTTTCCATCAGGCGTAGGGAAGCCATTATATCCAGCTACTATAAAAAAAAACTTCAGCGAATTGTGGCCAAGCGCAAAACCCATTAAGAATAAAGAAAATATGCCTATATTTTTTCATCTCTCCAAAAGTAAGGTTAAACGAAAATAGCAGACAACCTCAAATCGACTTTACTCAAAGTGAAATTGGACGTGAACAGTACAATGCAAAGTTAACGATTGAAATATAAAATATTGGATTTGATTGTCTGTTTAGACACGGTTCGTTAGAGGTTCAATCATTGGTTCAGTAGTTTTTTTCTATACATTTGTTTGCTTATCAAATCTCACTCATAATGGATATGGTTCGTTGGTTATTGCAAAGTACCACTTATCGTTGCCACTTACAGCCGTATTCACAAACGTTACTATGCGTCGCGGGAACACACAGGTACCCAAAAACGTTTAGGATTTTGGGCACTGTGCGTCCGCGCGTCGCATAGTAACGTTTGTGAATACGGCCGTTAATGTTAATCATCATGTAAACGTTGGACATAGACCTCCCCCAATGACATTCATCAATCTGTCATCAGGAATGTTCTGAAGAATTATTTGATTTTGAAGAACTGTTTGATTTGCCGTGCCGTGGTAGCCTAGTGGTAAGATCGTCGCTTCACACACGTGAGGTCGTCGGTTCGAATCCGCGTGGGGCACGCACCTTTCGATTTGCAAAAATCTATGTGCGGAATTATACCACTAGCTTAGCAGTGAAGGAAAACATCGTGAGGAAACCTGCACATCCTGTTTAATTCTGAATGTGTAACCATGATCCAAATTTGTCTGGTTCCCCTATCTGAGGGTTACGAAGGTTAGATGGCAGTCGCTTCAATGTAATAACCAGACTCGCTAAATCTAGGATCATGGTCAAAGCGGACCCTTGGCCTAGAGGCACAAGCCGGGACAACGCTAAAGGATGAATGAATGATGAAGAATTGTTTGATTTACTGCCTGCAGCTGAGTTTCTTCACCGCACCACACGTAACCGATTGCAATTCCATCCTCATCATCTCAATGGGTGGCGATCCTCCAATGTACGCTTTATGAGGAACTTCTTGTCTCACGCGTCGATTTTGTGGGACTAACTTCCTTCGACAGTCTTTCCAAATAGCTACGCTGAACGTGTGCGTACCGAACCCAGAACACATCTTTCCCGATACCAAAAACACATCGTGTCCACAATTGAAACGCTCCCCCCTCTTCCCTGTCGCGGGTCGGGATTGCCTGTCGCCTTAATGCGTCTCCCGCTCTGATAAGGGTACAAGATGCTCCTCCGGGATCCGACGGAGAAATTTTAAAAAGATAAATTAAATTCACACTTCGAGTGCTTGCTGGATTACTTGTTCGGGATAAAACTGTTAGCTTGTATTCGATTCTGTTTTGTGATAATTAGGGCTTTTTCTTTTCGTCGGGAATGCCTTTACGCGAACACCAGGGCCCTGGGTACGGGACACCTAGGCTATGTGGGGCTCACTCCTATTTAACGGAGAATACCCACTAAACCCGACGGTGGTCCTCTACGACTACAAGCACTCTGTCTGTGGGGGTTCGGTATGCCCGAAGGGATTCGACAGAACCCCCCCACAGTGCTGTAGCGCCGTGCCGCCCAGAGTGAACGGCACACCTCGGCAGGACGGTGTGGTGTCCTCCCTGCATCTTACGATGCACGACGCCACTGACCCATATGCCCAAAATGACGACAGGTCGGGATACCTCGGTAGTATTCTACGCCTCATTCCGCAGGGCGATGATAATTAGGACTTTTTTTTTATTTTATTCCGGCGAAAATGCGTTTAGACATGCCCGCCGCTCGGGGGAGCGGCTCGGGGTATGCGGGACTCATCCCGCCTTCAAAAGATGGAAATGAGGCGGGAAATACCCATTAAAAACACCGGACCCTTCATCAGGCGCCTCCAGGAGGTAATATCGCGGGACCTGGGAGTCCAGCACTACCGCGGCAAAATCGCCTTCGGGCGTATCGATGTCGAAACGCAAGTTTCATGGTAACATGATAATTAGGACTTATCTTAACTAGACTTATCCGTGTGGTTTCCAAATTCAGGATAGGACCACCCCTTATTACCCCGTGGGTGTCACCGGGGCTATCATCGTTATTATTCTGATTCCAGGAGCTGAGCTATTTTTAGACATAAAAACCCGAAACAATTCTTCGGCCCGATTAACATAATTTTTTCCTTCTGAAAGCTTAATTTTGTGGAGATAACATAATATTGTTTTATTCCAGTAAAAGCAATATTTCGGTCTGATATAACCGATTCTGTAAAGCTACTTGAAAGAAATAACGTCGGTACGTTGCCTTGACCAATTACACGTAAATTTTGTGAAGGGTATTTACTCTATGTATATGATAACACTACTCTTAGTAGATCTAAACAAAATCTCTTCTTACACACATTCTTGATGAAAATGATGTTCTCATAAATGAGAAAGCATTTTAAAAATAGATTAGTTTTGACCGTCTAGAAAATAGGTATTACATTATACTCGTAGTAAACTCAGCTAGTATTTTTTGCATTCAATGTTAACTACTTGAAAGTACAAGATTTGTCGATCACGTCGTTGTAAGATGTTATATGCTGTATCCATTGCAGGAAATAGGCATCTCCAGTTGTCCGCCTCTTTGGTCGAACAATTGGAGGCTTTGCACACAATTGACACGTTGGGCAGGCGGATTGGCAATCGCAGAGCGTGACTTTTTGCTCTGGTGTCGCTACTGCCCGTCATCGACCTGCTACGCCCTCAAACGTGATGGTTATACCGCCACCAGTCGCTTGCCAGAGCCTCGTTCTTGTTCAGCGAAATGTACCAAGAGAAAGGAGAGTGACTTGGAGCGAAAAGACGAAAGGTCGCTCCCTTACATCCCATAATGCCTAATGCAAACATCTCGGCTCTTCAAGGTAGGACCTTGAAAAAATAATGCAGCATCGGGTCATCATCAAAATCTTCCTTAATCGACATAGTATAATTTGACTAACAATCCACGCACCGCAAAATATATAACATACACTCGAGGTCGGGTTGTGGTAACCAATCCGATATGCCTACCATAACTATAAGGGGTCACAGTCAAAAGTACCAACGTACGTTTCAAAAGTGTCCAATATTGTGTAAACAGAGGACGGCATCGAAACGGACGCAATAATGTACGAGAGCTGAACAAACAGTTGTATTACTTGGTTACTGTCACCGAAATTATTTTAGATGGTTTTTTGTCGAATTACTTGAGGTTTGAGGTTCACTAATTTTTTTATTGCTTTTGGCTTCAAATTAAAAGATCGGTAAACCTACTTATAACATTTTAGGTATATTATCCTTTTTCATTATTTCATTGATGATGATATTTTCTAGCTAGTTATATAGCTACCAAATATGGGGCATAAAACGGCAACATTTGGATCTCACGACCGCTTACCATCAGGTGGAGCGAGGCCAATTTGTACGTTCTTCTAATAAAATTAACTCCCTTATATCTGGCTATTCCTTATCAATGGAAGGGATTTTTAAGACCGCCTAAATTGTATAACAAATGTATATTTTATCTAGCTCTAAATCAACTTTATGGTGCAATAAAGAGTATCTCATCATTAGCCTAGGACCTAGGTCTGGACATAGGCCTCTCCAGTTGTACTTAGGGCAAACATCCGAAGGATACGCTGCTGCCCGTCATACATATACATCTGTGATATATAAATAAATAAATATAAATAAATAACCCAAGACATGCCACGCTGGGCCACACAGCGCCACCTAGCCCCAAACTAAGCCGAAGCTTGTACTATGGGTACTATAGTTCATTCGCGTTAAGAAAATAGTGACTGACAGGTCACTGACAGGCCACTAGCCAATTAAAACGCTAGAAATTATAATTTCTAGAAAAATAACTAAATAGAAATTATAATTTCTAGCGTTTTAATTGGCTAGTGGCCTGTCAGTGACCTGTCAGTCACTATTTTCTTAACGCGAATGAACTACCTATAGACAACTGATAAACTTACTTAGATATTTTTTTTTGTAAATAAATACATATTATACATTGAGAACACCCAGACCAATACAAACAGACATGTTCATGAACACAAAATGTTTGTACTGTGCGGGAATCGAACCCACGACCCTTGACTCAGAGGGCAGAGGTCACTACCAAATGAGCCACCGAGCCTGTCATCTGATATGTAGGTATTTAGTCTACTTAGATAGCCTTTAATTGTGATTATTATACCGCCACCAGTCGGTTGCCAGTTCGTTTGTTATTCGGCAGAATGCACCACGGGCGGGTGAGGTTGGCTTGGAGCCAAAAGATGATAGACCGCTCCCTTACATCCCTGAGAGTATCCCAAAGTGTATCTATAAATCAAACACTTGTATTTTTAACAGAGTCAGCTTATACACTCATTGTTAAAAGCGTTAAGCAATGACATCTTTATTAAACAACTAGCTGTGCTCGCGGCTTCGCCCGTGTTCACAAACGCCTAAAAAATCACGTCAATTCGCTCCGTTTTGACATTAAAGAAAGACAAACATACAGACAGACAAACACACTTTCCCACAACAGTCCTAGTATGGAAGAGAACGGTTAGGTATAAAAGCTTCACATTGAATGCCGTAACAGCCTGTAATTGAGTTGACACTTAGTTAGAATTTAATTTAAGCAAAAAATGTAATGTTTCAGTGTAAACTTGTTGGTTGTTCTAAATAGAATAGAATAGAATAGTTATTTATTTAGCATCACACATTTTGTTACATAATAGAATGACCGAACACAAGCAATTGCGCTGATACTAAAAAGGCATCTCGCTCAGCATGTGCCGAGGCGTGTCTGGGACGCCGCGTCGCTGGTCTTCCGCGGATGCCTCGAGAGATCAGCTGTGTGCACCGTAGGCAAATAAATAAATAAACGGTGACAAGAACCGAACCAAACTCGGGATCGGCGTAGGCCTAAACAAACAGTCGTGTTTGCGGCCCGCCTTACAACCCCGTGAGGGATGACATACCTACACGATTCTTAGGACAGATAGCTGGGCCATTGTTATTACGTTTAATACCCGCTGTTGTATTGTCTCTGTGGAGTGGGCTCACGTTTTCATTCTTGGGTCAATTGGGTTATGTGATTTGTAGTTCTTGATGATGAACTCTGAATAAGTTTTGGTGGCAATGACCAATCTTTAAAGAGGAGGGATGTAAAAGAGTGACCTATCACCTTTTCGCTCCAAGCCATCCTCCCCTGCCCGTGGTGCATCCTGCCGAACAACGAACGAGACTCGGGCAAACCGACTGGTGGCGGTAAAAAGAAGCTACGCCCTGCGATCGCCAACCCGTCTGCCCAGCGTGGCGATTATGGGTATATCCTCCGGAAGTTTGCCCTAAGTGGCGAACAACTGGAGAGGCCTGTGTCCAGCAGTGAACTGCAATAGGCTGATGATGATGATAAAGGAAGCATTCTCTTCACCCAGGAGTTAAGTTAAAGAAAAATGTGGGCAATTTTTGTGTCTAAGTTTGTGAAGGCATTAGGCGCATCACTATGAATCCGGGGAGAGTCAGCTAGGCGGATACAGAAGTGACTAGAGGGATTTAGTGGGTATCACAGGGCAGCAACTTGCAGGGGTTTGGGTAACACAGAAGTATGTGGTCACATTCGACCGTCTACAACGTGCAACTGGTCTTTGGAATCAGCTTCCGGCTGCAAATTTTCCGAGTGGATAATGACTTAGGGACCTTCAAAAAGCGAGCCTATAGATTTCTCAAGGGCCGGCAACGCACCTGTGACTCCCCTGGTGTTGCGGTGTCTATGGGCTGAAGTGATCACCAGGTGACTATCTATCATAAAAAAACACCCATGGGATGAAATGGGATCCTATTCCAAATCCAGAAACCACACAAACGGGCTTCTTAACTTCTTATTAAGATGACCAGTTTCCTAATATTAGTACGTTATTGAATGTTCTCTCAAGTGAAATGGCGTAAGGCTGATTTCTTGACGTCTAAACAGGTGAGGTGACCCGTGAAATTTGCTCCAAAATTCAACCTGAAACCACACGTCAATGTTATCTACAATGTGTGCTATTGTAAGGTTCCGTACATATCTGTTTCATCATCGTATTTGATATCTGTTTACGGTTCAGCGGTGGAAATTTGAGGAGTATCAACTTGAAAACGTAAGGATTCCGCTTTGAATTCCCTATATCTAAAGTATAGTTTATGTTATTGTGATTAAGAGCTTTGTCTCACAGTTAACCCATTCCCTGTCCACCGTCCAGACTCAATAGAATTTTAATTGTTATGTATCAAATGTGATAATACACGGGACAGGGAACCTGTTAAAGTAGACTTTTCTATCAATTACGATAAAATGACGAGCTCTGAGGCTACAAGGCCACAGCACATGTGTCAAGTCAGAAACAAATCGTCATCATCATTCATCATCATCAGCCTATTGCAGTCCACTGCTGGACATAGGCCTCTCCAGTTGTTCGCTACTTAAGCAAACATCTGGAGGATATACCCATAATCGCCACGCTGGGCAGGCGGGTTGGCGATCGCAGGGCATATCTTCTCGCTCCGGTGACGCTGCTGCCCGTCATCGGTCTGTGGTATTTAGCTACGCCTTAAGCTGTGATGGTTATACCGTCACCAGTCGGTTGCCAGCGCCTCGTTTGTTATTCAGTAGGATGCACCACGGGCAGGAGAAGTTAGCTTGGAGCGAAATGATGATAGGCCGCTCCCTTACATCCCTTACTCATCACTTACACGCCACCCCTCTTGTATAATAACAATCAAACCACTTTTAATCCCCAACCAATTGAATCCAATGCTTCAACGATAGACGATACTCAATAGAGCAATGCCCGCCGTCTGAAGGCACAATATTGGACAAAGATATAATCAAGAAACCCCTTTTCTTCCAATATAGCAGAAAATCGGAGGATCCACTGGCAATAAGTGAATTTTCTTGACATGACGGCAGGTTTTTTTTTCTATATTTGATACGTTTCATTCCTCTATTTGTTTCTTTATAAGGAAAGTGGAGCCTTTGGAGTGAGGAAAAGATTTGAAACGTGATATTCCGCTTTCGTTTTTAGTTACTTGCTTTGGTAGTTTTTATGATAGGTTGGTTTCTTTTGTTTTGATTTTGCAGCAGATATGCATTTTTTAACCGACTTCGAAAAAAGGAGGAGGTTCTCAATTCGTCTGTATGTATAATATTTCTTTTTTTTTTATGTATGTTCACCGATATTTCCGTCAATTATGGATGGATTTAAAAAATTTTTCGACAGTTCGACAGAGGACACTTCCGAGGTGGTCCCATTATCACCAAGTCAGGATCTGATGATAGGATCCTGGAGAAATTGAGGGCAACAACCGAAAATTGTATGCTCATATGGTGTTTTTGTTACGTAATCATATTTTACTCAGGTATATGCTTCCTGGCGTCAACATCTGGTGCTGATGATGAAGCCACAGAACTCCTTAACGGTTAGGAGTTAGGGGACAGTACTGACATTGGTCGATATTAAACTAGGTAGTAGTATGTACTTATGCAGGGCTAATAGGGCAGGTGATTTGGTAAGTGATATGCTTGATTCTAGATCGCAAAGTCTTCACTTGACTTAAAGCAAAATTTTTCATTCCTAAGTAAAACTCTTAAGGACATTAATTAGCCTTTACTCAAGGTCACAGCACATCAACGCAACTAAAAATAGTGAAATAAAATTATTTTTAAAAAAAAAATTAAACCGACTTCAAAAAAAACACAAACGACTAAAACTAAAAAGCGATAAATAACGTAAGTAATTCTATCCTTAATACATAATTATTTAAATACTAGCTGTGCCGGCGGCGTCGCACGCGTGGATATCGGGTTACAAAAATAACGGACTTCCATAAAATACCTATCTAAACCTATACCTAAGTTTTAAGTTAGACCTCTAGGAATACATTGGTGAAAACCGTATTCAATTTCATGCAGTAGTTTTTGAGTGATGCGCGTTCAAAAAATTTCTCCCGTTTTCCTAACATTTACCTCGACTGCTCTGCTCCTATTGATAGTAGTGTGATGAAAAGTACCCTATAACCTGCCCAGGAGTATGAAGAATAATTGTACCAAGTTTCGTTAAAATCCGTTGAGTAGTTTTTGTTTCTATAACGAACATACAGACAGACAGACAGACAGACAGACAGACAAAAATTTTACTGATTGCATTTTTGGCATCAGTATCGATCACTAATCACCTGATATTTATTTTGAAAAAAAATTTCATGTACAGAATTGACCTCTCTACAGATTTATTATAAGTATAGATTACAATTATCACTTATTTTTGAAGTCGGTGCCAGCCAAATAAATAAATGTATATTGTCGTGTAGATTTGCCGGCCGCGCGCGTCATACAACAACAGTCTACGTTAGGTACCGAGAGCTGGCACCGACTTCAAAAATAAGTGATAATTGTAATATTCAAATAATTATGTATTAAGGATAGAATTACTTACGTTATTTATCGCTTTTTAGTTTTATTCCTTTTATGTTTTACTTACCAATAGTTGTATTTTTTGTTTTGTTGTAGATCTAATTGCCAAAAGTGTTTTGGATTTCTTTGTGTTATATGTCCAAATAAAGTTTTTTCTATTCTATTATATTCAGGGAATGGGTGCGGGTAGAGGGGGTAAGGGAGCGACCCATCATCTATTCGCTCCAAGCCAACCTCACCTGCCCGTTTTTTTTTTTTTTTTTTTTTTTTTTTTTTTTGTTCCGGTGAAAATGCATTTACGCATACCACGCTGCTCGGGGGGCAGCGGGCTATGTGGGACTCACCACCGCCTCGGAATGATGGAAGTGAGGCGGGAAATACCCACTAAAAACACCGGACCCTTCGTCGTGCGCCTTTGGGAGACGGTGCCGTGGGACCTGGATATCCAGAACTACCACGGCATCGCCAGCGCTGTCTGCCCTGAGAAGGGCAGACCCAAGCAGGCTCACCCCCTAGGGGGGAGCGACAGGAGCGAGGCCCGAAGGGATAGCCCCACTCCCGTCCAACGAAGGGGACCCGTGCAAGGCGGGTGGAGGCGCCCCGGCACCATCCACCCGCTGGGCCCCGTCGGGCGGCATCAGGCGGCGAAAAAGTCGCCGCGTTCTGCCACCTCTGCGTCGGCGGAACGGAGGAGCGTTGGGATCGTCTTCCCGCTCCCGCTCCGCGGCCTCCTTTTGGGACATAACAGTCTCACAAAAGGAGGCCATAGCTATCCAGGACGTGCGGCTTCCCAGCATAGATGTTATGACAGCTGGGAGCGACAAGTCCGGCCCCACCGAGCCGACCAAAACGGCTCGGGGACCATTAAACGCCGGGCAAACGGCCAATGTGTGATCTGCCGTGTCACACTCGGCATCACACTCGTGGCACACAGTGGATTCCTCCCGTCCGATCCGATGCAGATATTGTCCGAAGCACCCATGCCCAGACAATACCTGCACCAGACGAAACGTGAGGAACCCATGTGGTCGCTCAACCCACTCCTTTAACACTGGGCCCAATGCGCCCAGGAGTCGTCGTCCGTAAGGTGCGGAGGCGAGGTCTTCGGTCCAGAGACGAACCATCTTCTCGTATGCCTCCCTCCGCACTGCACCTCGTTCTGCAGGGGCAGGGCGCTCCCCGCGCGCCCGCTCCTCAGCCGTCCACAAGTAGACAGTGGCCAGCACCTGAGCCTCAAGCTCCCAGGGAGGGGTGCTGGCCAGAGCGCAAGCCGCGTCAAAACCCACGGTCCGGTAGGACCGTGAGACGCGTTGGGCGATGGCCCTCTGGGGCCGCCGGAGGTGCCTCACGTTGTCCCGACGAGAGACAACATCCGCCCAAACCGGCGCCCCGTACATTGCTATGCTGCGCAAGACGCCCGCATAGAGCCTCCGACAGTGGGCCTTTGGCCCCCCCAGGTTTGGGAGGAGCCACGAGAGGGCGTTCGCAGCCTTAAGGAGGCGCGACGACAGCCCGCTAAAGTGCGGGCCAAACTGCCATCGCGCATCCAGTAACAGACCCAAGTACCTCATCAGGTCACCAACAGAGATAGTGACGCCCTCGACGATGACATGGGCGTCACGAGGGCGGCGCATCCGAGGCCCACGGAAGAAGATGGCCTCGGTTTTGTCCAGCGCCACCCTTAGTCCTAACAACTGGATCCGCCGGACCAACAAGGAGCCGCCAGCAGCAGCCCGACGAGCAGCTTCCTCGTAGCTCCTCCCCCGGGCAGTGAGTAGGGTGTCGTCTGCATAGCAGATTATGCCCGTGCCCGGGAGGAGAGCGCCCCTCAGAACCCAGTCGAAGCCGATGTTCCACAGAAGGGGCCCCAGAACGGACCCCTGTGGAACACCGGCCTCAACCTTGTGACGACATAGTGTGCCGTCTCTGGTGACATATATCACCTCTCGCTCCGCCAGGTAGTCGGCGAGCACGTTCCTCAGGTAGGGAGGGAGACCAAAATGTCTGAGGGCCTCCAGGATAGTAGAGTGGGGGATGGTGTTAAAGGCGTTGGCTATATCGAATGATATAGCCAACACACCTTGCCCACTCTCCTGAGCCTCCCTAACCTGGGTTTTCAACTCCAATAGAGCGTCGATTGTAGAGCGCCCAGTCCTGAATCCGAATTGTCGGTCGGACAAATCAGGGCCGACTCCCGTCAGGTGGTCGGTTATTCGCAGGGCGAGAATCTTCTCGAACACCTTCCCCACTTCCTCCAGCAGGACAATGGGGCGGTATGCAGACGGGGAGTCGGCAGGGCGCCCTTCCTTTCGTAGGAGGCACAATTGACCGATTTTCCATGATTTCGGGAACCTCCCGACCGCAAGACAGCGATCGAAGAGGTCCCGAAATCTCTTGTCCATTTGCGCCGCCGCAAGAGCGACGACGCGTGCTGGGACACCGTCCGGGCCTGGAGCCGTTTTCTTCTTGCGAAGACGGAGTACGACGTCTCCAAATTCCTCCGCTGAGACCGGGGGAATGTCCTCATCCATGGGCCCTGACCCCGAGGGGGGTACGAGGATTGGGGGAGAGAAAGATGGTGACTGGGCCGGGAATAAGGCCCGGACCACCTCCCCCAATAAGCCTGGCTCGAGGGTTTCGGTCAGTGGGGGACCAATGGGGCGCAGCTGATTGCGCGCCGCCCGGTACGGTCTCCCCCACGGATCGTTGTTAAGACCCTCGAGCATCTCGGCTCGCCCCCGGTCTTTCGCCTCGCCTATCGCCGCCTTGAGGACCCGCCTTGCCTCAACATAGGAGGCATATAGGCGGGCCTCGTTATCGGCGTCCCTATCGCTAAGACGGCGACTGCGCTGATAAGCGCGTCGAGCGGCAAAACAGTGGGCCCGAAGCCTCGCGATTTCCTCACTCCACCAGAAAACCGCTCGGCGAGCGGTGGGGCGTCTGGACCGAGGCATGGAGGAGTCACATACCTCGGTCAATGCATCACGCAGGACGACGGCAGAGCTGTCAACATCGACATCCGGACCGGAGAAAGGAGGCGCGAACCAATCCTGCAGAAACGCGACCTCCTTTGCAATCCCCCGGTCGAGATGGGAGATCGACCAGCGCGGCAAAGTGGGCCGAACTCGACCACGGGAGACATTGGATGTGTTGGGTGTGGAAACCGACCACCGGATATAACGGTGGTCCGACAGGGTTTCCACTCTGTCAACCCGCCAGTCTGTCACGCGTGCAGCGAGAGCAGGGGTGGCGAACGCAATGTCCACCACAGACCCCCCCCGCTGTCGCACACAGGTGTAGGTATTCCCGCGATTTAAGAGCACTATGCCCGCGGAGATCGCCCAGGATTCCGTCATTTGTCCACGACTGTTGCAAGCGGTGGATCGGTTGCCCCAAGCCACCGACTTGGCATTAAAATCACCCGCCACTATGAGAGGACGAGATGAAAAACGCGCCATTGTCAGAGAGAGCTGAGCCAACAGTGCTTCATACTCTCGCAGGGGACGATTGGGAGAGAAATAAACCCCAATGATAATCGTGTCCCCGCATTCAGCCGCAACAAAGTTGGACCCCCTCTCGAGAAGAGTGAGGGGGGGAAAAGCCGATGAGGCCCGCCTTACTATTGCTACTGAGCCTTCGCGGTCTCCGACCCAGTGGTCGGGAACAAAGTAGGGCTCAGAGATGACAGCAATATCCACTGCCCACTCAGCCATGGATTGGAAAAGAAGATCCTGGGCTGAGCGGCAGTGGTTTAGGTTCGCCTGTATGTAGGTGCAATGTCCGACCTGATCCATTATTCGGACATTGCACCTCCATCGACAGCCGGCTGGCTAGCGGCTGTTGCTGACATCCGGGGTTGGGTCTGCGCCCCGAAGTTTCCTTTCTTCGAGGGGGGAGCGCAATTTCTCCCCCCCATGAAGTGGTCAGACGGCCTTCCACTTGCCGCACATACTGCGCACCGGGGTTTTTCGGTACACGTGGCGGCTTTATGCCCGGCTTCACCGCACCTAAAGCAAAGGTCCGTCCTTTCAACAGAGGACGGACAAAGAGCGCGGGTGTGTCTAATTCCGAAGCACCTAAAACAACGGAGGGGCTGGGCTTCCAAGGCTCTGATTGAAACAGAGCTGAAGCCCAGCAGCAGCCGCCCTCCGTCGAGTAACTTCCTTGCAGCAGGAATAGGGCATCTGACACGGATCGTGCCAACGCCGCCGCGACCAGGCCTGATGACGCCGGCCCTAATATAATCGGGCTCACAGCCCCCGACTTCCGCAATCTTCGCAATCACCTCGTCCCTGGTGACCGAGTCGTCGATCTCAGAGAGCGACAACTCGGCCATCTTTTGTGGCCGGGAGATATGGGCGACATCTGCCACTATCTCGCGGAGTTTGGCCGCAAATTTATCCGCTGATTCGGCGCTCGCCGCCCCGGGGAACTCGAATTTTCGAGCCCCGGTTTGTGTCTGGCGGCAGCGGACAGCGCCGATTCCGAGCTGGGCAACATCGATATGAGTCCGTGCCTTCCTCAGGACGGACTCATATGTTTCCCCCTTCTCAGTGGCCTCTGCGGATAGTGTTACCACCACCGCAGAGGTCTTCGGGGGAGCCAGCTTCCTCTTCTTCTTGCCCCTTTTGGCCGCTGGAGCAGCGGGCTTGGCAGCGGCCTTAGGGGCGGGCTTGTTATTATTGCCCGACGGACGATCGCTCTTGGCGGCAGGGACATTAGCCGCGGAGGGCTTCTTCTTCCCCTTCTTCCCCTTCTTCCTGACCACGGTGGACCAGCCCTCATTAGCCAGGGTGGTCGACGGCAGGAGCAAGTCTTCCTCAGGTTGTGTGGCTGCCGGCAAAGGTGGAACAGCCGGCGAGGCCGCAGTCTTAGAAGGCCCAGGATCGGTAGCCCCGCTACCCGTTTTGGACTTCTTGGCCCTCTGTGGACGGGGCGCTTCGGGAACCTTGAACGGCTCCTGGATCCGCTCCAGAACCACGATTGGCTCCTTCTTGCGGTCCGCCGCAAGCGGAGGGCGCACGCGCGGCTCAGGAGGGAGCTGCCTCTGCAGTTTTTCGAACAGCGTATGGACAAAGAACCGCTGTTCGATCATGGCCTTTTCAATGGCAGCCTCAAAGTCAAACTGGCTCGGGGGCTTTGCCAAAGAGGAGGCCGTGGAAGGTGCCGAACGTGTTGGTTGGCACACTTCCATTGACGCGTCCGTGACGGCAGGCTCTCTAGAGCCGCCGGGAGCAGCCAGCAGCGCCTCCAATTGAGTGACTCTGGCTGTCATCCTATCCATTTCCGAGCGCAGCAACGAATTCTCGGAGGCCAAACGCATAATCGTCGAATGCTGTCGACGATTCTCCTCTGTTGATGTGCGCATGGAAAGGTCCTGTATGTACCTTTTCATGCGCTTAGCTCCATCATGGAGGCCCTTTTTGTAGGTCCCCTTGATGTTGCTGCATTTCGTGACCATGGAGTCTATGTGGTCTATGTCGTCCAAGGCCATCTTGGCGACCTCCTCCGGCGTTCTGTCGGCCACGTCCACGTCCGTATCCGGGTCGCAGCCGCTATAGCCCGCTCTAACCCGCGCTGCACGAGCCCTCTTCTCCGCCGCAGCAACCTCTTCATCGACCTGGAGCTGATGTTGCTCACGTTTAGCCTTGTTAAGTTCCCGCAGGGCGGCGGCACGACCAATGTACTCTCCCGTTGTACTTGGACGTCCGCGCCCGCGTTTGGCTTTATGTTTCCCCTTACCCTTCCCTAAGGAAGGAGGGGAATCAGAAGCTGACGCTTCTCCACGTTTCCGTTTGAGGAAACTGTTCTTCGATACCGTGCTGTCCTCAGACTCAGTAAGCATGTCTGATTCCTCATCCATCTGGGAGGGCCGGGAAAAGAACGACGACCCTAATGCAAGGAAGACCGCTGATGCTGGGCGGTCTCCTGTAGCATCCCCAGACGCATCCGCGACTGCGGATCCCGACACCGTGCCCGAAGGCACACTCTCCGCGCCTACTTGCGCACTCTCCGCGCCAGCCTGCGCACTCTCCGCGCCTACTTGCGCACTCCCCGAGCCCAACTCCTCATCAAAAATTGCGAAACGATTTTTAAAGTTAATATTATCCATGTGATTCCCACGATTATGGGGGATATATGTGGTCCACCCAGGCAGAGACCCCTGTGCCTGGGTAACCCTATTTACGGCCACGGGGGGCGGGCGTTCCCCGTGGGCTGAGCCGCTCCGCCGACCTTTACCCAGCCGACGACCCCCAAATGGGGGCCCCACCTGCCACGAGCCTCCACAGCGGTGGGATTGGGGTTTTTTAGTGAGGTTTTCTCCTCTTGGGCCGGCCGGTCAAGGCAAGCCCCCTGGTCCCTGCCGAAAAACACGGCAGGGGAAACAGGTTGCCCGACGGTGACCGAAGTCTGCCCGCCGACCACGATATTCGCAGTCGACGGACCCGCCGCGCGGGATGGTTTTTTACTGTGGTTGTCTCCACTCGGGCCGGCCGGTTAAGGCAGGCCCCCTGGCCCCTGCAGAGAAACACGGCAGGGGTAACAGGTTGCCCGACAGTTGACCGAAGTCTGTCCATCGACCGCGTATTCGCAGCCGACGGACCCGCCGCGCCGCGGTGCTACACCGCCACACTACGAGCCATAGCTCATCAACGACAAAGTCCAACAGGACGAAGACATCCGATCGGACAGAAATGGCGCACAGAAGTACCTCAACGGGAGCTGCGCACTGACGCGCAGCTGCGGAGTACATCTGCCAACCAACGCCGCCAACGCGCGGCATCGCCCGAGGCGGGACGGGCGGGAGAACCGTCCCCCTCAAAGGGAATTTGCCGTCGGGTAGTAATCTCCTAGGAGATTGCTACCCGCCGTTGCCCAGGGTACACCAGGGCCAGTCTAATAGCGTTCCTTTTGGATCCGTGAGGATCAAAAAGGACTGATATTAGACAGCCACTCGTGGAGGTTTCCCAAAAAACGTACCCCAACCTCACCTGCCCGTGGTGCATCCTGCCGAATAACGAACGAGGCGCTGGCAACCGACTGGTGGCGGTATAACCATCACAATTGAAGGCATTTCGCAATTTAAGCAGTCTTTATATGTAATTGATCGTTTCCACAGCACACTTCCATTTTATATTTTTCAACATCAATAATCACAAAAGGTGCTTTATTTCGCTAAAAAAACTCTTTATTTTATTCCTGTCTTTATTAATCCTTACAATAAGGAAGTACCGTTGCAACTATGTACCAACTCAATTTAGTTCACTTCAGCGCTCTATAAATCATTCGAACGTTGGTAATAAAGCTCGCAAATAACCAGGTATCAATCAGCCTGTCTCGCCTAAGTTACTCTTCTGGTAGGTATTCTGTTGTTAGGGTCCGTTTAGACGATATGATACGCGTATGCCACACGTGTAAGCTAGTTAATTTTTTTATAATAGCTCGACATAATGGCTTCCCTACGCCTGATGGAAAGCGAAAGATCCCCGGAAACCCTACTTGCCGGCAGGAACACGACCCGGAGGTCATTTGGATGTGGTATTCTATAGGGTAAAGGTCCTTCCCCGGACGGGCAGCTCAATTCGAGCGAAGATTCGCTATGCCCTACCTCTCTTCAATACCACAGACAGCCAACCCAACGTGGCAATTATGGGTATATCCTCCAGATGTTTGCCCTAAGTGACGAACAACTGCAGATGCCTACGTCCAGCAGTGGGCTACAATAGGCTGATGATGATGACCGTCAGGGTTCAGTGGATATTGGATATAAGGACAGGGTTCTTCGGTAACAGAGACAGAAGCGGGAACAGGGGCCGGGAACGGGGTCGGAAACTAAAATAGCAAAGAGTACGGGATCGGGAATGGAACGGAACTTGTAATGGGTGGATAAGAATTGAGATAAGAATTGGACTCAGGATTTAATTTGTGTCAGCTAGTACGTAATATGTTAGTAAGGCAACCAAATATTACTAGCCTAACTTATCACATGCGAAACGCTAAGCCACCAGCAATAATGTAAGGCCCGTTGCAACTATGTACCAACTCAATTTAGCTCACACTAGTGCCCTATAACTCATTCGAATGTAGCAATAAAGCTCAAGAATATCCGGCCACTCGGAAATCTACCGTCTACTCGCGACGAATTTAATCAGAAGAATGTATACGCCGCCGAATGTATTACAGGTTTTGTAGGTGCGAAGTATGAAAGGGTTTTGTGGCACTGTGACGCGGAAAAGTGTTCGCTTTATCGTTCGATGCCGATTTTGTTTTTTTTTTTTATAGTGGCTCGACATAATGGCTTCCCTACGCCTGATGGAAAGCGAAAGAGAAGCCCAAGTTGCTGTGACAACGGGCAAGTAACTGGTCAGTTACCTGTCAGTTGCCACCGCCATGCCGGCCCAACCCTAACCCCCCACGAGCTCGGCATAATACGGCGGTATTCTATAGGGTGGAGGTCCTTCCCCGGACGGGCGGCTCAATTCGAGCGAAGATTCGCTATGCCCTACCTCTCTTAAATTTTCGTTTTTAAATGTTCCTTTTGTATTTGAAGGTCGTGTCAATGTTACGATTTGGCGGCCTCTCCAGTTGATGTCTGGGCGTGCTTACGTCATATCCGGGTGTAGTCACTTCCATCGTCTTCATATCCAGGTCATTAAGAGGCTGCGCAGACGACATACTTTTCGTGCGATAGAGTCTGCGTCTGAGACATTTAAAAGAGCATCTAGGTCCCTACAGCTCTGCCGAAAGAATGATCGAAGATGTGCGTTGAGTGAAATATCCGCGACAGATTTTTGCGCGTCGTGTGCGTTACTGCATATAATTGCATCACAGACTAAAAAGTGCGTCACGGATAGTCTGTCGGGCGCTGCCCCTTATGGTCTCTCTTGAATTGCCAATACTGCTCTAAGTCAAAACAACTGAGTTAAATATGCAACACATGTTTTTTTTTTCAATTAAGCTCCAGATATTGTTACTTCATATTACAACGCTTATAAACAACGGAGCTTAACAAAGTACTTTCTTGTACAAGTATGATAATAGATTAATTTATCTAATAGCATAGCGCGATCTTGGAAGCAATAACCGAGTTAATGCGAGTATCAAGCCGGCTTATCTTTACGCACGCTCTATTGCGGAGAATAAGAGAGTTTATTTCACATAGGAGGTAGCGGGGAGCGGAGCGGATGAGGTTAGAATTGTTTTTCTTTAACTATTTTTCACGAACTTTTCATGCATGGCCGTCTTTGTACAATTTGTACGTACGGAAATGCGGTTATTTGTTATTTTATATTTATAAGTAAGCGTTATATGTATTTCTAAATTCGGTTTTTGAAAATTGAAATAGCATTTACAATCAGTCTCACAGACCAAATGCATATCCCTCTCGCATCCAGATAGGGATCCGTAAGAGAGCGACCATAGGGTCCGAGGTTGGCTTGAAGCGACAAGGCGATAGCGGATGATAGACGACGGGCAGCAGTGTCACCGGAGCGAGAAGCTACGCCCTGCGATCGCCAACATGCCTGCCCAGCGTGGCGATTATGGGTATGTCCTTCAGATATTTTTTATTAGTGGGATTATTTTATAAGTGGCGAGCAACTGGAGAGGCCTATGTCCAACAGTGGACTGCATGATGATGATCCAGTAGTTACTTATAAATCATCTTGCGTAAATCATCACTCCACTCGGTGTAACGACGACCTACATTGCGGTTGTCATAACCTTATTTACTTTTAACTCCGCCAAAGATTTGCGAAAGGCTGATGATGATGAAAGGTTTTCCTGTTAGCACCCCTGGCCTCCATTTCTAAACCCTAATCAAATAGCTCAGATATTGCGTATTGCAATAAAACCGTTGCCATCTGGCATCCTAAGCCGAGGGCTACACCTAAACCCGTTATCGAAATTTCGGGATTGCCCCTACTTTTCAGCTAACGCTCAATTAATAATAGGCCGTAATCATTTAATACGGAGCCTTATGTATATGTCACTGGAAAATAGCAAGAATCGTAAGTTGATCAATTTCCTAGGTAGCTGATTAACTTTCGGAATATAACTAACGGTAGTTGAAAATATTATTTAACGCAATGGATTTCAGTTAGTTGATCAACTTACGGTAGCCTGACAGTCATTTAATAATTTACGATTTTGGCACAAGTAAAATCGTCCTCAAATGGGCCAATCGTTGCTCAATGTTAGTACATTTAGATTTTACGGCAAGACCCCGAAAAGGATCAATTTACTAAAATACATACGTTAAATAATACATTTCAACTGCCGTTTATTATTTTCCGGAAGTTAATCAACTACCTAGGAAATTGATCAACATACGATTCTTGCTATTTTCCGGTGACATGTATACAGCCTCGCACGATAAGCCTACGTATAAAACCTCGAATAACACTGACAGTGAGTTATCGGCGTAGCTTTGCGACACACGAGATTTCATTAGATGAGTTAAGCGGGTTTCTGATCTCTTCTCTTCTTGATCGTCCCCTCATTGCTGAGGATCGTGGTGTAGCAACTGTCTCCACTTAACACTTTCTAAAGATCTTTAAAAAAGCCAGCATCCCAATCATTTAGAAAAGCATGGTACACAGATATAGAAAATCATCACCATCATCAGCCTATTGTAGTCCACTGCTGGGCGTAAGCCTCTCCAGTTGTTCGCCACTATGGACAATATTTTTTATTTTTTTTTTGAGGGGAATGCATTAGGCACCTTCATGCCGTCTCCGGGGGGAGGCAGCATGGTGTGTGGGACTCACACCTCCCAAAAAGGGAGGGCATACCATTTATATAAAATGTAGAGACACTATGTGGTCCGATGTAAAATCGTCCAAGCATGACAATGTAGCACTCTCATTTCTAATGTCACCGAAAATCAGCGTCGGGGCGAGCCCGCGCCGCAATTTATGCTGAGTGACAGCCATTTTGGATGCATAATGTTTTTTATGTTAAGTTACCTATTCATTAGTATCCTGTTTTATGCTCCAAATAAAAATTATTTAATTTAATTTCATACCACTTTTGCTTTCGAGAGTCTTCATGTAAAGTATGTTGGTGTGCGGTGAATAATTTAGAGCTAGCAGTAGTGGAACAATCCTCTAACCAACCCCGCTCGAATGTTCCGCGAACACTGCCTGCTTCGCTTATCCACGAATTACCCTACATATTATTTGATCCGTTTAATTGTATTAAAATATAACTTGTTCCCTTTGATGTGCAATAACTCTAGGGTGAAATTGTTTAAGTCAAAAGAATATAAAATATTCACGTGGATTTAGAAAAGGCAGTGTTCACTATCGAAAAGAACAGGATGTTCATTTAATACAATTCTTAGTTACCTAGTATCCATATTAACCCATATTGATATTCATTTATTCACTCTAATTTGTAACAAAAATATATAGGTCCAACAATAAATTGTGTGGTTCTAGATGGTCTGCTACAAATTAACCTTTTCAAGGCGTTGTGAAACATATACATTTGTAAAAGCTTAAAAACTTGAAAAGAAATGAAAAAAATATTTTTTTTTGTCTGGCATAGTACGAGTACAAGCGGCTTAGTTTGGGACTAGATGACGATGTATGGCCCAGCGTGGCATGTCTTCAATCATCATGCCAATCATCTAAATATAAACATATATTATTCGAAGGTGAATGACTGACTGACATAGTGATCTATCAAAGCACAACCCAAAACCACTGGCCGGATCGGGCTGAAATTTGGCAAGCAGATAGATGTTGTGACATAGGCACCGGTTAAGAAAGGATTTTGAACAATTCTACCCCCAAGGGGTCAAAATAGGGGTTGAAACTCTATTCTACGCGGATGAAGTCGCGAGCACAGCTAGTCAGCTTCTAACCACTGCTGGATATAGGCAACTGTCATTTGGAAGGATTTGCCTTACTCACCATGCTTGGCAGGCGGGTTAGATGACCTCAGTAGGGTTAATTTGCACCCAGATAAACGTTGCTGCCTGTCTCCTGATATTCCCTTAGTTGTCTTCTATGGCACCAAGGGGATGAGATGGGCTGATCCTATTTTAAATACAAAAAACACACGAACAATTAGATTATCTAATTACCCATAATACAACGTTAATCCTTGTATCTATAGTATTGTTGAAAGCCAAATTAAAATGGCTGCCATGAATAAAAGATGAGTAATCCATAAAGGATTGTCAATAATTAATTGTGCACAGTTATCTGCCCGCGGCCGATTGGAACGATTTTACATTATTATTTTATAGTTCTGCGGTTTTAATATTTGTGGTGTATTTTGCCAACTCGTAATAAAATAAAATAAAATCGACACGACCCATACAGTTTACGACAGTAAAGGCGACTAAGGGAATATCAGGAAAAGGGGAGCAGCGTTTCATCATCATCATTATCCCGTGTCAGTCCACAGTCGGTTGCCAGCGCTTCGTCCGCTATTCGGCAGGAGGCAGGTGAGGTTGGCTTGGAGCGAAAAGATGATAGATCCCTCCCTTACGTCCCACGTACGTTACGTTCCACTCCCTTCGTCCCTCGTTTGTTACGTAGCAGCGTTTACCAAATAAAACCAACTGGGGTTACCAATTCGCGCTTACCAAGCGTGGTGATTCGAGGCCTGTGTCCAGCAGTGGACTGATGATAATGATGATGATGATGAAGCGTGGTGACTAAGGCAGATCCCCAGTAGTGGACGTTTGCAGGCTGTTTATGATGATGACGTTAATTGTGAGATATTCATTAATACATTTATAGACCACTAGCTGCGCCCCGCGGACTCCCGTTTACGTGGGATTTTCGGCAAAAATAGTAGCCTGTAAATCATTCCGGACCATACACTGTTCCCCTGTCAAATTTCATTCTGTTAGAGGAGAACACAGAGAATAATCAACCGCTGCGGCACAGCACTATTCGCCACGCTCAAGAGTCACCGCACTAACGTTGACAGACAGTTTGACGTAACGGTGACACTGACAGCTGTCATCGAGTTCCCGCTGATTATTACTTTTTCTCTCTCTCTCGTTGAATGAGTTTTTGTAATTGGATTGTGTAAATAAATATTTTCAGATTAAGATAGAGTGTTCTTATTAATTGAAAAAGAAGTAACAAACATAAACACACACAGACACTCACATTCTTTCGCCTTTATAATATTAGTGTGATAATGTCCCAGTGAATATTTCCCTAGGTCCCACAAAAGATACAACGTTTCATCATCATCATCATCATCAGCCCACATCAGTCCACTGCTGGACATAGGCGTCTCCCAATGCTCGCCACTTCGATCGGTCCCGGGCCTCTCGCATCCAGCACTTGCCAGCCGTCCTGCGCAAATCGTCACTCCACCTGGCCTGAGGGCGTCCTACACTACGTTTGCCGAGACGCGTTTATAACGTTTCATTAGACGGCATCTATGAAGCTGTTTAGCCTACTACTACGTAGTACCAACAACTATGCCTATGCAACTATGCATAACTATAAATCCTGTAGTTACAGTATTAAGCATTTCTGTAATGGAAAACAACCACAATCTATTAATTATTAACCTCAGTACAATGGGTAACATACACATGTAATATCTTAAGCAATGAATATTAAATTTCAATCCTTTGACTTAGTAGAGTAATCTGCAAGATTGTATTTGCATGTTAAAATCTTATACATTTTGGATACATTGTGTGTTTTCATATTTGTTTTTATAAGATTAAGTAGGTACCTTAGCGGTAGTGGAATGGATGGATGTATAAACCGCAGAACGGATTACAGTGACGGACAGCAGCTTCACCGGAGCGAGAAGCTACGCCCTGCGATCGCCAACCCGCCTGCCCAGATTATGATATCTATAGTACAAGCTTCGGCTTGTACTATAGATAGATAGAAACTCTTTATTGCACCAGAATGAAAAATGTACAGGAAAGAGAGTTTTACAGATATAATAGTAGTACAATGTAGGCGGTCTTATCGCCGAAAGCGATCTCTTCCAGACAACCTTCAGGTAGAGAATATAATGCTGAAGAGAGGGGTAAAGTAGTGCAGAACTGATTACAATTAAAATAAATAATATTTTAAATAAACAAATGATACAAATAATATAATTCTTTATGCATATCTTCTCTCGAATTATGACTCGAGTCGAAGCGAATCTTCGCCTGAATTGAGCTCCCCGTCCGGGGAGGGACGTCCACCTTATAGCATACCGCAGCCAACCAAATGACCTCTGGATCGTGCCTGCCGGTGAGTAGGGTTTCGGAGCTTGTGGTAGGTTAGAGTTGGGCCGGCATGGCGGTGGTAACTGACAGGTAACTGACCAGTTACTTGCCCGTTGTCATAGCGACTTGGGCTTCTCTTTCGCTTTCCATTAGGCGTGGGGAAACCATTATGTCCAGCTACTATAAAAAAATACATTGTCACTACATACAATCATACAATGTTCATGCACTTGTGTGCATTTGTATGCTTGTACGAGTAGGTACTTTGCGGGAATATAACTCGCGACCACTGTACCTATTCGATACAGCTCACTACCACTGAGCTAAACTATTTCTCCTATCTTCTATGTTACTTACATAAAATAATATTCTTTCAACATTTTTTTTTGTATTGTCTACTACAACCATAACTTTGAAATACAAAAGTTTTTGATAAATACGTCGGTTTATAAACAAAGAACGAACATTTTCAGATCGCGTGTTTCAATATGGCGTGTTCAGTCGAACGAATTCCGTAGCGCCACCTATCAGTACAGAGATAGTTTATTTATGCCATATCATCCCTTTATGTGGCAATAAGCGAGACAATAAAAGAAGGGAACAGGTCTGTCGGTTGACACGTACCGTTATCAGTATTGGCAGTCGATTCGGAGGGAGAACGGCGGTTGATTTGTGAATCGTTCGACAAATTTTGTGTACCATAATAGGGATATTTTGGGGGTCAAAGTAATTACATTATATTTTGTCCGTATTTTAGATCATAAAATGTATTGGACACGTATTTTACCTTTTTTCTTTAAAATAAAAAATAACAAAGAGTGGAAGTGTTTGACGTCACTCCGTCCCGTAAAATGCCTCACCGAGTGACGCTTAATTTCAACGGGCCATAAAATAAAAGTACGATCTTCGATACGTGTCTTTTATTTTTGAAAAAGTTAAAAGAAGGACTAATTGCATTTTTTAGCCAAAAAACAAAGCCTGTTTGTTACATATTTGACTTATCACTATTATCATTTGCGGAAGTCTATTCTTCAACGTAGGTCTCTCCCAAGCCACTTTTACCGGTCAGCAACGACTCTCGTCCAGTTGATGTCAGCCGCTCTGCAGATGTCGTCGCGTTGGTTGCTTTCTTATCACTAGCAAACAATTTAGGTACATACATTTTTTAGAGGGAAATGCAGAGGGGAATGCATGCATTAGGCACCTTCACACCCGCCTCTAGGTTTCCTTAGTGTAGTTCCTAAGTGTACTCAAATCCACTAAGCCTCCCTGTGTCGCCCATCAGCAATCTAGGGACTTGAATAGCACTGAAGCATAGGTACGGCTTCATTTCTGCCTGCCCTGGCCAGCCGCAGATGACAAACAACCGGCACTCCTGGTCCGGTGAGGACAAGCATCTCTACTCACATTTTTAGGGGAGCGATGGAATGTTCTCTTGTCAAGCTTCATGTACTCAAAACACCGTCAAGCCGCATTGAGTCATTCGCCCCCTACTCTCGTCACGGTAAGTAGTGATTCCTCCGATATAAAGATGTTCAGAAGCGTCATATGAAAAGATGCAACATCGAGCCCTCTCTCTGGGAGCACAACGTTCTGAATGGCAAGCGGCATGTGCAGCGGCAAGTACGCGTCTTCGAGGAACAGCGTACAGCTGACCTCGATGCAAAACGCTATGAGATCAAAGCCCGTACACCCGCAGCCGTTATTTACCACCTTGTGAATAGCAAATTAACGTGCCCACATTGTGCACGAGAGTTTATTGTCAGGATCGGGTATATAAGTCATCTTCATGCGCATCAGCGCAGACTAGATTAGGAGTTGAAGTGGTCGCTATGGCCGAAATCAGTCGGAAGCAGTCAGTCAAGTAGTGATTTTTTTTTTCGCACGACTCAATCATAAGACCCCGCGTCGCGTCGGAGACACGTTCCCGCTCCACAGCAGTCACGCGGCCGTCGTGTTTGTTTATTTTTTTTTATTGACCGTCGAAGGACGAACGCGCACACGTGAATAATTCACATTCACTGAAATGTGTCGGGCTTACGTAACGCGACGCCTTTGCTTTGACGTCGGGAACCGGTTCGGACGAACGACGAGGGTGCTGTTAGAAATTGAGTTGCTTTCTTTTTTTTTGTGATATGAAATGCTGTCTGACTGACCAGTATTTGATAGTTAAAGGAGAGACATGCGGAATAGGCGGGGAGTTCAGGATGTAAGGGAGCGACCTATCATCTTTTCGCTCCAAGCCAACCTCACCTGCCCGAGGTGTATCCTGCCGAATAACAAACAAAGCGCTGGCAAATGACTGGTGGCGGTATAGCCATCACAATTGAAGGCGTAGCCAAATACCACAGGCTGAGGACGGGCAGCAGCGTCACCGGAGCCAGAATCTACGCTCTGCGATCGCCAACCCTCCTGCCCAGGCGTGGTGTTTATGGGTATGTCCTCCAGATGTTTGCTCTTAGTGGCGAGCACCTGGAAAGGCCTATTTCCAGCAGTGGACTGCAATAGACTGATGATGATCTAAATATACTATGTTCCCTTCCAAGGAGAACGCATAATCTGTTACAAGTTGAGCGATATAATGTCATCCTCCTTATCTCGAGCCTATCTCCTTAGTTCGACCGTTAGAACGTCGAAACACTCAAAAAAGTGACTTGCTGTGATTGTTTACAAATAGTACGTATTCGCGCTTCCATCTTGATATATTTCCGTGAATACAATTGTTGTTCAAGTACACTCAGACTACCATATTCCATAGCGCACAATGCCGGTGACCGCTCGTTAGACTAGTTGGAGTGTTGGTTACGACCTGCCCGTTAGATATACTTAAGTGATCTAGTTTCAGTTTAGATGATTGCTATTTATATGTAGGTATTTAGTTTAGCAGTTGTCTAGTATCCTTCTGGACTAAGCTAATTGCGAAGCAAATAAAAAAGATTTGCTAAAGCTAAACTGCTAAAATAAAGAGCGCTTAAGAGTTTCTACTCTTTATTGCACAAAAACA
Organism: Conogethes punctiferalis; assembly: GCA_031163375.1. Taxonomy (NCBI): domain Eukaryota; kingdom Metazoa; phylum Arthropoda; class Insecta; order Lepidoptera; family Crambidae; genus Conogethes; species Conogethes punctiferalis. The sequence continues at coordinate 16,659,440 of CM062078.1, forward strand.
CAGACAGTAGAAAAATACATTATAAACAAAGACTAACTTTAAGACAAGCTCGATGGCTCATTTGATAGTGCCCTACGCTTTCTGAGCCAAGAGTTGTGGGTTCGATCCCCGCACAGTACAAACATTTGTGTGCATGAACATGTCTGTTTGTATTGGTCTGGGTGTTTTCTATGTATAATATGTATTTATTTACAAAAAAAAAAATCTAAGTAAGTTTATCAGTTGTCTAGTACCCATAGTACAAGCTTCGGCTTAGTTTGGGGCTAGATGGCGATGTGTGGCCCAGCGTGGCATGTCTTGGGATATTTATTTATTTATTTATTTAAGAGAGGTAGGGCAATTAGGGCATAGCGAATCTTCGCTCGAATTGAGCTGCCCGTCCGGGGAAGGACCTCCACCCTTTAGAATACCGCAGCCAAATGACCTCCGGGTCGTGTTTCTGCTGGTGAGTAGGGTCTCTGGAGCTCGTGGGGGGTTAGGTTTGGGCCAGCATGGCAGTGGCAACTGACAGGTAACTAACCATTTACTTACTACACAGAGCTCGTGGTGGGTTGGAGTTGGGCAGGCATGGCAGCTGACAGGTAACTGACTAGTTACTTGCCCGTTGTCACAGCGACTTGGGCTTCTCTTTCGCTTTCCATCAGGCGTAGGGAAGCCATTATGTCGAGCTGTTATAAAAAAACAAAGTATAATTTAGGCGGTCTTATCGCTTAAGCGATCTCTTCCAGACAACCTTCAGGTAGAGGAAACCAGATTCTAATGAGCGGTACAAATCTCTCCTTATAATATTAGAGTAGATATCAGACAACATCACATAGTATCCGAATCTAAAGTAAGTCGCTCGAGCACTTGTGCAATTAGTTATATCAACGAAACCAAAGCATTATTCGGCCATCGAAAAATCAGATAGATTAATGCATTCACCTTTGAGTGCATACATTAAACATAACACTGCAGTATGGTACATTACGTATCCGATAAGTACTTTCATCCCTTTTCAGCCAGCATGCCATTTCAGTGCTTCACTTATATGACTATAGGATGATAATGAACACACGAATAAGGAAGGTTGGACACTGCAACACCAGATATAATTTTGATGTTATTTTACAAGTACTTAATACTCTTTTAGAAGTGAATCGCCAGTGGGTAGCTGAAACTGGCTTGAAAAATTATTCTAGTTATACACTGAGTGATCCTGATAGTAAAGTTACATAGACTCAAGGCACGAGTTTTCTTTTTTATAATAGCTCGACATTATGGCTTCCCTACGCCTGATGGCAAGCGAAAGAGAAGCCCAAGTCGCTGTGACAACGGGCAAGTAGCCCTACCCCCGGTTTCCGGGGGAGCAATAGGGTGCTCCCCAGGCGGACCTCGTGCAACGGTGTGGTTGCACCCACCACACCGTTACGCCCCAATGAGAGGATCGCGCCCCCGCACTCACCACTCGGGGCTCGAAGGAGAGGCTCAGAGGGCATAGGATGCGTTGTATGCCCTCCGGCGACGCCCGGGACCATGCCTGCCCAACTCCAACCCACCACGAGCTCTGGAAACCCTACTCACCGGCAGAAACACGACCCGGCGGTCATTTGGCTGCGGTACTCTATAGGGTGGGGTCCTTCCCCAGATGGACGGCTCAATTCGAGCGAAGATTAGCTATGCCCTAACTCTCTTATTCGAGTTTCGCGAAGTGAACCCTACCACCGGCTGAGAAGTTCCATCTCAAGAAATTTTTATGGCAACAGGCATATTATGTATTAGCACACTATTTCGCTTAGCTTCATCTGTTAGCGACCTCACTTGACTGCCAGCGCTAGATAACTCAAGTGAGTTTGCTCCAGTAATTAGCAGTACTCTATAATTAGCGGAGTAGTTTGCACTAGTTGAACAAACAGCCGTCGCAGATATCGAGACTTGAGGAATTCGCGGAGAAGGGAAGCCATAAGTTTTCGCACCATTGATCCGTTTAATGTTTCGTGAAATCGATGGTCGGATTTTTTGCGAGTTGGTAACGATTTATTTGACGATTTTTTTCGAGAAAATCTTGACTATAATAGGTTGGTTCTAACTTTTAACGTTTATTGATATTTCTTTTTTAAAGGGAAGCTTACATTTAGCTGTGAACGGACCAGGATTGTTCTTCTTAGCGTTGCTACGGGCCCTCGTAGCCATAATCCGATGTAGATGTAGTTAGATATTCTTTATTGCAGAAAACAATAACATTTACAGGAAAGAGTTTCTTTTAAAAAAATAATTTATTTATTTAATCTTTATCGCACAGGTAAAGTAGTGTAAAAAAGGCGGACTTAATGCCACATAGGCATTCTCTACCAGTCAACCATTGGGCTAAGTAGAAACTAGCAATAGGGTAGTGTGCCAAAAAGTTTGTTTGAAAAACAAAATTTACCCTAACCCGAGCTTCGGAGACCCTACTCACCAGCAGAAACACGACCCGGAGGTCATTTGGCTGCGGTATTCTATAGGGTGGAGGTCCTTCCCCGGGACGGGCAGCTCAATTCGAGCGAAGATTAGCTATGCTCTACCTCTCTCATATAGCATTATAGCTACATGCCATATAATAACGCGGTTCAATCAAAGCGAACACGGGACTGCGTACAGCAGATACGAGTAGTATGTAATTAGTGCAGCTGTTTACACTATCGGAAAGCATCACTGCCCTTTGCCAGTAATGCCTTTGCATTAGCTGATTATTACTTGATATTACGACGTCCTCATATAGTCGTTATATGAATTAAATATACCTCATAGTATTACGTAATGAGGTATTGGAGCGCTCTAATGAGCTAACTGTTATTCAATGAAAATACGCTTACAAAAACTCAACTCATCATTATTTTACTGATGTTAAAATATCACTCAAAATTCACACGAAAATTACGCAGTCCAAACATTGAACGCAAATAGCTCTCGATCGTGTGAGCCGTGAGTCGACGCGACAAATATTATTGTGGCATAGTCAGCGAAGGGTGTGAAATTTTGATATTTTCACTATTCGATAACTTGAAATCTGCCAGTATTATTTTAAGCTTATTCTAGCAAGCTGTGAATATACGAGTAATAAATTAAAATTACATGAACTATTTTAACACGCTAGAGAATTGTGAATTTTGTACCACTTGCTCTAGAAATAAAGTTTTTTTATAGTAGCACGACATAATGGTTTCCCTACGCTTTATAACAAGCCAAAGAGGATCCCAAGTCGCTGCAAAAACGGGCAAGTAACTGGTACCAGCCAGTTGCCACCGCCATGCCGGCCTAACCCTAATACCTGGCTGCCGATGCAGTACTCACCCTACGACCTCCAGAAACCCTATTCACCGGCAGAAACATGACCCAGAGGTCATTTAGCTTCGGCTGGTCTAAAGTGATCACTCACACATCAAGTGACTCTTGGGCGCGCGGGCAAAAAAAATCGAATCTAATCTGCCTCTTCTAGAAAATTAAAGGTTAGGTAACCTTTAAACCTTAAAAGGAACAAGGAAGCACTTAAAATAAAACAAGTTTTTTCTCTCAAAAGCCGTCCATTACACCCGCGATATTTACAAGCGGCCATCTTATCTCGCGCCAATTAATTCAGTTTGTCCTGAATTATTCTCACTTTAGCTCGCCTCTCGGCTTTATCAGCCAACTTGGAATTTGCCTTTTGTGCTAAATTGTTTCCGTGGTGACTTGGTGCTGTTTATTTTCTGAACACACAATAAATTGTGGTCGAATATAGGAAGGTTTTCGCCGAGCAGACGATTCAGAGAAGTTTCTGATAGACAGGACCTTCAGGCCAGGCAGAAGAAGAATGGGTGTCACACTATTTTACAGAGGTAGGGCATAGCGAATCTTGGCTCGAATTGAGCCACCCGTCCGGGGAAAGACCTCCACCCTATAGAATACCGCAGCCAAATGACCTCCGAGTCGTGTTTTTGGCCGGTGAGTTTTCCTACTTCTACGCTATCTTCGGAGTTCGTGGGGTAAGTGTTAGGCTGGAACGGCATGGCGGTGGCTGCTGACAGGTAACTGACCAGTTACTTGGACATTGTCACATCGTACATGGCCTTCTCTTTCGCTTTCCATCAGCCATCAGACGTAGGGAAGCCATTATGTCAAGCTACTATAAAGATAAATATTCTCATCTACTGATGAAAACGACCATTATGTATTTCAATAAAACCGTAACTCCACCGCTACATACGAGTATTAACTTTGCATACCAACGTTTCCGTTTAAATAAACAACTTTTTCAAAAGCACGGGTAATTTTAACTTCACGCCCGAACCAGAAATTCAACACGAAATATCCCAATATCAAGCATAAAATTAGCTTTCACGCTATTTGTTATTCAACATTTAACACCAATACAAAGAGATGAGGCAAGTAAATAATTAATTAATCCGTCTGCTCAAGTGTAGTCATTAGCAAGCGGCCCTCATTATATTCGACAACAATCATAACATTTAAATCCGACCGCAAAAGTAAAATGCGCTTTCTAAATTAAGCGCTGAAAACCGGAGATATTAAATACAGGGCGAGCGTAGGGATGTACTGCGGTTTAAATTATCGAAATATCGGTAATTTAAATAGAGAAGTTGACCGCGTGCATATCATGTTTATTGACAGTAGTCAATAAACATGATAATATGTAAGCCAAAAGTTAGTAAAGCTAGTAAGCTTTACTAACTTTTGGCTTCGCCCGCGACAATGCTACATACAAAAAAAAGCTTTTATATGATACTTTCAATTGAAACGTTGAACATCTTAATCCTATAAATACAACCCAGGCCATGCAATTAATTATGATTTTTCACTTACTAAGCGATGAACTGCTAGTACCTGGAAAGAAATTTGCTACATTCAATCAGTCAGTACCAAGTTTCAATCAGTCAATAGACACACAATATCGATTACCGGATTAAGAATAGTACCACCTCATATCATCCTGTAGGTGGACACCTACAGGATGATAGTTAAGCATATTTAAGAGAGGTAGGGCATAGCGAATCTTCGCTCGAATTGAGCCGCCCGTCCGGGGAAGGACCTCCACTCTATAGAATACCGCAGCCAAATGACCTCTGGGTCGTGTTTCTGCCGGTGAGTAGGGTTTCCGGAGCTCGTGGGGGGTTAGGGTTGGGCCGGCATGGCGGTGGCAACTGACAGGTAACTAACTAGTTACTTGCCCGTTGTCACAGCGACTTGGGCTTCTCTTTCGCTTTCCATTAGGCACAGAGAAGCCATTATGTCGAGCCACTATAAAAAAAAAGTTCGCTGTACTGTTTTCATAGAAAAATCAATTTTGCGAAAGAGAGACGGACATATTATTGCTATGAACAACTGTCATTCATAAGGCAATCAGATTTTGTTTTAGTGTATTTTTAACCGACTTCAAAAGGAGGGACAGGTTTCTCAATTCGAAAGTGGGTATGTTTTTTTTTTTTCTTCTTATGCACTATATGAAAATAGTTTCGTGCATGTTGATATAAATACTGTTTATCGATATTACCGATTCCTCGTTTGTTCCGAACCTAGCCGAATAATTGAAAAAGGTGTTAATCGACCACTCTTATGGTTTTAATTGTAATTTTTGGTTAGGCCAGCGCGCCCATTAGCGAATACGGATTAATTACGAATACGACTCGTTTGGGTGTGCCGAATTTAAAATCTGAAAGGTCATTCAACTTGAAGTGATGTTTCTGTGGCGTTGTTAAATGTAATTGGTCTGCTGATGAGGGACAAGTGGAGATTGGACACATATCTTCTTCTTTGGCCTCGCCTTTTCCCGTTACGCGGGGTCGGCTTTCCTGGTGCTGAGGCGCCACTTTTTCCGCTGGTGCGCGTCGTCATCCGAAAGCCCCAACTGTATCATGTCCTTGCGGACGTTCGTCATCCACGTAGTTGGGGGCCTTCCTCTCCCTCTCTCTTTCGTAGCCATGGAAAGGCACTTCTTCACGACGTGGTCATCTGGTCTTCGCTATATATGACCGTACCATCTCAGCCTGGCCTCCGTGATTTTTCCTGCAATTGGTGCGACTTTAAAGGTACCTCTTATGTATTCATTGCGCACCCTGTCCTTAAGTGTAACTCCGCCCGCCCAGCGCAGCATGCACATCTCGGTCGTGTGCAGCTTCTGTAAATGGTTTTTCTTCACAGCCCATATCTCGCTGCCGTAGAGGAGAGCGGGTCTAACAGCTGTTTTATATACCTTGCCTTTCGTTCTTATTGGCATTTTGCTATCGCACAGTACTCCAGTAAGCGTACGCCACTTGCTCCAACCACAGTTAGTCCGATGAGCTATATCCGCTTCAATGGATCCATCTGCCGAGATAATGGAGCCCAAATACTTGAAAGTGTTTACTTTAGGTAGAGCTGTACCATCCAGCTTGACACTCGCGTGCGCTGAGTTATCCGGATCGAAGTTAAAGACCATGTATTCTGTCTTAGTTCTGCTGATGCGCAACCCATTTGACTCAAGTGCCTCCCTCCATTGCTCCAAATTGTCTTGTACCTCTTGAAAGTTGTCGGATATTAGTGCTACGTCGTCGGCATATAAAAGGTTCCACGGAGTGGGTTTCTGTATTTTTGCAGTGAGAAAGTCCATCACAATGTTGAATATCAAAGGGCTCATGGCACTTCCCTGATGAACACCCACTCCAATGTCAAAACTGCCCGATAGTCCAGCTCTGGAGATTGGACACATATAAGATTGCTTTTTTATTATTTTATTAATGGACTAGCTTTTGCCCGCGACTTCGTCCGCGTGTTTAAATTTATACATACAAAAGTTTTTTCCCGCTAACTCCCGTTCCCGTGGGAATTTCTCAAAATACAGCCATAACTAAACTTTATATTTACTAAGGTACCTGCATGCCAAATTTCAAGCGTCTAACTTAAGCGGTTTAGATTTTTCATACAAAAGGATTTTCCCGCTAATTCCCGTTCCCGTGGGAATTTCGGGAATTCCTTTCTTAGTGCACCCTGCAATGAGGGACGGTACCTAAGCTACGTCCCTTCCAAATTTCAAGTGCCTACGTTTAGCCGTTTGGGCTGTGCGTTGATATGTCAGTCAGTCAGTCAGTCAGTCAGTTTCTCCTTTTATATATATAGATACGGTCACTACCGTATCCATGGTACCGTGTAGGTTGGTAGCGTCTAAGATGGTACCGAAATTTTTTTAGGAGAGACAAGGAAGATGTGGTTGGGTAAACAATATCTATGCCTTGGAGGCCCTCTATCAGATGGCGCCCTCGCATTGCAATCCACTATAGGCCTCTCCAGCCCTGCGTAGTTATTTGATCAACATCTGGAGGCTCCCTTCCACTCCCGATCAACACGTGCTGGACAGCGTTGTCATCCGCATACCATCCATACGATGGTGGCGCGCACCAAGTATAGTAGTATAGTTCCTGGTTCATGACCCGTGCCATTAAGTCATGGAATGCCCTTCCAACTCATGTGTTTCCTTCCTCTTACAATCCTGGGTTCTTTAGGCTCGACTAAGACCTTAGCAGCAAAAATCACACAGCTAGATCTTCGTTTGACACAAGATTTTTTCAATAACGACACAACTGCGTATAGGTTTTATTTTTAATTCACTAAAATGTCCGAATCGGATTCCCGACAAAACACGCTACCCATATTCGTGCACCAATACTCCCAATATTTGATCCCGTCGAGGGTAATGCCGCGAATATTATTTTTGCTATCTGTGAATCTTTTTTTCATTTTCGCGAAACGAAATATTTTTTCGAACGTCCAAAGGATGTAAATACTATAGAGAGTTTGCGAATGAAATGTTATTATTTTTTTGTTGAATATGTAACGAGACCTGGAAATTCAAGCATCCGATGATAAATCCTAACTAATATTATAAAGCTGAAGAGTTTGTTTGTTTGTTTGAACGCGCTAATCTCAGGAACTACTGGTCCGATTGAAAAATTATTTTTGTGTTGAATAGACCATTTATCGAGGAAGGCTTTAGGCTATATAACATCACGCTGCAACTATTAGGAGCGAAGAAATAATAGAAAATGTAAAAAAAAAAACGGGGAAAGAATAACTATTCCACGCGGACGAAGTCGCGAGCACAGCTAGTATTAAATATAGGTACGTATTCTCCTGAAGGGAAGTAAGGAGGCAACCTATCATCTTTTTGATCCAAGACCCCCTCACCTGCCCGTGGTGTATCCTGCCGAATAACAAACGAGGCTCCGGCAGTCCACTGGTTGCAGGACAACTATCATAGCGTAGCCAAATACCACAGACCGATGACGGGCAGCCGCGCCACTGGAGGCACGAGCTACGCTCTGCCATCGCCTACACGTCTGCCCAGAGTGGTTATTATAGGTAAAGCATCCTGATGTTTGACCAAAGTGGCGAACAACTGAAGAAGTTCATGTTCATTAGTAGAGGGTGGCAGACTGATGATAATGATGGGGCATGTAGAAACATGTTACTGACAGGTATGGTAGATGACAAATTGTTGGCCGGTAATCTTCCCGACATTGCAGCGACTTGGGTCTTCTTTTTTTTTATTCGAGGGGCAGCAGATGAGCATGTGTGACGCCTGATGGTAAGCAGTCGACACCGCCCACGGAGACCCGCAACTGTAATCTAGTTTAGGGTCTAGGCCTTTTAAATATCGGCCCTTTTGCTTTTCATCAGGCGTAGGGAAGCCGTATCGTGCAACTAGTAAAAAAAAGTCCCTTTACGATACCCACAGGTTGGTATAGGGCCTATATTCCTTTTCGTCCCCGTAAAGACCATCACTAATTCACTCAAAATTTGCTTTACTGGATCATCTAGTAAGATGATTTTAGTAGGATATCTCTAGAATTAGGGTGTCAAGAAGCTTGAACTATCAAGCTTAAACGTTCAGCTGCTAATAATAACAATGTCCAGGGCAAGGTTTAACCGCAGCAGGCAATTTACAAGGAAACTAGTTAAGCCAGAAGCTATTGTAAAGTGTCCAAGGGTGACCGCAATTAACGTTGCACTCTATTACTTTATAGTTAAGGTTAGGTTGAATATCAGTTTAATATAACACCATGTTTTAGCAAAAATAGAAACCGACTTTAATGTAACGATAATGGGATCATCTAGGAAGTACACTTAGGGCAAACATCTGGAGGCTTTACCAATAATCCACGCTGAGCAGGCGGGTTGACGATCGCATGGCGTAGCTTCTCGTTCCGGTGACGATGACGTTCGTCATTGGCCTTTGGTATTTAGCTACACGTTTAATTGTGATGGTTATACCGCCACCAGTCGGTTACCAGTCTCGTTTGGTATTTGACAGGATGCACCATGGACAGGTGAAGTTGGCTTGGAGCAAAAACATGATAAGTCGCTCGTTTACATTCCTAGCTCGCTGAGCAACTTTTAACTTGTGGACCAGCTACTGTAGCTTGCTAATCCAGTGAGCTATATTGAGTTTCATCCTCAGTCGGAGTTCTCTGTAAAGTCTAATTCCATTCCCTTCGCAGGAATAATTTGATTTCTAAATTCCACCATCTTTTTGGTTTAGACAACAAAAGCTAGAGAATATTCCTAAAATTTTACTTTGAAATATTTTCACACAAAATTATTTTATCTCTATAAGCCAATATATCCCTATAGAGAAATTGTAAAATTCAGTCAAAGAGTCTTCAATCGTTTTCGATAAATTGATTTAGACAGTTTTTCATCAAGTTAACATTTATTTTATCCTTTGAAGTTGAAAAATACAATTGAAGTTTCATATTGATGAAAGCATAACGTTTTTACAAGTTTTAGCGCAGATGTATTGCTGATAATATCTTTGACATCTTAACTAATATTATAAAGCTGAAGAGTTTGTTTGTTTGAACGCGCTAATCTCAGGAACTACTGGTCCGAATTGAAAAATTATTTTTGTGTTGAATAGGCCATTTATCGAGGAAGGCTATATAATATATGAGGAGATATGCTATATAACATCACGCTGCAACTATTAGGAGCAAAGAAATAATGGAAAATGTAAAAGAGGCTGCGATAGGTTGATGATAATAATATACATATAGCAAATATGGGAATTATGGTTTAACTGTTAAGAGTCACCTAAGGGATTTCTTAAAATGTCAGCCACCTTTCGGGTTCAGTCTGTACAGATTTTGGGCGCTGTGCGTCCCCGCGTTGCATAGTAACGGCTGTAAGTCTTGTCCGTTTGCGTGAGCCTTTTTGCTTTCCATCAGGTAATGAAGGGAAGGCCACTGTACTATGCTAAGAACAAAAAGCTTCCTGTACAACCCTAAAACTAAGCTTTCAACTAAAAAAACACAAATTCGCAGCAACATTTTAAAATGGAATTGAGTGTGCAAAACCGAGTACGGTAAATACACCTAGTATTCATTTGCACCTCTTTTTACAGAATAAAAATTGCTGACTGAACCAGTGCCCTGTATTAGTGGTCTACTTCACTTGGAAGCTGTGGACATCTATCTTCTATACTTATAATAAATCTGTAGAGAAGTCAATTCTGTACATGAAATATATTTTCAAAATAACTATCAGGGGCCTAGGGGAAAATCGCTTAAAAACGTATGTGCAAATTTAATCCAGATCAACCAAATCTTATGATGATACAACGCAAAAAAGAAAGAGGTAGGGCATAGCAACACTTCGCTCGTGTTTAGCCGCCCGTCCGAAGCAGGATCTCCACCATAGGATACCGCAGCCAAATGACCTCCGGGTCGTGTTTCTGCCTGTGAGTAGTAGTAGAGTAATGAGCAGTTTTTGGAGCTCGTGGGGGGTTAGAGTTGGGCCGGCATGACGGTGGCAACTGACAGGTAAGTGACCAGTTACTTGCCCGTTGTCACAGCAACTTGGGCTTCTCTTTCACTTTCCATCATGGCTTACCTACAAGCCATTATGTCGAAAAAAAAGTTTAAAAGTGCATTCAACAAAGTGGATATAAAGTAGACATTTGGGTGATTTGGGTGTTTCAGTGAAAAAGACACCTGAAAGCGTTGGTTCAGTACACAGGCCACGTATGCGTGCCGCTCGGATCCGGTTTGAACTGGCCTAAATTAGGGTTGCCGCCTTGCCGCCATTCGTGGAAAGAATTACGGATCGCATTACCAATGGCAGCCTTTAATTTTTTTGGCTGATCCAATGGTGCTTTCGGAGAAGCAAGGAGGAATGTTTTAAATTTATTACACTAAGGCAGGCGACTCTGAATGAATTTAAATCTCTTTTCAGGAACGAATTAAAAATGTGAAGTCTGTGCCAGAATTTGTGTTTTTTTTACTTTTTCAATATGAAATTTTTCTTTAGAATGTGCTTAGCCTGAGGAAGTACAAGTAGGTATTTACCAATTCCGATGTAAGTACTACTATTATTGTCTTTAAATAGTGTACCTGTAATCGTTATCTAGTGTTCAACCGAACAAAGGATCTTCATTAACTTTTGTTAAAACAAACAACAATTAATATGAGACTCGCCAAACGAAGTATCAAGAAGAATTTTGTGGGCCAACATAACGGTAGAATCCGATAAAATTACTGTTACGTGGCTATTTATAGTGATGACAATACATTTTTAAAACATTTTTAAATTTACGTTTAGAAAAAAAAAATAGTTTTATGATATTTAAAATTTGTATATCTTTAAATTTAATAAATTATTATATGTATATATGTATTGCAAATATAAAACAAGAAAATCGTAACCTAACTCTCAACTACGTTTAGCAGAGCGTAGTTTCGATATACGGACCTCTGGGTTATGGGCCCAGCACGCTTCCACTGCGCCACTCTGCTCATGCTAGACCGGACGAAAAGCGGAGTTACTTAATACAACAGTGCTGACTGACCATAATCCTACAAATTATATAAATGCCAAAGTTTGTTTGGATGGATAGATGTATAGATGTTTGTTACTCTTTAACGCAAAAACTACAAAAGGGATTTTAATGAAAATTTACTGTTAAGAACGGAAAGAGAAACGAGCAAATTAAAATATACTCGTAATAAAACAGAAATAAAAACACAGAAAACTAAAGAGCAAGCAACACACGCACAGACAATTTTCGAAAAAAAAGCAATAGTTAAACTATAAAAAAGGAAAAGTAATGTTTGATATCCATCATCATCATCATCATCCTATTGCAGTACACTGCTGGACAGGCTTCTCCAGCTGTTCGCCACTTAGGGCCAACATCTGGAGGATATACTTAATCGTCACTCAGAAACATACTTCAATCACAAACTTTTCCAATTCACCGTGCAATTATCGTCCTAATTTTCCCGGAAATTATACAATCTTTGACCATTGAAAGCCGGATTATCTATTCAAAATCGTTGCTCAAACGCGATGCATTGTAAGCCAGCAGTATAATTGCTTTTAATAATTAACAGACCGGAGGGAATCAACCGATCACGTCCCGTTCCGAACTACAATTCACTACAAAAACTTAGGTCCAAGTCACAAGCGCGCGTTGTGGTTAGCCATTTTCTATTTAGTTTATGAGAAGTAGGGCATAGCGAATCCTCGCTCAAATAACCAATAGAATACCGCAGCCAAATGACTTCCGGGTCGTGTTACTGATATTCCCTTAATCGTCTTCTACGACATACATAGGAATATGATAAGGTAAACACACGTGACGTTGTAAACGTGAAATAGGCAAGGGAATTTTGTTATCATCCGCATACCATCCAGACGATAGTGGCGCGCACCAAGAGGTTTAGTTCCTCGTTCTTGACCCGTGCCATTAAGTCATGGAAGGCCCTTACAGCTCATGTGGGGCTCCTCTGCCAGGAAGGAGGCTTCCTCTAACAATCCTGGGTTCTTTAGGCGGGGCGTGAAACGACATCTCAGTGGGCCTTCAGGGTGAGGGCGACAGGCGCAATGGGTTTGTTCTATTGTGCCTGTCGACTTAACTTTTAGACCTCACAACCGCTTACCATCAGGTGGAGTGATCTCATCCTGAAAGCTCTTATTATTAAAAAAAAAATGTATTCACGCTTACTCGACACACTTGCACCACACACCAAGCTGGATCCTTTGGTCATATATCAAGCACATTCAGACACATTGGCCCATTTAATGAATTGCAGCCAACTTGTCCCGATGGTTCGGAAATCTGTTGTGATTTAAACACGCACGCTCGGACACTGCGGGTTTTGGTCCGGCTACGCAAAAACAAAACAATAGGTAAATACTAACGCACTGTTGCCGAATAGAAAACATTGACAGCAATACCTAGAACACACTATCACGTACAGATAAAAACCAAACACTTTCAAACTTTTCACATTGAACGTTAAAATTTTTCCCCTTCATGTCGTAATGTTGACTTATATTCTATCTATATTTATAACTAGCTTTTGCCCGCGACTTCGTCCGCGTGTTTAAAATTATACATACAAAAGTTTTTTCCCGCTAACTCCCGTTCCCGTGGGAATTTCTCAAAATACAGCCATAACTAAACTTTATATTTACTAAGGTACCTGCATGCCAAATTTCAAGCGTCTAACTTAAGCGGTTTAGATTTTTCATACAAAAGGATTTTCCCGCTAATTCCCGTTCCCGTGGGAATTTCGGGAATTCCTTTCTTAGTGCACCCCTACGGTACCTAAGCTACGTCCCTTCCAAATTTCAAGTGCCTACGTTTAGCCGTTTGGGCTGTGCGTTGATATGTCAGTCAGTCAGTCAGTTTCTCCTTTTATATATATAGATAGATAGATAGATAGAAGATAAATTTGTAGAGAGGTCAATTCTGTATATGAAATCTTATATTTTCAAAATGACTATCAGAGGGTGATTAAATTTGTTGTCTGTCATTATGAGAAAAGAAAACTACTTGACGGAATTTAATGTAACTTGGTACAATTGCTCTTCATACTCCTGGGCAGGTTAAAGTATACTTTTCGCTATACTTTTCCTAAAATTGTGTTCGTTTTAGAAGAATATAGGCCAAATTAGCGTTGTACCAAGCATTCCCTTTGGGAGCACCACCCGCGTGTTTGCACACCGGCCATCCAGTTAATTCGGCTGTACACCGGACGCACTAGATCAGCCCGGCTTAGCCTAATGCAGCTTATTGCCGTCCGTCCAATAACTACAGATCTACGAATTAACCCTTGACACTTGTATTATACAAATGTCTATACTATCTACATATGCCTATAATAGGTATAATATAGTATGTAGTTTGGGTTTGGTTTGTATAAAATAAATATTAGACAACATCACATACATTGCTCCGATCCCAAAGTAAGTAGCTTAAGCACTTGTGTTATGGGTATCAGAACAACGAAGGTACCACAAATAAATACTTAAATACAAATATAAACACCCAGACACGGGACAAACACAAGTGTTCATCACACGAATGTTTGTCCCGGGTGGGAATCGAACCCACGACCCTTGGTTCAGAAGGCAAAGGTCACTACCAATTGAGCCACCGAGCCAGTTTGTATGGGTGGCGCTTGATCCCAACTTGTCTGATATTACCCATTCTAGGGATTAATCGACTTAAGAGCCTATTAATCGACTTAAAGAGCGTGCTTAACCACCAAAAACCAATTCATTCACTGCTGGACATAGGCCTCTCCTAATGTTCGCCACTTAGGTCGATTTTGGGCATCTCGCATCCAGCACTTGCCAGCCGTCCTGCGTAAATCGTCACTCCACCTGGCCTGAGGGCGTCCTTTTTTTTTTATACCGGAGAAATGCGTTTAAGCATCCCCGTCACCCGGGGGAGCGACGGGGTATGTGGGACTCACCCCGCCAAAGTGGCAGGGAATACCCACTAAAACTCCGGTCCCTCCGTCATGCGCCTATGGGGGCGGTGTCAAGGGGCCAAGGTATACCTATACGACCTTGCCACCACCAGCGCCAGGGAGTATCGGCGATACTCCCGCCGCCTGCGACCACCTCTGCGCCGGCGGAGCGGAGGAACGTTAGGGGCCTGAGGGCGTCCTACATTAAGGTTCCCAGCCTTCAAGAAACTAGCGTACTCCCATTTAAAGGCCGGCAGCGACCCAAGAACTCGTTTTGAGTTGCGGGTGTCCATGGGCGGTGTCGACTGCTTACCACCAGGCATCACGTTTCCTCGTCTACCGCCTCTTGCATAAAAAAAATAATGTTTTTGAATTAAATTACTTTATTTTATACATTTTATACCTAGCCAATTAACATAATCCTTCAAAAACCACCGACTGTGCAAGCCAACACGACAAGCCAGAGATTGGATCAAACATTTGCCTACCTGCCGTATAATGAAGTGTGTCGTATCACTGGGTATACCCTTTGTTATAATTAACCCGGCCAAATTGGCTATGGTACCCTAATACATTGTAAACGGCGGAATTTGGGACGAAAATACCTAAGCCCATTCGAAGCAATATGTCGGAAGCTTGCCAAAATTAGGGTTTTAATTTAGTGGAATAGTATCGGAGCTGAGACGGTTATGAATTTCTAGTTGATTTATAGGTTAGGATATTTACGGCCGGCCGGTATTTACGAAACGGGAACATTTAATCACGCGATGTAATGAAGAGGGCTGTTTAATTTGAGAATTGATCGTGCTTTTGAGATACCGTTTAGCCTTTTAGTATTTAGATTCCTTTCCTTTTCTAAAAATCACTTAGAGGAATTTAGATTGCTCTCAGTTTTGACTGGCTTGATGGCTCATGGTAATAACTCCCTTCTGAACCAAGGGTCGTGGGTTGATCCCCACCAGGGACAAACATTTGTAGGATGAACATTTGTGTTTGTTCCGTGTCTGGGTGTTTATATTTGTATTTTAATTTAATTATATTTGTGGTACCTTCGTTGTTCTGATACCCATAACACAAGTGCTTAAGTAGTCCCCTGCTTAAGATACTTACTTTGGGATCGGATAAATGTGTGTGATGTTGTCCGATATTTATATTTTATTTATAAGTACCTGCTTATGGGGATGTATGTAAGGGAGCCACCTATAATTTTTTTTCTCCTGCTTTTTAGCCTGCTGAATAACAAACGAGACTCTGGCAACCGACTGGTGACTGTATAACAGGCGGTACACAGGCCGATAACGCGCTGCAGCATCACCGGAGTAAGAAGCTATCCCCTGCGATCGCCAACCTGCCTGCCCAGAGCGTGGCGATTACACGTAAAGCCTCTAAATGTTTGCCCAAAGAAGCGAACAACTGGAGAGAACTGTGTCCAGCATTGGCCACCGATAAGCTGAAGATGGGATGTAAGGGAGCATCCTGTCATCATTTCGCTCCAAGCCAACCTCACCTGCCCGTGGTGCATCCTGCCGAATAACAAACGAGGCGACTGGCAACCGACTGTGGGCGGTATAACCACCACAGTTGAAGGTGTAGCTGAATACCACAGACCGGTGACGGGCAGCAGCGTCACCGGAGCGAGAAGATACGCCCTGCGAACGCGAACCCGCCTGCACAGCGTTCCGATTATGGGTATTATCCTCCAGATGATTCTCCTAAGTGGCGAGCCACTGGAGAGGCCTATGTCTAGCAGTGGACTGCAATAGGCTGATGATGATGATGAAGCTGAAGGTTACTTCTCGGCTTAAACAAAATACCCGTGCACGTCACTCCACTGGCCACGCCCAAATCGACTCAGCCTTTACGAAATATCCATTCGTGCGGGATTAATATTCGTTGTGAGGTACTATGACGAATGCAAAGGTCGCGTGCTCTCCTCCGCTCCTTCCTGGAAACAGTGGATAGGGTTGGCAAGAGTCGTTGTAACGTGAGTACATCACGTTAGTTACACACGACACGAGTCTCTTTGACTGGGAAACGTCAAACAAGTGACGTGCTTGGATAAACATAAACGGCTAAGTGCGAGTTGAATTACGTATGTATTTATTAAAATAAAGTTTACTGCTAATATACAAACGTTTGTTATAAATTATGTGGCTGCTTTCGTACAGAATTGCATGCATATGATATTTCTGTTTTCAAAAATTTTAAATAAGAGTAGATTCTTTAAAAAAAGAAAGTACACAAATTATTACAATATAATAATTGTCTGTGTACTTTCTTTTTTTTTAAGAATCTATTCTTATTTATTGGCAATATTAATTTAATATAAGTATTGCCTATGACTGCAATACTAGGCTATGCCTGTCTCGTGTCAATCATAACAATTATTATTATTTTCACAAATATTGGTAAAAGATCTGAGTGGATTCTCATCGAAAAAAAAAATACATAGACATGCTTTTCTTACTGTTTTGCATTCATAAGATATAAGAGGAAAATCCAATACCTGAATTTTAAACCAAATTACGAGTCTCGTATTATCGTATACCTATATATTATTATCTTACTACTAGCAATATAAATGAAAAAAACTTTTTCTATTTGCCAGGTCACACCCCTACCACAATTACAAAGAAATAGTTACATTAATTACTCAAACACGTGCCAACTTGAAATTATTCCCTTCACAGCACGTCGCAAGTAGGAAATTAATTAGCAGAACAATACTCATGAAACTGTTATTAGGGAATGCAAATTTTGACACAGTAATTATGCTTTGCGTGAGAAGTGACGTCATGTAAATGCAGCAAGATTATTTTTTATTTCAGAGAAAATATGTTTGAGAAAAGGTTTATTTGATTAAAATAAATAAAAAAAATTTATTTCTGCAAATAGATTTACAAGTAAATTCTTTTGCACGTCAAACTTTTTTTTCCCTACTAGCACTTCGACGTGATAAGGATGAGGCCTGATGAGAAGAAGTGCCGCGAAACTCATCAATTTTGGCTTTTTTCAAAAATATACATAATCATCATACTGTTGATGTCATACATTAATACAATATTTGTTAAGTGCAGGCGAGCAGCTCATTATGTCCATGTAATATTATCGTCTAGGAAGTCTTGTATTTTATAATACAAGACTTCTATATTAACACTGAACTATTATGTATAACCTTGCCTGCATCTGGTCTTGGGACCAAGTGTAATTTGAGTATAGTTTTGGTTTACATTCCTCCTGTCCCGAGCAACATTCCGCTCCAGTTAAATGAGATACAGTGCTTCATCCAGACAATGTCTGAGCAGCGCCCCGATGATAAAATTATGCTCGTGGGCGACTTCAATCTTCCGTGTCTTAGTTGGCACGATGGCCGCCACGAGCTGTTGTCCAACGCTGGGACGGACATGCAGGACGCGGCTGTATCATTTGTGGAGAACATGACATACCTGGGTTTCTCTCAATATAACTGCACTTTGAACGGTAATGGACGGACACTGGACTTAGTCTTTTGTAATTTGAATACTGAGGTCTCGAGATCTTCTTTCCCTCTTTTAACAGAGGACATACATCACCCATCCTTATTCATCGATGTTACAGATCTGTATGTAGCGCCGTTTAAGGAGGCCGTTGTATTAAAACGCAACTTTCATAAATGTGACTATGCTGCCGTAAATGACTTTTTTGCAAAAATTGATTGGGATACTAAATTATGTAACACATCAGTGGACGAGGGCCTGTGTTCGTTTTACGGGGTGTTGGAGGAATGTTTTGCGCTCCACATACCTCTAAAAAATATAAGTAATTGTAAAAAAAAGTATCCGATTTGGTATAGCTATCCTTTAATAAAAGTTATGCGTCATAAAAATAGTGTGCATAGAAGATGGAAACGCTATGGGAATCCCCGTGATTATGATGAGTTTTCTCTGCTTCGTCATCGTGAGCGACAGCTTAGGGCGGAGTGCTTTGAGAGATACATTCGCGGAGTGGAGGATGGAATTCAATGTTCCCCTAAGATCTTTTGGTCTTATGTCAAATCTAAGCGTGGTGGCTCTCAGTATCCCAGACAATTTAATCACCAGGGTAAGTCATTTTCGGAGGGCCGCACTATATGCAACGAATTCAATACCTACTTCCAAAGCATGTTTTCTGATAATTGCTCTCAGCATGTTGCGCGTTTGTCACCCGTCTTCGCTGAATCTGCGGTCGGTGGCGACCCAGAGGACAAGTGCTGTACGGCAGACGTAATATCCCACTAATATTATAAACGCGAAAGTTTGTTTGGATGGATAGATAGATGGATGGATGTTTGTTCCTCTTTCACGCAAAAACTACCGAACAGATTTTAATGAAACTTTACAGGAATATTGTTTGTGCACCAGATTAACATATAGGCTATAATTTATAACAATAAAATCATTTATTGAATTTTCGATTTTGGGAAAATATGTTACGGACTTTTTGAACAGACCAGAGATACTGTTATTTATTGACTTTGTCAGAGAAATTGTCTTTTTGACATGACAGAACCTGAGGTAAACAATCATGTTTATCAACACCAAGAGATTATTATGTAAATAGGAAAACAAATTATTGTGAACACCAGATCCTCGGCTTACTTTCAGAATGAAATCCATCATTTGGAAAATAATGGAAGCAAATCGTTTCAGCTAAAAAGATAACCAACATTATGTACAAATACTACCACCAGTACTGTTCGCTACAAAGTTGCTATTGTCTTAGCGGCACCTCACAATTAGCAACAAATCACACTATATTTATGAATTTAAACGATAGAGATCAAGCTCTTCATGAAAAACCGATGTTGACCCGAGCAGAGCAGTGACTTGCATTTTTACAGAATATTAGCTTTATCTTAATACCTGTTTTATATTAAACATTAGTTCAAACAAAACAATATTTTTATTTGGATTGGCAGATAGATATTGCATTGCATATAGTAGAATAATTAAATACTAGCTTCCGTACATGGACGTTTTAGGCTTGAATTGTAATTTGAACTTTTAATATATTTAATTCCGGGAGGTACCAAAAGATGCCGCTGGCTGTATACTGCATCGCGGTATCATTGTGATTTTCTTAGTACATAAGAGTCTCACCATAAATCCATGCAATAAAATATTGTTTGCCTTCTAAGGTTTGATCGAGTTTCATTTCTCTAGGGTTTTGTCGTTTCACTGGTCGTATAGGAAAGTTATGATAATTACGATTGCGATAATTAGGAATTTGTCATTTCACTATTTACAATAAGAATTATGCCGCGAAAGCGTAAGTCTAATCTTTCCCAAAACTCTAATAAAGCCCAAGCTATAAAAGTGGCTAGACATGGCGAAACTATTGAGCAAGCTGAATTGCGAAGGCTTAAACAGTCGTTACGTGAGGCTGCATACAGAGCAGCTGAGTCGCCAGAGCAGTCCCAAGCTAGACATCTGAGTCATGCCGAGTACTTGGCAACTCAGCGGGCTGGTGAGACACCACAGCAGTCGCAAACCCGGCGTCAGCAGCACGCTCAGTATCTAGCCTCTCAACGGGCTGCTGAGACACCAGAGCAGTCGCAAGCTCGACGGCAACAACACGCTCAATATCTGGCATCTCAACTAGCTGATGAGACACCAGAACAGTCGCAAGCTCGCCGGCAACAACACGCTGAATATCTGGCATCTCAGCGAGCTGCTGAGACACCAGAGCAGTCGCAAGCTCGACGACAACAGCACGCTCAATATTTAGCGTCTCAACGGGCTGCTGAAACAACAGAGCAGTCGCAAGCTCGACGACAACAGCACGCTCAATATCTAACATCACAACGGGCTGCTGAGACACCAGAGCAGTCGCAAGCTCGGCGGCAACAACAAGCGACGTATGTGGCGTCCCAAAGAGCTACAGAAACCGTTGAAGCAGCAGAATCACGTAGACGCGCTGTTGCTGAAAGAGCACTGCAACGACGTCAAATATTTACAAGAAATATGTGGGGTGGTTTTGATAAAGCTGCGTTTGAGTACGACGAGACCCTTGAATATGAACGCCACAAGCTTATAAAAATAGAAGCGATGGACAACGAATGCAGATTTTGCGGTGCTCTTAAATGGAAAGAGGAAGCTGCAGGCATGTGTTGTTCGGGTGGAAAAGTAGTCCTCCCTTCATTAGACGAGCCAGTTGAACCTCTGAAAGAACTTTTCTCCCATGAAACAGATGAGTCTCGCCGTTTTTTAAAAAACATAAGAAAATACAATACATGCTTTCATATGACATCTTTTGGGGCGGATAACATTGTATCGATGCCCGGATTTTGCCCGACTTTCACAATTCAAGGGCAAGTTTATCACACAATTATCTCTTTGCTCCCTGCTGCCAATATGCAGCCAAAGTTTTTACAAGTTTATTTCATGGGGGATGAGGAAGCACAAGTCGATAGGCGTTCCGAGTATGTTCAAGGTGTAGATAGAAACACAGTAAGAAAAATACAACAAGTTCTACATGATCACAACATTTTAGTGCACGAGTTTAAACTTGCAAAAGATAGAATAGCTAATGAAAATTATAAGGTTGTGATACACCCAGATCGTGTACCACGTGGTGAACACGTAAGAAGGTTCAATGCTGCGACTTCAAATGAAATAGCTGCCGTAGTAGTTCGTAATGAACAGACAACGTCTCGGGACATAGTTGTTGAGGCGAGCGATGGTCGGCTGATTAGAATTCCGGATACTCATAGATTTTATGATGCCCTCGAGTACCCAATATTTTTTTGGAAAGGACAAGAGGGGTACTGCTTTGACATTCCTCAGACGAACCCAGCTACCCAGCAACCGCTACCTAACAAAACAGTGTCCTGCAAAGACTTTTATGCGTATCATATTATGGTCCGTCGTGACAATTTTAATTTGTTGCTTCGATGTAGACTTCTTTTTCATCAGTTTTTGGTGGATGTGTATGTAAAAATAGAAACTGAGCGTTTAAGATTTATTGCATTGAACCAAAAAAAACTACGAGCTGAAAACTATATTCATTTACAAGACGCGATAAGAAACGATGCGGATTTAGATCCCAATAACATGGGTCAAAGTGTGATTCTCCCATCATCATTTGTAAATAGTCCGAGATACCTTCATGAGTACACTCAAGATGCGTTCACTTACGTGCGTAACTATGGAAGGCCAGATTTATTTATCACAATGACATGTAATCCCGCCTGGCCAGAAATTACTAAAGAACTCATGCCAGGCCAAAATGCAACGGACAGACATGACTTAACAGCGAGAGTATTTAAAATTAAAGTACAGAAGTTAGTAGCTCTACTTACGAAAGGTAAAATCTTTGGCGACATGAAATGCTTCATGTACTCAATCGAGTGGCAAAAAA
This sequence comes from Conogethes punctiferalis, assembly GCA_031163375.1. Lineage (NCBI taxonomy): Eukaryota > Metazoa > Arthropoda > Insecta > Lepidoptera > Crambidae > Conogethes > Conogethes punctiferalis. The sequence continues at coordinate 16,681,564 of CM062078.1, forward strand.
GAGGTTTGCCTCACGTGCATTTGCTGCTGTGGTTAGCGGATAAATTACGTCCTAACCAAATTGACGATATCATAAGTGCGGAAATACCAAATCCAGAGACTGATCGCAAACTTTACGATACTGTGGCCAAAAATATGATTCACGGCCCCTGTGGCGCAATAAATTCTTCGTCACCGTGTATAAAGGAAGGAAAATGCACCAAAAAATATCCAAGGGCTCTTTTAAAAGAAACTCAAACCAGCAATACAGGCTATCCTCAGTACAGACGTAGAGCGCCGGAGGACGGAGGACGTTCGGTTACTATTAAAATCCGAGGTGGAGTACAAGAAGTATCGGTTAACAATTGCTGGGTTGTACCATATTCTCCTCTCCTCTGTAAAATCTTTGATTGCCATTTGAATGTAGAGTTTTGCAATACAGTTCAGGCCATAAAATATATATGTAAATATATTAATAAGGGCAGTGACCAGGCCATTTTTAATGTCCGACAGCAAGGGAACGTAAACATTGACCCGAGAGACGAGGTGCAGACATTTCGAGCCGGCCGATATGTCAGTAGTAACGAAGCAGCGTGGCGGATCTTAGGTCTACCTCTGCATGAGAGACACCCAACAGTTACTCATCTTGCAGTACATCTACCTAATGGCGAGCGGGTGTACTTCACTGAAGGGAATTTCAGAGAGAGAATGGCCACTCCACCTAGGACGACACTTACTGCGTTTTTCCTACTGTGCCAAGATGACGCGTTTGCAAAAACTTTGCTTTATGTTGACGTACCCCGGTACTATACATGGAACGTGTCGCTAAAAAAGTGGAAACGTCGTGTGCAAGGAACAGCCGTCGACGGCTGGCCAGGTGTGAAGGCAGGAGATGCCCTTGGCCGCATTTACACAGTGCACGTTAGCAACTTTGAATGTTACTGCCTACGATTGCTACTGAATATAATTCGGGGCCCCACTAACTTTTCGGATCTAAAAACTGTTGACGGCCTAGAACATGAAACTTTTCGGCAAACGTGTGAGAAGTTAGGGTTGTTGGAAGATGACAAACATTGGGATGCCACAATAGAAGAGGCCGTGCTGTGTCGCTCACCACCGCAAATAAGAGACCTATTTGCCATATTGATATCCACTTGCGGTGTGTCTAATCCTCTTCAATTGTGGGATAAGTACAAAACAGCATTGTCAGAAGATATTTTGCACAGATTAGGGAGTATGGATCAAGTCAATAATGATTTATGTTTTAATGAAGCACTGGGTCTTATCGAAGACAAAGTAGTGGCAATTTCTGGAAAGAAGTTATCTGACTTCGGCATGCCTACACCCCAGCGTCGAGGAGAGCTGTCGACCGATTTGATCAAAGAGCTAAGCTACGATACCGCGTTGTTAGATGCTCAGATCATCGAAACAGAGCCACGCCTGCTGCCCGAGCAAAAAGACGTTTATGACAAAATATTACAACGTGTTCAGCGTGGCGAAAGCGGCCTTTTCTTTCTTGATGCTCCGGGTGGAACAGGCAAAACTTTTTTGCTTAATTTGCTTCTAGCAAAAATTCGGAAGGATCGTAATGTTGCATTAGCTGTAGCATCCTCTGGGATCGCCGCAACATTACTCAGCGGTGGGCGCACGGCACATTCAGTTTTTAAATTACCTCTTAATCTGGCTACCGAAACAACTCCTACGTGTAACATCAGTAAAAGCAGCGCCCGAGGAGCCCTGTTGCAGCAGTGCAAACTGATCGTGTGGGACGAGTGCACGATGTCACACAAGCGCGCCGTCGAGGCGCTCGACCGCTGCCTGCAGGACATACGCAGCAACCAAACGGTGATGGGGGGCGTGGTAGTGCTATTGGCGGGTGATTTTCGTCAAACACTGCCTGTTATTGAGAGAGGCACTGCGGCAGACGAAATCAACGCGTGCCTGAAAACGTCATATCTGTGGATTATAGTTGAAAAGCTTCAACTTAACACAAACATGCGGGTTCAGCTTTTCAACGATGCAGAGTCAGGAGCATATGCTCAAAAGCTCTTAGAGATTGGAGATGGCCGCCTTGAAACAGACCAAGAAGGTATGGTTCGTTTCACAAACCAATTTTGTCATGTTGTCGAGTCTGAAGACGACCTCATTGCGCAAGTTTTTCCAGATTTGCAGCACAACATTCACGACACAAATTGGTTGTGTGAAAGAACCATACTGGCGCCTAAAAATGAGTCTGTCGCAAAAATTAATAAAAAAATTATAAACACAATAACTGGCGAAACAGTTTTTTATAACTCGATTGATACGGTCATGTCATCCGATGATACTCCGAGCTATCCTGTGGAGTTTTTAAACTCTTTAGAGTTAGCCGGAGTACCATCGCATAAGTTGGAACTAAAAGTAGGTGTGCCCGTTTTGTTGATGCGCAACTTGAATGCCCCTAAACTGTGCAACGGTACTCGGTTGCGCGTCACCGAGCTAGGCAAAAATGTCGTGCACGCAACTATTTTGACTGGCGAAGCCAAAGGCGAAAATGTGCTTATACCCCGCATCCCCATAATTCCAAACAATCTACCATTTCAATTTAAACGATTGCAATTTCCGATAAAAGTGGCATTTGCAATGACAGTCAATAAATCACAAGGACAAAGCTTAAAAGTCGCAGGGCTACATCTGGGCACCCCTTGCTTTTCCCACGGCCAGCTCTATGTAGCCTGCTCACGTGTTTCTAAGTCGGCAAACCTTCACGTTTATGCCGAACAAAATAAGACGTGTAACGTAGTATACAGAAGCGTATTGCAGTAATTACTTATTTGACTTTTGCACAATCAAACATTAAAAAATTATCAGTCTCCTGTCCAGTCCTCAATTTTGAAGTTTTTATATTTACTACGTTACACTCTTTGCCTCCTAAAAGTAACTTATTTTACCTTTACTTTTATGCTTACATCGTAGAAATTTGATGAATTTAGGTTGAAACACAGATAGGACCTAGAAGAAGAAAATACTTGCCACTTGAAGTACTGATTTTGCGCAGACGAAGTCGCGGGCAGAAGCTAGTCTACTATAAATGTGACAAAGGATGACATTTTGAAGATGCTTAAGGACTTGGACACTGCAAAGGGATCCGGTTGCGATGGGGTACCACCTGTATTCTTGCGAAACTGTGCGGAAACATTGGCTCATCCCATTTACCTACTATATAAACTGTCCCTTGAACAATGTGTGATGCCGACAGTCTGGAAGGAAGCACTTATAGTTCCGGTTCACAAGAAGGGTTCAAGAGTGGAAGTATCTAATTATCGTCCTATTTCTATCCTGAATACCTTGAGTAAGTTGTTTGAGAAGATTATTTACAACAGTATCTATCCAACGATTACCAAAGGCATTACGCATCATCAGCATGGTTTTTTGAAACATAAGTCTACCGTGTCAAATTTGGCTGAGTTCAGTGACTATGTACTTTGCGGGATGGAGGAGTGTGGACAGGTTGATGTAATTTATACAGATTTTGAAAAGGCGTTTGACCGCGTGGATCACATCATCCTTCTAGAGAAGCTATATAAACTGGGTATTAGGGGTGATCTGCTTAGGTGGATCACCTCTTATCTCTCATATCGTTCGCAGGCTGTGGTCATTGGAGGTTATAGATCGGATTTCATAAGTATACCATCGGGAGTTCCTCAAGGCTCACACCTTGGACCTTTGTTCTACTGCGCTTACATCTACGATATTAATCAGTGTATCAAATTCTCTAATCACCTACTATACGCAGACGACAAAAAAGTATTTATGAGGATCACCTCGCATAGTGATTGTGAACTCATTCAACGTGACTTGGATAATTTGTATTTATACTACACCCGTAATAACATAACAGTTAACATAAACAAATGTCAGTGTATAAGTTTTACCAGAAAGAAAAATAAATTAGTTTATCCATATAACTTTAATGGTGTGAGTATTGAGCGAACGGAGATTGTGAGGGACTTGGGGGTTCTTATGGACTCCAAGATGATGTTTTGCGATCATATTGATAATATCATTAATAGATCGTATCGCAACTTGGGATTTATTTTTAGGACTTGTAAACCATTCAAAAATATAAATGCGATAAAGTCGGTATATTATGCATATTGTCGGAGTATCCTCGAATATGGCTGTACCATTTGGTCACCGCAATATGCTAAATATATCAATCGATTGGAGCGAATACAAAAAATATTTGTAAAGCATCTTAATTTTAAAAACAGCAAACGTCCTGGTGTATATGAGGAGGACTGTCTTAGGTATGGCTTCTTGTCGCTGGCGTCTCGCAGGGAACTACTTGATATGTGCCTTTTGTATGATATTCTGCATAGCAACCTAAATAGCTCCGTACTCTTGGCTGGCATTGGGTTCTGTACTCCAAAATACCGCACGAGAAAGACTCCTTTGTTTAGTATACCCAAACACCGTACTAATTATGGTCAAAATGCTGTTATGACACGTCTACCTAAAATATATAATAAAAAATTTCACAGCATTGATGTGTTTAGCATGTCCAAGCCTCGCTTTAAGCGCCACCTTCAAACAGAATTGTCTAATTTAGAGATAGATAAATAACGAAGAGATATAACAAAGTCTTATGTATATATATATATATGTATAAGTATATTTTCTTTGTTGTGGTTGTTTCAATTTGTTTATTATTGTCTATAAATATATGGTATATATGGTTATCTATGTATATATAGGTATGTTTTTTATAATATTATATATATATATTTACTTTTCTGAATTATTTATTTTTATTTAAACTGTATATGTACTTATTATATGCATATTATATTCTAAGCATAGTTTATTAATAGTATATAATACATTGTATGCATGCATATTGTATTTTATCTACACATTTTAGCATTCATTTTTTTTTTTTTTATAAATGTATGTATAAATCGCTGTCAATCTCCGCTTTCAAGCTGTTTTGCTTTTGTTTTTGTTTCTTTTTAAATAAAAAAAAAATATATGAACTCTATTGTGTGTTAGGTACGTTGTTAAGATATTATAGTTAGTGGTGAGACTCTGTAAAGGCTAAGAATTATTGTAATAGTTACCATACATAAGAACATTGTGTAAAAGCTGTTGAGTTTCCAATAAAATAAATAAAAATAAAATAAATAAATATCCTTTTTTCATAAAACATGACTTAATATGAGACTTAAACCTATGATTGTCAAGGACGTTTGTTACCGACCTTTGGACCGAAGTTTTGCAACTCCTAAGATTCTATGTAGCATATTTATTTTAAAAGGAGCAGATGGAGTTCATTAAAATAACTCTGTAACTTAGTACACTCTCAAAAATGAGTCATCGGTGCCCGTTAAACAATATTTTCTTCTATGGTGTCTGGTTCCTTAATCTATACGTCGCGAGAGCACGTAGCTATAAACTGTACATACATGTAAACGTATTCTTTTCAGGAAAATACCACATTCTACTGCAATGTTTTTGAGGTATTTTTTTAATGCAAGAGGCGGCAGACTAGCCAACGTGACGCCTGATGGTAAGCAGTCGACACCGCCCATGGACACCCGCAACTCAAATCGAGTTCTGGGGTCGCTGCCGGCCTTTTGAATAGGAGTACGCTCGTTTATTGAAGGCTCCCAAGTCGTAGCTGTTCGGAAAGACTGACGCAGAGAGTTGGTTCCACAAAACCGATGCGCGAGGCAAGAAGTTCCTCACAACCATAGAGTGTTTATTTTACTTAAAAAACATTCTCTTCTTAACACACCTGACATTTTCGAGCCTCAATCTACCTCATCAAAAGCCCAAAAAAATTCTGCCCTACTCATTTAAAAGCCCTCCCCTCAAAAATATGTCGCTTTCAACATAATGGGTGAGATAAAACAATTTCGTCTCGGAGACTGCGCTCTAAAACTGTCTTTATGAGTTTGTCACTTGAAAATATAAAAGCGCCGTCTTAGAGTAAATAAATTGTTAGCGGGGCAATAAAATCGCACTTCTAGATCTAAAAGGGCATAACTCAAAAAGTCGTTTTTACAGAAATTGCGTAAGCTGATTCACCATTTAAACTATTAAATTAATTATTAAAGGAACTATCCTCAGTCGTCTTCTACGACACCCACGGGACTGTATCACTCAGGATGATGATTAAACTATTTTTGCGTTAGGTAGATAGGTGCTACCTAACCTATAGTTAGACAATTTAATGTAAATAAATAAATAATCCTAGACATGCCACACAGCGTTATCTAGCCCCAAACTAAGCCTAAACTTGTACTACGGGTACTAGACAGTTGATAAACTTACTCAGATATTTTTTTTGTAAATTAATACATTTATACATAGTCATAGTAACGAGCATTGGGAGAGGCCTATGTCCAGCAGTGGACTAATGTGGGCTGATGATGAGATGATAGGTACATAGTTGACACCCAGACCAATACAAACAGACATTTTTATGCACACAAACGTTTGTACTGCGCGGGGATTGAACCCACCTTGGCTCAGAAGGCAGAGGTCACTACCAAATGAGCCATCGAGCCAGTCGTACATATCTCAAAAGTCGCGATTTTCGAGTTGACCCCCTTTAGATCTAGGAGTGCGATGCGTTCTTCTGGGGCGCACTGCGCTAGTGCGATTTACACAATACGTGGACTGGTTCTGACGTGATCTGAATTGGTATTCGGATCTCTGAGTTATGATGATATTTAAATCGCGCACAGATAAATGTTAAAATACTGACCTGGTTCCAGGTATATCTTTCGTTGGTTGAACATTACTTTTTATATTTATTCAAACTACCTTCTTTGTTCTGATAGTCAAAGCACAAGTGCTTAAGCTACTTACTTTGGAATCGGAGCAGTATTATAGCAGTGAAATCATGTCACCCTGAGCCATACAGGGCTAAATTTGCCAAATATTCTGTTCCTCAAATGTTGGTGGGGCAATGGATTGTTGGCGAACCGTTTCAGACTCGCGCAATCTAGCCCCAAACAAACCCGAAGACATAATCTTATTTTTTTTTGTAAATAACTACATAATATAAATAGCATAATACACATACCCAAACGAATAGATATGTCAATATTGTTCGTGCACTTAGGTTTGAACTGTGTTCGGATTGAAACCGAGACCACTATTTCAGCGGCGGTCTTCATTACCATTGAACCAAATTGGTCTTCAAAGATAGTGATCCATATCAGAACAATAAAGTTACCACAAATATACTCGTATATTTATCATCGCATCGCCAACCCGCCTGCCCAGAGCGTGGCGATTATGGATGTATCCTCCAGATGTTTGCCCAAGTGGCGAATAACTGGAGAGGCCTATGTCCAGCAGTCGGCTGCAATAGGCTGATGATCGCTGATGATGAGTATAGCTCTTCTCTCCGGTGATGCTGCTGCCCGTCATACAATTTAGCAGCGCCTTCAATCGTGATTTATACCACCACGAGTCGGTTGCCAGGGCCTCGTTCGTTTTTTTTTATAGTGACTCGACATAATGGCTTTCCTACGCCTGATGGAAAGCGAAAGAGAAGCCCAAGTCGCTGTGACAACGGGCAAGTAACTGGTCAGTTACCTGTCAGTTGCCACCGCCATGCTTTTTTTTTTTTTTTTTTTTTAAGAGGGGAATGCATTAGGCACCTTCATGCCGTCTCCGGGGGGAGGCGGCATGGTGTGTGGGACTCACACCTCCCAAAAGGGAGGGCATACCCACTAAACCCCCCTGTGTCGCCAGTGGGCAGCAAGTTGCAGGGACACGGGTAGCGCCGAAGCATACGGCCATATCCCTGCCTGCCCTGGCCAGCCGCAGATGATAAGCGGCCGGCACTCCTGGTCCGGGGAGGGCAAATACCCCTGCCCCCGGATCCGGGGAGCAATAGAGTGCTCCCCGGGCGGACCTCGTGCAACGGTGTGGCTGCACCCACCACACCGTTACGCCCCTATGAGTGGATCGCGCCCCCGCACTCACCACTCGGGGCACGAAGGAGAGGCTCAGAGGGCATACGATGCGTTGTATGCCCTCCGGCGACGCCCGGGCCGGGGGCGGCGTAGAGCGGGCGCGTCTACCGCAGCCTCACGCTCTCTTTCCGCCGCCTCCTTCTGCGAGATCACTGTCTCGCAGAATGCGAGCATCGCTCGCCAGGTCTCCTTCGACGCCGTCATCTGCCGCAAGAGTTGCGGCAGGTCGAGGTCCTGTGCGACAGTGACGAGGACGGAGCGCTCATTGGCCCAGGCAGGGCAATGCTGAAGCGTATGCTCTGCCGTGTCCTCCGAGCCACTGTCGCAGTGACGGCATAGAGGATCAGGCTCTCGCCTGATCCTCCATAAGTACCGGCCGAAACAACCATGTCCCGTGAGGACCTGGGTCAGCCGGTACGTCACCACCCCGTGGGGGCGCCGCATCCACTCTTCCAAGATGGGGCCAATGGCCTGAGTGGTGCGGCGCCCCCACGGGGCAGCCTCGAGGCGCTCACGCCATACTGTGAGCGCCTCCGCCTCAACGGCCTCTTTCTGCGCTCCGACTTCGGCGGGCGCTGGCCGGAGGCCCCGCGACCGCTGCTCGGCTCGCCACAGGTAGACTGCGGCAAGTACGGCAGCGTCCAGGTCCCACGGAAGGGACCCGGCAATCGCAGTGGCGGCATCCGCGGATATAGTTCTATATCCGCGGATGGCCCTCAGCGCCAGGGGGCGTTGGGCCCTCCACAGCGCGCGGGAAGTCTCCATCGTAATGGCGCCAGCCCAGACCGGCGACCCATAAAGGGCCATCGATCTGAGGACGCCTAGGTAGAGCCGCCGGCACGCTGCAGAAGGCCCCCCCACATTGGGCAGCAGTCCGCTTAATGCGCCCGCTGTCCCCGCCAACTTGGGCCACAGCTTTTCGAAGTGGCCCCTAAACGTCCACCGCCCGTCGAGCCACAATCCCAAATATTTCAGGATTGTGCCGACGGGAATCCGCGCGCCTTCTACCATCACGACAGAGTCGGTGGGAGGCGCGCGCCGAGGCCCATGGAAACATATGGCCTCGGTCTTCTCTAGGGCCACTTTGAGGCCCAAGGCGCGGATCCGGCGGACCACTGCCCCCGCCCCCTCTGAGGCGCGCTGTATGGCCTCGGCGTGGGTTCTCCCTTTGGCCGTCACCAGGGTGTCGTCAGCGTAACAAGTTACGCCGACGCCAGCCGGGAGTCGGCCGCGGAGGACCCAGTCGTAACCGATGTTCCACAGGAGCGGACCAAGAACCGAACCCTGTGGAACACCGCACGACATAGGGTGGGTCTCCACGCCAGTGCGCGCCTCATAGGCTACGCTCCTTCCCTCTAGGTAAGAGCGCACCGCCGCCTGCAGGTACTCCGGTACACCATGGTGACGGAGTGCCTGCAGGATACAAGGCCAAGGGAGGGAGTTGAACGCGTTGGCGATGTCAAGAGACACCGCCATCAGAACTCCCCCCTCAGCCACCGCCCGATCCGCCAACCCCTTTACACGGAGGATGGCGTCTACGGTGGACCGTTCGGACCTGAAGCCGTACTGGTACGGCGACAGATCCGGTCCCACCTGTGTCAAGTGCTGGTTGAGGCGGGAAGCAATTAGACGCTCCAAAAGCTTCCCGGCCTCATCCAGCAAGACGATCGGGCGGTATCCCGACGGGGAATCTGCTGGGCGCCCCTCTTTCCTCAACAAGATCAGGCGCCCTATCTTCCACACCGCCGGGAAATGACCCTGGCGCAGCGCCTCAGACGCCAAGCGTCTAAAGCGCTCCTCCAGCCAACCAAGAGCCAGGGCCAGCACCTTGCCCGGTACACCGTCCGGGCCAGGTGCGACGCTCTTTGAGCGTAGCCGCTTCACAGCCACGCTCACCTCCTCCTCCGTGACCTCCTCGAATCCTTGACCCGCTGGCGGATGCGGGTACATTCGAGGAGGCTCCCACCCTTCTCGAACTGGGAAAAGGGCAGGAACTACGCTCTGCAGGACCCTTGGCTCGAGCGTCAGAGTCACCGGGGGTGTCCACGGGCGAAGTTTTTGCCTCGCCCGTCTGTAGGGCCGCCCCCAGGGGTCCCGGCTCAGGGACGATAGCATTTCGTCCCTGGAGCGCTTTTTGCCCTCCCGGATTGCTTCCTGGAGGGCAGCCTTCGCTGCTCGGTAGGCGTCGAGCAGCGGGGCCTCCTGGGCCACATCGCGTCGCCGTCGTCGCCGGTGACGCTGGATGGTGCGCCTCGCCCTTACGCAGGCCTCACGGAGGGCTGCGATTTCAGGGCTCCACCAGTAGACGCTCCGTCTAGGAGGCCGAGGACCGGTTCGGGGCATCGACGCGCTACAAATGCGTGTCATGGCCCCCCGGAACTCTTCAGCCTCAGCATCCACCTCGGTGAGCCCCGTACCCTCCGTGACCCAGGCTTCCACTATCGCCGCCTCTTTCGCTTTCTCCCGATCAAGCCTTGACAAAGTCCAGCGTGGAAAATTGTCATGGCCGCGGGAGGGCGATAGAGCGGGCGATAGGGGGCCGGAGGCGGAAATGTCGAACCATATGTAGCGATGGTCCGACAATGTTTCCGCCTCCTCCAGCACCATCCAGCCGTGCACCCTGTGTGCGAGTGCAGGGGTGGCGAACGTTATGTCCACCACGGACTCTCCCTGCGGCCGCACACAGGTGGGCACGGTGCCCCTGTTGAGGATGGACAGTCCCTGGACGACGGACCACTCGAGCAGGAGCGATCCGCGTCTGTCCGTCACTCTGGAGCCCCACTGGGGGGACTTACAATTAAAGTCCCCCGCCAGGAGTACCGGGAGTTGGTGTCGCCGGAGGGATCCACCAAGCCTATCAAGGCTGGCCTCCAGCTCCGCGACACTGCGGCTGGGTGGGAAATACACACCAACCAGCAGCATCTCCCGGTACTTGGCAGCGACATAGCCACTGCCACAAAACAAGGGCTCCAAGGGGCATTCGCCCGAGGAAACCAGTGCCACCGAGTCAATTGGGTCCGCCACCCAATTGGCGTTTCTCGGTGGCACGGAGTACGGCTCCGCGACGACAGCGACGCTGGCCCCCCACTCCACCATATGCTGCACAAGTATATCTTGCGCAGCGATACAGTGGTTGACGTTCGCTTGAAGGATGCTTATGGGCATTCTTCTTCAAACGGAACGTCAACTACCTCCATTGGCCCAGCTTGAGGCGGGGGCGATGCCGCCCTATTGGACGGCTGGCCCTGCTTCTTACCACTTTTGGGCGGGGAGCAGCTCTTTCCCCCCGCTCTGTGGTTGGCCTTTGCCCCCGCTGCTGCGCAGACGGCGCAGTGGGCGGGTGCGGAACAGCTCCTAGCCTGGTGACCGGGTTGACCGCAGTTGTAGCATAAGCAACTGCAGTCAACCCCGGCTGAACATGTCACTCCTACATGTCCGGCCCTCAGGCAACGGAAGCAGCGTTGCGGTCGCTGCTCCAGCACTTGCACCTGAGCCGAGACCCAGCCTACCAGGAGCCTCCCCGCGGCTATCTTCTTGGCCGCCGCAATCGGAACCCTAGCGACTACCGAGCTGCTCCCACGGCGGTTGGGGACGATGGTGCCCATCTGTATGGTCTCCTGAGGGCACCCCCCTACTTTGACTAAGGCCTCCGCCACCTCAGATTCGGTTACGGAGTCGTCCAGTCCCACCACTCTCACGCCCACCGTCTTGATGGGGCATGAGACCCGGACCTCAGCCTCATTAAAAACGCCGCGGAGCTTCTCTGCGAGTAGGGTAGCCTTGTCCCCACTAGCAGCTCCAGGGATCTCCAGGACCTTTGCGCCTGTCCTCGCTGTCCGAAATCGGACTGCATTTATCCCTATTTCGCCAAGGTTGACGCTGGCCTTAGCCTGCATCAAAACCTTGGCATACGTCGCTCCCTTTTCCTCCGCCTCCTTCATGATAGTCATCACGACTACTGAAGACCGAGGCGGGGTTAGTTTCGGAGGAGCGACCGAGCGCTTTACCACTGATGTGGAGGGCTTATCACCAATAGTTGGTCTGGTGGCCGCCGGAAGGGACTTACGATTCCCACCCCTTTTTACCACCTTTGTCCACCCTTCTTCCATCGAAGAAGGGGCAGGTGCCACCGCCATGCTGGCCCAACCCTAACCCCCCCACGAGCTCCGGAAACCCTACTCACCGGCAGAAACACGACCCAGAGGTCATTTGGCTGCGGTAGTCCTTCCCCGGACGGGTGGCTCAATTTGATCGAAGATTCGCTACCTACCTCTCTGATATTATTCAGCAGGATGCACCACGGGCAGGTGAGGGTGGTTTGAAGCAAAAAGATGTTCACGAAAACTATACCTTCTAGCGAAATAATAGAAAAACGTATTGTGAAGGACTCATTAGGTTTTTCTACAAGCTGTAACATTTCCTATTTCTAAGCCGTCACAAATAAAGATTACGCAAATCCTTGCATGTAATCGTCCCCCCAACAATACTGGCTAGTAATTTCTTCGTCCACTCAACTCCACGTTCGGTCTCGTCTATTTCCGCGTGTCCGTTTTAATTTCCGACCGGCTCGCGACGTGACTCGCCTCCTAATGGCCGAAGAAACGGAAAGAAAATGGAAATAGAAACGGGTGTTCCTTCAAATTTTTCGGCGATTTTATAGAGTGATTCAGTTTGATTTGATACTAATGGGATGCGGTCTTGTTGACAGCATAGTATGTAGGCCAACATTTCATTTTTTTAAAAATATAATAGCTCTACATAATGGCTTCTTTACGCCTGATTGAAAGCTAAAGAGAAGCCTAAGTTGCTGTGACAACGGGCAAGTAACTGGTCAGTCACCTGTCAGCTGCCACCGCCATACCAGCTCAAACCCAACTCCCCACGAGATCCGGAAACTCTACTCAACTGCAGAAACACAAGCCGGAGGTTATTTAAGTGCGGCATTCCATAGGGTGGACGACTAATAATGCATTCTGTCTATTTGTGCTAGTAAGAGAGGTAGGGCATAGCGAATCTTCGCTCGAATTGAGCTGCCCGTCCGGGGAAGGACCTCCACCCTATAGAATACCGCAGTCAAATGACCTCTGGGTCGTGTTTCTGCCGGTGAGTAGGGTTTCCGAAGCTCGTGGGGGGTTAGGGTTGGGCCGGCATGGCGGTGGCAACTGACAAGTAACTGACCAGTTACTTGCCCGTTGTCACAGCGACTTGGGCTTCTCTTTCGCTTTCCATCAGGCGTAGGGAAGCCATTATGTCGAGCCACTATTAAAAAAAAGTATATAAAAAGAAACATTGTTAGGAAGTGTAATTCTATTTTAAATTGGGTCACTTATAGAAATTAAAGAAGAGAGACCAAAATTAAACTCCCATCAACTGATAGCTACCTAGAAGAAAATCCATTAAAACCATTGGAATCGAAATTTCCCCGATCTTTTTCCAGATTATTGAATTTACGCAAAACCTTTGATGCTCAACATCAAAAGACTTCCATTTTATTTGTTTTTGTTTACATTTTGAGTCCAATTAAATCTGATTAATCCTCACAATTAACACGGTTCATTGATGGAGTAATTACGAGCTTATATTAATCCTCCACTTACTCGGAGCTTGAGTAACTAATTAATTTAAATAAGATAATTAATATGGTAAGACGATATTGTGTCTTAAATCTGGTCGGGTTTCGTGATGTGCGCAACTAAATTTAAACAGATCTAATGATCTGTGTAAATTAATAGATAGGTATTCCCTATTTTAGATGGTCTTATCGCTAGTACGCAATCTCTACCAGACAACGATCAGGTAGAGGAAGTGTACTTTCCTAAAGAGAGGAGCCAAATCGTGCATACTAATAGTACTTTAACTATTTTAGCTATTATATTAACTATTTTTCATCTATTATTTTGTCACTTCATGAAAATATTATTGTATTTAAGACTATCTCTCAATTCTTAACACAAATTTGTATAGATTTCTTGTTCTTCTCGATAGGAATTACTTTCGAATTCGGTAGGCGAGTCATTTTATTAGTTTCCGGCAATTCCTACTCAGGAATCGTCAAGCACTTGCTTAATTCACTTGTTAAAAGATTATGTTTCATTTTAAACGTTAGCATTAAACAGAGCTTTACAATTACTACTTTTACTTAGAGGGATATAAGGGAGCCATCATCTTTTCGGTTCAAGCCAATCTCACCTACACGTGGTGCATCCTGCCGAATAACAAACGAGGCGCTGGCAACCGACTGGTGGCGATATAACCATCACGATTGAAGGCGTATCTAAATACCACAGGCCAATGACGGGCAGCAGCGTCCCCGGAGCGAGAAGCTACGCCCTTCAGATGTTTTCCCTAAGTGGCGAACAACTGGAGAGGCCCCTGCCCAACCATCTGTATCTGTCATAAAAAAGTTTCAAGAGAGGTAGGGCATAGCGAATCTTCGCTCGAATTGAGCCGCCCGTCCGAGGAAGGACCTCCACCCTATAGAATACCGCAGTCAAATGACCTCTGGGTCGTGTTTCTGCCGGTGAGTAGGGTTTCCGGAGCTAGGGCAGCGCTAGTGGTGTTGCGGCAGTTCTAGACCATTCCAGGCCCCGTGACACCACCCTAAAGGTGCTTGACGGAGGGGCCGGGGTTTTTAGTGGGTATTCCCTGCCTCCTACCATCCTAAGGCAGGGTGCCGCTCTTCCGTTTTTGAGAGCGGCGTGAGTCCCACATACCCCGTCGTTCCCCCGAACGGCGGGAATGCGCAAAAGCATTTTCCCCGGCTTAAAAAAAAAAAGGGTTTCCGGAGCTCGTGGGGGGTTGGGGTTGGGCCGGCATGGCGGTGGCAACTGACAGGTAACTGACCAGTTGCTTGCCCGTTGTCACAGTGAATTGGGCTTCTCTTTCGCTTTCCATCAGGCGTAGGGAAGCCATTATGTCGAGCCACTATAAAAGAAAAAAAAAAGTAGTAAATACGGTACAACAGTAAGTGGGTACATCCCATTCGCAAGCGAACACGGCAGGTACCCGGTGCATCTAAATTGAATTTGAATTGAATTCCCCACGTGTTGAAAGTTTGTCAAATTCCCATACTATTGACACGGGAATATTGTGTTTGCGTTTGGTTTATTGTAGTCAGTGTGTAGTATAAGAATATGAATGACTGTTAAAACATGTTTTTTTTTATTCAAAATGAGTTTCAGCTTGCCTGCTATACGCCTGAAACCTATGTCTAGAAATAGGTTGTTCCGGGAATTTTCCTTAGAGTTTCCAACTTTCCAACCCACCTGCCAAGCGTGGTTGGCAGGTGGGTTGGTGATCACAGTAAGTTTTATCTGTACCCAGGTAAATGCTGCTGCCCTTTTCCTTATATTCTCTTAGTCGTGACACTCATGGAATAAGATAGATGGGTCTTATTCTAAAGTCGGTAACCACACGGACATCTTGTCCTAGCAGCACAGAATTTGGGCAACTGTAACCGGAATATGTATATTATTATTTTTTTTTTATAAGAAGAGCTTTCAGGATGACCTCACTCCACCTGATGGTAAGCGGTCGTGAGGTCCAAAAGTTAGGTCGACAGGCACAATAGAGCCCATTGCGCCTGTCGCCCTCACCCTGAAGGCCCACTGAGATGCCGTTTCACGCCCCGCCTAAAGAACCCAGGATTGTAAGAAGAAGGAAACACATGAGCTGGAAGGGCATTCCATGACTTAATGGCACGGGGCAAGAACGAGGAACTAAACCTCTTGGTGCGCGCCACCATCGTCTGGATGGTATGCGGATGACAACGCTGTCCAGCACGTGTTGTTCGGTAGTGGAAAGGAGAGGGCGGAACGAGTTGGAATAACTCTTCGGAGCATTTCCCATTGTAAAGACGATAGAGAACACTAAGACTGACAATGTCTCTACGTAGCTGAAGAGGTTCCAGGTTTTTGGCAAATACCAATAATGGCCTATATACTCGTATTATCAAAATATAATTGTCTACCATACTTTATACGTTATCATCCACAAAAGAGACTTAAAAATAAACCGTTGAGATCAAGAAAACGTATGAAAGGGCGGAATTCGCTCATTCCGTCCCCTTTCTTTGGGGCATTCATTTGATTTAAAGCTTACTGTACGTGTGAGCGACAAACTCCCACTTAGGTACGAGGAAATGAAAAGGATTCTCACCTTTCTACGGATAAGCTATGGGATATGCAGTTTAATTTGAAGAGATTCTTGCTTTTCGTGATAAAGGTGGTTTCATATAGCAGTTATATTTAGTGACTTTTAAGCTTTCGCGTTGGGTTATAAGATTTAGTCAATGGCTTATGTAATACTGTCGAAACGTCAGGATAAATGTATCTGTAGTTAAACTTGTTTCATACCTCATAAAGCATTATTTTGAACACGAAGACTTTTCATATTAAAAAATCAGTCCAATTAAGAACCTCCTTTTTTTGAAATCGGTTAAAAATAAAAAATAAAATCATCATCAACAGCCTTTCGTAGTCCACTGCATGTTCAGCATAATTATGTCCAGTCCATTATGTCCAGCATAAGCCTCTCTAATGCTCGCCACTGTCCCCGATCCTAGCATCCAGCAGTCACTTGTCAGTCATCTTGCGCAAATCGTCACTCCTCCTGACTTGAGAGCGACCTACCTACGCGGCGTCATCATCATTTTTTTTTGTTCACCAATGTTTCTAATGTTTGGAAATTTTGGTAAACAAAGGTTTTGGTAAAAAATCTTTTTCCCCTATAGAAAAAAAAATCTGAAAAATGGAATAAAAGACTGAACTCACCTTTAAGGGGATACGACCTCAAATACCTTAAAACATACTTTTCTCATTATTTCTGTATTACAGTAATTACCTCTCAAATGTTAACGATACGTAGGCGTCTTATTGTATCAAAGAGGATTT
This sequence comes from Conogethes punctiferalis, assembly GCA_031163375.1. NCBI lineage: Eukaryota > Metazoa > Arthropoda > Insecta > Lepidoptera > Crambidae > Conogethes > Conogethes punctiferalis. The sequence goes on from CM062078.1 coordinate 16,698,406, forward strand.
TGTGAAAGCCACAGTTGGTTTGACTTTTAACCTTTTCAAAATTTAAGATCATACATTTTTGTTGGCCAATCTTTCAGAGGGTTCTGAACAATGTATTAAGCTCACCCATGCTTGAATATTTTAAAGTGTTTTGTTTGTAGATGAGGTCACCTTAAGAACTATAAACCATTTCTCAGAATTCAAAAGTGAGAGTGTGATTCAAAAGGTTACTTTGCTTAAATAAGAGGCAATGAAGATACTTAACTACCTGCCATTTGTTTGTAAATCCTCCCCCAGCCCCTAAAAATGAACGCGGACGAAGTCGCGGGCACAGCTAGTATAGTAAAATGCGCAAACACAGATGCTAAGTGCATTGAATTTCTGTCCCTTCACCCTCATAATCCGATAAAAAGATTGCAAGTACTCAATATGTGGTAACAATAGAACAAAAACAAATGAAAAGCAATCCTCAAATCAGAAACTAAAATAGACTCAGAGATTTCTACTCAATCTCATCTTAAATGAGTCATAAAATTAACAACTCAAGCGATGACGCAATTGTAGACTAATATTGTCGAAAGAAATACCTAAGTTGTGGTTTACGATCGTAAATTTTTTAAGGTTATCGTCCAGTGGGGTCGAGCAAAATGACCTTATGTAAACAATTTTATTGCTTACTTGTATCTTGGATTGGACGGGATATTTGTACTGTGAAAAGATAACCTTACAACCAATCGATAAAAGTATCGATACAACCTATCGATACTTTTATCAATTGGTTGTATCGATATTCTAAATCGATGATTTCACAGGTTGTTGTACTTCTAAAATGAATAGATATTTTTCATCATGACATCAAGGAAACGGGAAGTAGCCTGGGCATAACTAAAACTGAGTATAAAACCTACTGTGGTCACCAACCCACCAGGCGTGGTGACTAAGGCAAATCACCCCAAAAAGCATTTGTCATTGGAGAAGGCTTAATGATGATTATGAGTAAGTTACAATCACAAGTATATAATTTAAGCGGTATCGATAAGATCATTTAAACGCTACTACTAATACCTACTTATCTACGACAGGCTCGGTGGCTCATTTGGTAGTGACCTCTGCCCTCTGAGCCAAGGGTCGTGGGTTCGATTCCCGCACAGTGCAAACATTTGTGTTCATGAACATGTCTGTTTGTATTGGTCTGGGTGTTTTCTATGTATAATATGTATTTATTTACAAAAAAAAGGATCTAAGTAAGTTTATCAGTTGTCTAGTATCCATAGTACAAGTTTCGGCTTAGTTTGGGGCTAGGTGGCGCTGTGTGGCCCAGCGTGTCATGTCTTGGGTTATTTATTATTTACTATTTTCCTAGTTTCAAGTCCATCGTATGGTGCACAATAAAATATATCTACCTAATTTTGTTGATAAAGATTTGAAAAATACCAGAGTCGATACTTAGACAACACTTCTTCAAAATTTTATTACTTCTTAGAACATGGAGCAATGTTTATATTAACCTCTATAAATATTAGATGCGCTTTTGACGACGAAGTTGTCGAAATGGAAAATAGCACATATATGCAATAGAGCAAGGAAAGTGGTCGCGTCAAATTTAGGAGAGAGCATTTATATAAAATTGAAACCGAATGACTTCAATTTTATTTATCTCAAGCTCTAGTCGTCGTTTATAGTTACATTTTATGGTTTACTAGCTGTGCTCGCGACTTCGTCCGCGTGGACTAGTTATTTTTTCCTCGTTTTTTTATATTTTCCATTATTTCTTCGCTCCTAATAGTTGCAGCGTGATGTTATATAGCCTAAAGCCTTCCTCGATAAATGGTCTATTCAACACAAAAAGAATTTTTCAATTCGGACCAGTAGTTCCTAAGATTAGCGCGTTCAAACAAACAAACAAATAAATATACAAACATACTCTTCAGCTTTATAATATTAGTTAAGATAAGGTGTATGAAGTGACTTCCTGTAAAACGGAAACCTAATAAGACTTTAGAATATTTTTCAAGGATTCAAGGATCATTGTGAGAGTCCAAAAAACCAAGGAAACGTTTCGAGAAAAGTGATGTAAGAATGCGTAATCGCTTGCCTCGTCTTGGCGGGGTTAATACGGTGTCCCTAGATTAGATTCAAGATGTATCTTAGATTGAAGCCCTTTCTGATTACGGTGCACTGTATTAGCGCCAGCTCGGCAAGCCAGTTGTGGACATAATCCCATGCTCTCCTTTCCAATATCGAACAACAGCTGGACAGGAGCCTACAGGGTGAGGGCGATAGGCACGGTAAGTTCTTTATTAGTGAGGTCATTGCGAACACTTTTTTCATAAAAAAAATCCTTTCCTTTCGCTGCTATTACTAGTTGCTCTACCAAATCGTCTCGTCTCAGATATATAGTATCTGACAGTAAATCTGACAAGTGAAAAAATATACAAAAAAAAGTAGCAAATGTCAAAAGTCTAGTCGCAACAAGACTATAGATAAAAAACTATCACATTCATAGAACGAAACACTAACTACTATTAAGATACTAAGGATGAAAACCCACTTATATTTACTATGGCCTAAATGCCCTAGCAGGGCGTCACATGTTTATCTTCTACACATACACGTAATATCTGTATAACTGTTTTTGTAATGTGACATGCAATAAACATTTGAATTTAAAGTCTTGAATTGGTAAATATAGTATCTGACAGTAAATCTGACAAGTGGAAAAAAATATATACAAAAAGTAACAAATATCATAAGAAGAAAAACTATCACATCCGTAGCTCGAAACACTAGCAAGTGGAGGTGTTACCTTAAAAAACAGATTAACGTAACGTTTGACTTTGACGAGTTCGCCGGGCAACTTTTAATGAACCCGGCGGTTTGCTGTTTGCCGGGATACCCTCACGGGGATTTTCCCCAATGATTCCGCTAAGTGAAAGTGGAGATTTGTCCCGCATTGTCGGGGATACAGATTTAACTTAAGTTCTTTTCCGTGCGGTGTCGAAAAAAAAATACAAATCAACGCTTTTTTCTTCAAGCGGAGTTCGTAAGACTAGAATAAGGGACTACTTGAGGTTTCAGCTTCTTAGCTTCATGCTTAGCACCTTCTTAGCCGGTGGTAGGATTTAACTGCCCAGCTGGAGACTATCGTCTACCTAAGAGAAACACCACTGAAGTAACTTCGTTAGCATTATGGAACCATTCCGTATTATGGCCAGAATAATCCTACAGACTAGTATGGCGATGCCTACTGACAAGTTAAAGTAAACATCTGGAGGATATACCCATAATCCACGCTGAGCAGACGGGTTGGCGATTTGTACCTAATGAAGTCTTGAAAGTAGATTGATGTAAAAATAGTTTCCACAAAGACAAGAACATTCCAGTTTTATTGTTAAACTTATGACACTTTTCCGCTTGACGTGTGCAGAAATAAACCTCGCAAAGACCAGACGTCCAATAAAAAGTATTATGTGATACAAAAACATTGGCGAAACTTCCAATAAAGTAAGCGCAAAAACGTTTCCATTTTTAGATGAGCCGAGAGACCAGGAAACGACACGACAGGATCGCCACCCATCACTTCTGGGCCAATATATTTCATGAGTGAGATTCACCATAAGTTTGCTTTTTTGTAGGATTTCATATATTTTTTATATGGGATGTTAGGGAGTGGCCTATTATCTTTCGCTTCAAGATAACCTCACCTACTCGTGGTGCATCCTGCCGAATAACAAACGAGGCACTGGCAACCGACTGGCGGTTACTAAATACCATACACCGATGTCGGGCAACATGAGCCCTGCGATCGTCAACGTGCCTGCCCAGAGTGGGATTATGGGTATATCCTTCAAATGTTTGCCATAAGTGGCGAACAATTGGAGAGGCCTATAGGCCTAGGTCTAGCAGTGGTCTGCAATGGGCTGATTATTATAAGACTAGCTGAAAAGTAGTTGTTTGCTCGTCGAGTAATCAACTTACTGATCCAATCCTTTAAAATTGCTGTTACCCATATATCGTAATCCTGTTGTCAGTTTCTTTACTTTTGCTGTACCTGTTTATTTATTCTATCTATTTTCCTATATTAATTCGTCTAAACGACTGCATCTACCGTGATGCTAAGCAGAAACGATTACGTCCAACAAATGTGTGCGATCACCATCAAGCATTACCATTAGCGCAACGAAGATTGAACACACCGTGACGGTCCGAAAAAATGCAGTCTCACGCCCCCTTGAAAAGATTATACGGAGAAGGAAATACGTGTGTTGAATAAATCTTTGAACTAGCCAAATGAAATCATGTAGAAATAAAATGTACTATAATAGTTTCCGCAGAATTTTTGTATTAGTCACCAGTAATATTCTCGCGTAACATATTTTAAAGGAACGAGAAACGAGCGTATTCATATTTAGAAGGCCGGCAGCGACCCTAAACTCGATTAGAGTTGCGGGTGTCTATGGGCGGTATCGACTGTTCTGTTGTACCATCAGGCATCAAACTTGCTCGTCTGGCGCCTCTCGCATAAAAAAAACTTATATACTTATGCCTAGTCATAACCATATCTTAGCACTAGCTTGCAAACTATATTGCAGGAGGCCTTAGTCAAGTAGAGGAATGACAATTGTCATTTTGGGGCATTTGCGTTTTATTTTTCAAATTCGAAATGGGTTTGCACTTAACTGTGTTTGCACCTGATGGGCAATATCATAGTCTACGATGTAACGCGCTCACTCAGCAAAAACCGGTTCACTCTCGCCTTGAACATCGCAAGATTATATCCCTCGGGGAACAAGAAGCTTGCCTTAGACGTCACGTTGGCAGGCGGGTTGGTGACCGCAATAGGTTTTATTTGTACCCAGGGAAACGCTGCTACCCATTTCTTAATATTCAATTGTTCGTCATCATTGAAGGATAAATTATTATCATTCTGTTAGTAATTTCCATTCTGCAGAAACTTTCTAACAATACGAAATAGATTTTCAACAAACTTTCCACTTTTGTCCGCTACAAGGTCGATACATTTAGTCCCCCTATTGCCGACACGAAATCGGCGTCCCAAATGTGACATTACTAAACCTCTTACTAAGAACTTTCGGGGCCACGTAACGGCAATGGTATTAATTTATATCTCACGTTTCCGTTCCTCTTTCACTCGTGTAAGCTGTAGAATATCTTTTATTGCTTTATCGCGAACGTTCAACGAACGCAAATTTCATTTCATTATACGTAGGTACTTAGGTTCTTTGAGCTATTGAAGTGGGCAAATCTGCGATTATTTCACGTAGATCCTTTTTCTTCTATGGATCGATAGATTCTTTAGTGTTTACTTCTTTGAAAATGTCACTTTTGACAGAGTGGTAATGATCGTCATTTCAGGCGTTGATGGTAAGCTTCGCAATGCGCCATCAAGTCTTCCTCTTTTAGTGAGAAGTAAGGGAGAGACCTATCAACATTAAGTTCCAAGTCACCCTCACTTACCCGTGGTGCAACCTGCCGAATAACAAACGAGGCTCTGGCAACCGACTGATGGCGGAATAACCATCACGATTGTAACTAAATACCACAGGACAATGACGGGCAGCAGAGTCGTTGGAACGAAAAGCTATGCCCTGTGGTCGCCAACCCACCTGCCCAGCGTGGTGATTATGGGTAAAGCCTTCAGGTATTTCCCAAAAGTGACGAATAACTGAAGAGGCCTATGTCCAGCAGTGGACTACGATACGCTGATGATAACTGTCTTCCTCGTTTATTCGAGTGATGAGCCCTTGAATGTTGGCTTTATCTGATCGATCCATCTTATATGCGATCTCATCTGTAGCCCAGTACCCTCAACCATTCCCTGGACCTTCAATAGCCCCCGGCGTATACGTGACCAAAGGTTATCAATAAACGATTCGTCTAATTGCCAATGTTGCAAACAACTAAGCAAATTGTTTAAGAGTAAACATAAACGATTTGCAATAATTGTCCTTCATGTGATTTCTTGTGCTTCATGAAGCCTGCAAAAGTATATTTATTTTTATGTCTGAAACAATCTCGAGAGCAAAGATCTCGAAAGAATAATGTTTACGTTGAAATGAAGGGATTTATTTTAATAACAGACACTAGCTGCTGCCCGCGGCTTTGCCTGCGTGAACATCGGTTTGTCATGAAGAGCTTACTCTGTAATTATATCATGTACGCGTCTTTGTCTTTTAATTTATTACACGCGCTTACGAATGGATGCTCAAAGGATGATGAAGATATAGGTATTCGATTCGAGTGCTGAGAAATCTGAACATAGGTTGACACAGGACAAACACAATTTTTTTTTTTTCTAAATGACTACGATGATGGCCAGGGCGGCCTTGTCATCATCACCGGACTGTTGGGGGAGCGGAAGGCTCTCACCCCTAAAAATTTAAGCAACGGCGCTGAGGGCGCCCCCTGTGGGGCTCGAGCCTCGGCTCAGGGCGTTGCTGGGAGATGCCCTACGGACGTATGTTTGGGGAGAAAAGCGACCAGGCGCGGGCCGGTATCGGGAAAAGGGCGCGAAAGCTGGGGGGCGACGCGACGGGAGTCCCCGCCGGCGGGGACGGAACGACGGTTGATTTGCAGTGTTGTTTGTCGCGAGTTGTTCGGCGGCGGTCATGGCTAGAGTGATGGGGTCATCGGCCTCCAAGAGGACGTGGCGGGGGCGGCGGCGTGCGCCGCGGAGAGGACAAACACAATGTAGGTACATCTTGTTGGCCTCTGGTTGGCTATTGGAAGCCGCGGCCCATTGTTCAGGAATCACCTGGGGCGCTACTACAAAAAACGAAAACGATCGTTCGTTGAAGGGATCGCGTATTTTTGCCCCACAAATACCTCTCATTTGTCCCTCCCGTGTTATAATATATCAATTAAATTGTTGAAAATCGACTTTGACGAATTTTAGTTCAAATATTCGAACACGGGAGGGACAAATGAGAGGGATTTATGGGGCAAAAATACGCGATCCGTTCAGCGAACGATCGTTTTCGATTTCTGTAGTAGGGCCTTGGTCTAAAGCGATGGTTCACTTAACTATAGGTTCTGGTGATGACGTATCTAGAGCGACGTCTCCCTGAATTATTCGAGTTATCTAAAAAAGTTGATGAACCGATATGATGCGCCACTGGGGTCAGCAGTCATCAGACTGTTATATCGCGTCCGCACTATTTTTGAGTCAATTAGTCTTTTTACGGTATCAAAAATGGTGCTTACCTACGTACCTACCTAGTTACTACTGTGAATTCTCATTATTTCAAACAGAGCAACCGCACGTAATGCACTTGTGTATGGGCATAAACATGTACACTTCAATATCTCGTGCGTACTTGCCTGGTCTGCTTGGAGAATGGTCATTGTGGCCGATTTTCGGCCAGGAGAGTGCTGGCGCCGGCGCGTTACGTTTCAAATTGCTTAATATAGAAATACGGATACTTATTTTGTACTTTTTGGTAAATAAGTGCGTTTAATAATCTTATAACTATACACCTAAAGCAGAATCTGGATATCCTGTGTATGAACATAATTATTTTGAGAAGCCACTCTAAAAATACTAAGTATCTTTTATTTTTATTTATTTCATACTGAGCGTCCCTAAAATTATGCTGTGAAAATTATTTACCGATAAAAAAGATTTTTATTAATAGGTGGTACCTAACTATATGTACCTACATGTTACTTAGTACCTACGACATTTTAAGTATCATGCCAACCAAAAAGCGACCACTTGGCCGGTGTATGAATCTTTACTTATTTCAAAGCGTTATTTTCTTCCGACATGCGTAATTATAAAACGATTTTATTAGGCTGAAATGTTATAATATTAGTATTGAGGACAGAAATTACAATTTAGATAAGAAAAATATTTATAGCATACACTGATCGCAATTTCGTCGCATCCAAGCTAGACATGTGGCCCGTTGTTAGCCTTCTGAGAATGCAGTAAGGTTTTTGGTTCTTGGATCTTCATTAAACTGTGATTCATTATCACATGCAGGTCGCCTTGTTTACGGGTTATGGTAGATCTGTTTCGACTGTACACAATAAAATTCCTAAAGTTTGTTCCAATTTGTTGCTGAATGAGGTGCCTCTGAAACTGAGCAACATTCTAGTAGACAACGCCGGTGGTTATCCCTTTACGTTGGTCGTCTTTTCAGTTATAGCAGTTTGCATATAGTATTTTCCGAAGAATTTCATTCCGAAAATAAGCCGCACAATTTTAATTCTTTTCGAATTTCCGTATTTACCTCGGTATCAGTACCTGTCATGTCAAATTGATGATTTCGCTGACAAAGTCAAGAAATGACAGTATCTATGGTGTATTCAAAAAGTTCTTAATCACTCCGTAACATATTTTCCCGAAATTCTAAATGAAAAAATTTATAAATCGTTGTAATTTATAGCCTATATGTTAATCTGATGCATAAACAATATTCGTATAAAGTTTCACTAAGATCTGTTCAGTAGTTTTTGCGTGAAAAGGGAACAAACATCCATCCATCTCTCTATCCATCCAAAAAAACTTTCGCGTTTATAATATTAGTGGGATAGTGGGATGGGATAAACACTTTCATTCAAATAGGTTATCCCTTTCGGAGAATCGATGTTTGAATGTTAGGGTTCAGTTTGTGTATTAAATATTTTATACAATAATTCAACCTAATACATGCCTCGTTGGGCCATTTAGTCCCAAACTTAGCCAAACTAACTGGAGCTTGTACCATTAGTACTACATAGTTACATACATACATAACGTCACGCCTTTCTCCCAGAGGGATATGCAGAGACCACGTTCTTCCAATTGCTACGATCCTGGCACACAACTTTTGCTTCGTCCACATTCATCAATCTCTTCATACATGGTCGTCGGTTTAGAATACATTGTATTGTATCCTTTACTAATTTGTATTTGCCTATGAGCACTAGACAACTGGTAAACTTACTTAGATACTTCTGTATTGTGCGGGGGTAGAATCCACGGCCACAGTGTCTGAGGCAGCATTTGAGAATATGTATTTGCTTAGTTACGTAGGTCCAGTAACAAGAACCACGAACTTTTATATAGTGTACTTATTTTAAAAATAAATATCAATTTTAATAAAAAAAAATTACGAATTCCTGCCAACAAAATTATTGAACTTTTTTGCGAGTAAAAACATTTAATTTTATTCAACAGATTCCTGTAAAAGCCCTGAGCCCCAGACGTCAGCAAATAACTATTGAACCTCAAATCGTTTTCAAAAGTAAATTTTATAGAACCTTTAAGTAGTATTTCATGAGAGTATTAGTGCTGTCCAATTGTCGACATTTAAAAAACTTTTTTTGAGCAGTTTTTTTATGAAATTAGAAATATTAAATCTCCAAACACCGGAGCGAAAAGCTACGCTCTACGATTGGCAACCTGCCTGCCCAGCGTGGCGATTATGGATATTCATATAACCTTAAAGCGACGAACAACTGGGAAAGCCTATGTCCAGCAGTAGACTGCTACAGGCTGGCGAATAGGAGTCTCCTTCTTTTCGTGTCAACGAACCTAACTCTAAACGAGATCACACCTGTCCCGACCAAAACCTAGCAACCGATACACCACAGTCAGTTGCCTGGTAGAGATAATAGGAGTATAATAGTAGTACTTTTAGCCCTAGAACCTTTAATTGTTGGGGTGAATGTGTTAGTGATTTAGACTGAATACAGAGTTTATATTTTACTAGCTTTTGCCCGCGACTTCGTCCGCGTGTTTAAATTTATACATATAAAAGTTTTTTCCCGCTAACTCCCGTTCCCGTGGGAATTTCTCAAAATACAGCCATAACTAAACTTTATATTTACTAAGGTACCTGCATGCCAAATTTCAAGCGTCTAACTTAAGCGGTTTAGATTTTTCATACAAAAGGATTTTCCCGCTAATTCCCGTTCCCGTGGGAATTTCGGGAATTCCTTTCTTAGTGCACCCCTACGGTACCTAAGCTACGTCCCTTCCAAATTTCAAGTGCCTACGTTTAGCCGTTTGGGCTGTGCGTTGATATGTCAGTCAGTCAGTCAGTCAGTCAGTTTCTCCTTTTATATATATAGATTATCACATCTGGGCAAATGTAGCTTCAGACGATCAAATCAGGTTGAGTGACGATTTGCGTAAGATGGCTGGCAAGTGCTGGACGAGAAGCCCAGGATCGAGAAAAGTGAACAACTTGGAGGCTTATTTGGTGTGCTGAGTAATCGATACAAGTAAAAATAGAAGTGAAAGTGTATAATTTACGTGATGATAAATGTCACGTATCACATGATCACTAGAAGAGATCGCTGAAAGCGATAAGACCTCCTTAATTGTACTTCGATTTGTCTCTGTATCTAGTTTTAAGTCAAAGAATATCTCTCTAATTACTAATGATTTTTTTTTACCACAAAGGTGGCTAATAAACCAAATATGGTTTTTTTTTAAAGACATGCCACGCTTGGCCACACAGCCCCATCTAGCCCCAAACTAAGCCGAAGCTTGTACTATGGGTACTAGACAACTGATAAACTTACTTATATATATTTTTTGTAAATAAATATATATTATATACATAGAAAACACCCAGACCAATACAAACAGATATGTTCATGCACACAAATGTTTGGAATGTGTGGGGATCGAACCCACGACTCTTGGCTCAGAAGGCAAAGGTCAAGGCCAATTGAGGCACCGAGCCTGCGAGGATTATTCGATTTTTATCTATCGATAAATCGAATTATCTTACACAACACTAGTGGAGATACCGTAGACGTTACCGTACAGAAGCAAGGGCATTTTTCTTTCTTCAGAACTAATCTACATTCTAAAGAGAACGAATTCACTGTTCAACACATTTTATATCTTGAGCTATGGGAATATATCTAGCCTAGAGTTTCTCAAACTTGCAATCCTAGGATAACGTTTAAGTAAGATGAATTTCAATTGTTTTCAAACAATCCAGACAAGTTTAAAAAATAATGTAGCATAACTCCTGGGCATGAAATGAGATTTGTCGTTTTATAATTTGCTCGTCCGTGTGGGTTCCGGATTTAGAAATAGGACCACCATCCCATTCCGTGGTGCATCCTGCCAAATAACAAACGAGGCTCAGTCGCACGCGTGGATATCGGGTTTCAACAATACGGACTTCCTAAAAATGGTGCCTACATTATAAGTTAGACCTAAAGGTCTTCTCCAATGTATTGCTCTAGCAATTTAATTCCATGCAGTAGTTTTTGCGTGATGCGCTTTGAAACATACAGATAAAAAAAATTACTGATTGCATTTTCGGCATCAGTATCGATCACTTATCATCCCCTGATAGTTATTTTGAAAGTCGTCGAGCACCACAGACCGACAGCAAACGGAATAATTACCTAGAATCTTTATAGAAATGTTTGAATAAGCAACGATGTGCATTTGTATGTAAATATTCCCTGTTATTGTGTATGTAAGTATACCGACCTGGTGAATTGTTCCCGAATAATTATGCACGTACGTAAAATTTTGTTACCTTATCGACGGATTATGCACGTACCCGCAGTAAAGTAGTAGTTAAGTTTCTCATTGTAAGTGACTGTATGGTTTTTTAATGAGGAAATAAATATTCTTTAAACCTAAAATATATTTAATGTACAGAATTGACCTCTCTTCAGATTTATTATAAGTATAGATAGTTGTGATACTATGCCGCGTGATCTTCTGTCCCTTTTAACAAAAAGGACACATTTTACAATAGTTACCCTTTATGGCACATAATATCAAACATTTTGAGGAGCCGTGATTTGGACAATTTGAATTTCACCTCCGTTTCTTATTCCCAGAATTCAAATACCAGTAAGTGGTGTTTGCGGATGTCCTTTGTGGTGAAATGCCTTTTTAAAGGGTGAATGGAAATGTTTATTGGGGAAATGAACAATACAAATATAACTGTTTGTACGCAACGAATTCATGTAAGGGGATGTAAGGAAGGGAGCGGCCTATAATCTTTTCGTTCTAAGCCAACCTCACCTGCCCGTGGTGTATCCTGCCGAATAACAAACGAGGCGCTGGCAACCGACTGGTGGTGGCATAACCATCACAATTGAAGGCGTAGCTAAATACCACAGGCCGAGGACGGGCAGCAGCGATTCGGGGCGAGAAGCTACGCCCCACGATCGCCAACCCTCCTGCCAAGCATGGCGATTATTTGATTATGGATATTGTTCACCAGATCTTTGCCTTAAGTGGCGAACAACTGGGGCATTTGTCCAGGAGCTGGACTGCAAAAGCTGATGATGATGAGTGTCCGTAGCTACTCCAAACTACGGTAATTTGGGACTAGATGGCGCTGTGTGGCGCAGCGTGGCATGTCTTGAGTAATTTATTTGCCTGGTCTAGCCAGTAGTGCCTTAAAAATCTACTATAACAAACCCACAGGTTCTTCAAATTAAAAAACATAATTACGATTAAACACCATTTCATAGTACCTTCTCGGAATAAATACTTCATTACATTTCTACTATCTGAGGCCGTATCCGTATGAAAGACAATTTCAATGGAAATTTAAACTCTTTGCTATTGATACAAACGGAATCATATTTCTGTGAAAGATATTTTCTTATAATAACCCTCTGTTTATAAAAGAAATTAAAGTGAAAATGAGATTTCCAAGAACCCTCTTGGTTTAAGCGCGTAGCTGATAACGATCTGTTTCTATTTCAAAGTGTTACTCGGAAATTATGTTCCCAGAGGAATAAAAATGTTATGTTTCCTGTGTTTTTAAATGCTAGATATATTAATGTGTTATTGTTAATACTAACTGCAGCTACTTTTCCCACGTAAATACTGGTGATATCTACAGATGTAGATGCTGGACATAGGCCTCTCCAGGTGTTCGCCAATTAGGGCAAAAATCTGGAGGAAATACCCATAATAATCGCCACCCTGGGCAGGCGGGTTGGCGATCGTAGGGCATAGCTAGTCGTAGGCGTAGTATTTAGCTACACCTTAAGTTGTGATGGTTATACCGCCACCAGTCGGTTGCTAGCGCCTCGTTTGTTATTCGGCAGGATGCACTACAGGCATGTGAGGTTGGCTTGACCAAAAGATGATAGGTCGCTCCCTTATATCATTTAATAATACATACATACAGCTATACGTATCAATTGTACATTACTGGCTTGACTGGCTCGGTGGCTCAATTGGTAGTGACCCCTGCCTTCTGAAGCAAGGGTCGTGGGTTCGATTCCCACCCGGGACAAACATTCGTGTGATGAACACTTGTGTTTGTCCTGTGTCTGGGTGTTTATATATTTGTATTTAAGTATTTATTTGTGGTACCTTCGTTGTTCTGATACCCATAACACAAGTGCTTAAGCTACTTACTTTGGGATCGGAGCAATGTACGAGTATGTGATGTTGTCTAATATTTAATTAATAATAATATTACCTACGTCATAGAAAACCATAAACAAATAAAAATATAACAATAGTAATTCATAAGCCATACCCCATGCTCTCGACTGAACACTGCTTTCTATTGTGTAAGGTTATATAAATTTGGTCTTACTACACAAGGATCTTATACACTATTTTCAGCTTAAGTTAGCCCCCAATTCTGTCACAGTTTAAGCGATAGTAGTATAGTAATATTGGATTAAATGTGACATAGTACTCAGAAAATAAAACTGAAGTTTGCCTTAAAGTAATAAATGGAAGCTTTTAGAAAATAAAATAACATTATTATGTAAAATCAATACATATTATAATAAAACAGTAGATAGAAGAAGTGTGTCTGTCAATTGAATATTTTTACATCATCATCATCCTCGTAGCCTTTTTCCCGATTGTCTCAGGGTCGGCTTCCCAAACTGAGAGATTTGGCGAGGGCTAAGCTTTAACACAGAGCGACTGCATTACTTTTATTTTTAAGAGTATTTTGTTGAGTGGAAGGACGTGGTCTCTGCCTACCTCTCTGGGAGAAAGGCGTGACGGTATGTATGTATGTATTTTGTTGAGTCTCCAAAAATTAGATTTTCAGATTTCGATTCCAGGACATTTGAAGATTAAGAGATTGTGATTGAGTAACTTTATAATAGTAAAAGTTTACGCGACTTACATCGCTCTCACCAGCTTGTATTAAAGAAATAGGGAAATTTCAAAAATATTGAATGCCATTAATGATGAAACTCTGATGAATATAGATAGAAAATCAATTTAACGCACGGTATAAATACCGTTCATTTTGTAGTGAATTCTGCCGAAGGGACGAACATTCGGAAGGGAGGTCATTCCAATTGCATTTCCATGTTACCCACTGGCCCATATCTCACTGTGGCGTCGTAAAACCTACGGTCAGCACCCACTCGGCTCCAAGCGCGGCCACATTTCGGAGCCACATCACGCGCACTCAAAATGAAGTGCGCGCAAATATTGTGCTTCGCTCGCTCAGCGCGGTCCGCCCAGCTCGCTCCGCTCATAAAGATGTGAGCGATTTCACAGCGCGAATGGGGATTTTGTTGCATCTCGGCAGCTTTACGAGTTCTAAGTGTGATATTGCGTTATTGTGATATCGGCTTTGAAGCCTGAGTATTATGTTTTTGGTTTTTGTTAGATGTTTGAATGTCTTCAGTTCATGTGGTGTTTCAAAGCTTATAATACAATCAGATTTAATTAAAAATATCCAATTTTACTTATTACTTACTTATTTGCAATTTTTTTATAGTGGCTTGCCCTCGCCTGACGGAATATGAAAGAGAAGCCCAAGTCGCTGTGGCGACTGACAAGTAACCAAATGACTCCCTGCCACTTCTTGCCTACATGCGAGATGGATCTGGCTTTACACGGCCGTGTGAAGGAAGTTTTGGATGGGTGTACTTTGATCACCAGCCCGGCAGGTTAAAATTCTAGGCCACAAATATTCACATGAATATTTTGTTTTGGACCGGGAACGAACTCATAACCCTTAGTTTAGTAGGAAAGTTCTCTACCGAATGAGGCACCAGTCAAATAGTGTTTGATATTTGAGTAAGTCTATTAAATCAGTAGTTCTATATACTGTTGAAGAGAGGTAGGGCATAGCGAATCTTTGCTCGAATTGAGCTGCCCGTCCGGGGAAGGACCTCCACCCTATAGAATACCGCAGCCAAATGACCTCCGGGTCGTGTTTCTGCTGATGAGTAGGGTTTTCGGAGCTCGTGGGAGGTTAAGGCTGGGCCGGCATGGCAGTGGCAACTGACAAGCAACTGCAGTTACTTGCCAGTTGTCACAGCAACTTGGGCTTCTCTTTCGCTTTCCATCAGGTGTAGGGAAGCCATTATTTCGAGCCACTATAAAAAAATACAAATTTTATCCTTTATAAAAAGCAATAAAAATAAGAAATGAACCGTCTCCTACAGTATTCGCAGTGTAAGAAAGACCCAATATCTATTCTATTTATATTTACTTACGATAAAATAGATTTTTTACTAACTTAACCTTTCCTAATAAATGGTATTTGTAGTAAAACACGCCAAAAAATCACTAAAACAATACAGGACTTTTATATACGGCTCTAAACGAAATTCAGCCACCTAAAGAAACACGATAGCACTCGTCCAAATATAAGGGGGAATAGCAAAAACCCTTTGATAAAAACTATTGTTTTGCTATTCGAATTGGTGGCAAGATAAGGGTCGCCGAGCACTGATATTAGAAGGTTTATTAATACGAAATATTAGTTAAGTAATTTGCTTTACGGCGTCCGCCTATTATATTGGATACTAGCTGTGCCGGTGGCGTCGCACGCGTGGATATCGGGTTTCAAAAATAACTGACTTCCATAAAATGGTACCTAAAGGTATAGTTAGACCTCTAGCAATACATTGGTGAAAACCGCATTTTAATTCCATGCAGTAGTTTTCGGGTGATATGCGATCAAACATACAGATTAAAATTTCTTCCGTTTTCTTCACTTCCCGTCACTGCTCTGCTCCTATTGATAGTAGCGAGATGAAAAGTATACTATAACCTGCCCAGGAGTATGAAGAATAATCGTACTAAGTTTCGTTAAAATCCGTCCAGTAGTTTTTTTTTTTCTATAACGAACATACAGACAGACAAAAATTTTACTGATTGCATTTTTGGCGTCAGTATCGATCACTAATCACCCCCTGATAGTTATTTTGAAAAAATATTTAATGTACAGAATTGACCTCTCTACAGATTTATTATAAGTATAGATAGATAGGCCTCTCTAGTTGTTCGCCACTTAGGGCAAACATCTGGAGGATATATTCATAGTCGCCTCGCTGGGCAGGCGGGTTACCGATCGCAGGGCGTAGCTTCTCGCTCCGGTGACGCTGCTGCCCGTCATCGGCAAATGGTAGTACGTCTTCAATCATGATGTTTATTACACCAGTCGAGCCACGGGCAATAGAGGGTGGTTTGGGGCAAAATCTTATAGGTCGCTTCCGCACATGCCTCTTGAATTACATTGGCCATTGACTGACATGGCGTGTATTGTTAACATAAAAGTGATGACGTCAGGAATCACGGTGCACAACTGCTCAGTCTACTATTTATACTTGCTGATACTGATAAATTCATCATCATTATCATTATCAGCCTATCACAGTCCACTGCTGAAAATAGGCCTCAAGTTGTTTGCCACTTCGGGCAATTATTTGGAGGTTTTACCGATTAGGCGGGTTGGCGATCGTAGGGCGTAGCTCCTCGCTCCGGTGACGCTGCTGCCCGTCATCGGCCTATGGTAGAAGGCCTTCAATCGTGATGTCGTGATCGGCCTTCAATCGCCCCCGTCACCAGTAGCGCCACGGGCAGGTGAGGGTGGCTTGAAGAGCAAAATCTTATAGGTCGGTCATTGGCCATTGATGTACATGGCGCGTATTGTTAACGTAAAATTTCCAGAAAAACTAGGCCAGTACATTGCTGAGTGGCTGCACCAGTTTGTTTTAACTGTCAGTCGCCGTAATAAAGCCACGACACAATGGCCACTGGCTTTCGAGTGCTCGCTGCGCCTACTAAAAGATTCCACTTTTGTTCTTGACCCCAACCCGCCTCCATTTGTGTTCCATGAATTATTCATTAACACAATTTGAAGCCGTGTATGGAGTATCCGCCATTATCTGTATACGAAGCGGGTAGGGTCGCGATTGGGTTTGATGTATCACTTTTCAGATGACCTCGTGCTTGGGTTGAAAAATATAATGTTATTTTATTTCTTTATTTACTCGTCATTCTACAATTTTCTTTTTTTTATGAAACAATAGGGCAGACGAGCATACGGTTCACTTGATTGCCAGTGAAACCGCAGCCCATGTACATCTGCAACAATAGGAATTACAGCTGCGCTGCCGGCCTTTAAGAAGGAGGTACGCTTTTTCCTTGAAGATTTGAGGGTCGTATCTGTCCGGAATTACCGCTGGCGACAAAGCATTCCATAGTTTAGTTGTGCGGGGCAGAAAATTGTGACAGAACCGTACAGTTGTGGACTGCCAAGTGTCAAGATGTTACGAATGGCAAGTTTGTTGTTTCCTTTTTTATGTTTGTGATAAAGAAACCTCTTTACTCTTAAGTTCGAAAACGTTTTTGTAGAGAACTGTGAAGCGGTTTCGTACTACGTGAAAATAATCCCTAGTAAGCTAATAAAACCTATTTCTATAGTACATAAATTACGTAAAATATCTGTATCTCTAAAGAATACCTGTCTTATCATTATCTAGTATCATCATCATCATCAGCTCACATCAGTCCACTGCTGCACATAGGCCTCTCCCATATCTAGTATGGTATTTAATAAGACAGGTATTTTCAATTCATACAGTATTTAGTGTAAATTTTTGTCACACGAACAGTACATAATATACTTACATACAGGCCATACAGCATATACTATGTCGAGTGCGGAAGGTATATAAGCAAGAAACTTTCATTGATCTTTCAAAATTAATTATGATAAAGTCATTATACTCACGTTTATTTCATAAGATTCTTGTTTTGTATACGTAATCGCGGCGGAAACTCTCCCAAAGTTCATAGGCATTAATTAAAAAACTTTGAATGTTCTACATAATATGCAAGCTTTTTATAAATATAACGTATTTGTAGTAACCATTATTACAACAGGGAATTTGACTATCATCATCATCATCAGCCCGTGTCAGTCCACTGCTGGACATAGGCCTCTCCTAATGTTCGCCACCTTGATCGATTGACTATACTCGTACATAATTATAATATGAATTTGTATATTACTTCTTGGTTACTAGAAAGAATTATTATGAAGTGTAGAAGAATGATAAGATAAGATAATTTTTTATTTTCTCCACAATCTGTATTGTGCGGACCTCATGAATATGTAACACCTGTATTGTACCACATTCAAGCAAATAAATTTATTTGTATTATTTGTATTTGTATCATTGAATGAACTATTTTTAACTTACAAACGTATTATAAATACAATGTAGATTCTGAGCTAGGCAGAGGCCAGTATTACAGATCACCAGGCCCTTTACACTTTGTGAAAAAACAATGAAAGAAAGAGAAGACTGAAATTTATCAGTTGTCTAGTAGCCATAGTACTAGCTTCTGTTTAGTTTAGGACTAGATGGCGATGTGTGGCCCATGTGGGCCCAGCGTGTCATGTCTTGGATTCTATTTCTATCGTCCACAACCAAAACATCGGTCAAATTGGGTTGGCTCTGCCGCTGACGCGAAACAGATTGTCAACTCGTGCATATTTTCCATTCGGATTGTTTTTTTTTGTGTTTGACATTTTACAGAAACCCCCACCGTATTATTAGCGGGTTAGTGAACATTATTCCGCGCCAGTTGGGATCGTCACTTTTGACGTAAACGGTGAACTTTTTGCCCTTTCCACGATGTATAAGTATGAATAGAACAAGGGTCATATATTTATATTATGTTGCAGTCACTGTGAGCACTCTCTGCTCAGAACATAGAGGCTAAATTGCTTAACATTGGAAACACAAAATTTATAAAGTAGCTGTAGCCTATAAATTCTTAACTGCATTTTAATGTAGTTTAAAATGAATATCTAGTTTGAATAATAATGTGAAATAAATAATTATCTTTCTTGCTACAAAAAAAAAGAATAAGGCACTTACATTCGTAATACATAAAAATATATAGAGTTTGGTTGAACATCTAAATAATGTTACGAGTACGTAGGTACACCCGAAATGATGAAATTACCGCAAACTTATTAGACCACCAGATATAGTTGCTCAAGTATAGCTTTATATTGAGTTGTAATATTCACTTTTTAGATTGCTATGGCAAAATCTTAGATCTAAAAAACCGGCCAAGTGCGAGTCGGACTCGCGCACGTAGGGTTTCGTACCAATGATTGAATGAAAAAATTAGGTAATTTGATTTATGACGTTTAAAAAAAAACTACTTTCTAGATTTCATTCAAACCAAATTTCGTTAGTAGTTTTTATAGTAATACACATCATATATTTTTTTCAGTTTTATCATGCCCATATTTTAGAAGTTACGGGGGGGGGGACACACATTTTACCACTTTGGAAGAGTCTGTCGCGCAAACTATTCATCTGAGAAAAAAATGATGTTAGAAACCTCAACATCATTTTTAAATACCTATCCATAGATACCCCACACGTATAGGTTTGATGAAAAATTTTTTTTTGAGTTTCAGTTCTATGTATGGGGAACCCCAAAAATTTTGAACTCTTTTCTGATTTTATTTTCACATCTTAATGCGGTTAACAGAATACATCTACGTACAAAATTTCAATAATGTAGCCCTTATAGTTTTGGAATAAACTGGCTGTGACATACGGACGGACAGACAGACAGACAGACAGACAGACAGACAGACAGACAGACAGACATGACGAATCTATAAGGGTCCCGTTTTTGCCATTTTGGCTACGGAACCCTAAAAACATACCCTAGCAGGGTTTACAGAGGTATTTATCCATTCCATTTGTGTAATCATTGTTACCACATAATGCAATAAATATTATGATTAATAATGATCACGACGACTCTTTTCAATAAGTTCGAGCTTAACCACGGCGAAGGACTGAAATAATTTCGGGATTGGTGGTTCTACGAGTTCAACGAGACAGTATAATAAAAAGTAATACGCGAATTTCATCACTGCAGTGAGTATTTATTAACACATTTACTCATATACAGAAGACAAACTACCCCAAGAAGATAAGCCACCACAGAAGATTAGTATGTATTCAGCGCGTCGTCACTCTCAGAGGATTACGGTATTATTTAGTCAACAGGACGCATTCGTATGCAGATAATGCACTTTGTGTAGGGGAGCCATGCGTTGGGTTCAGAGAGAGACGGATAAAGAATATAAATTAAGAAGCGTGAAGAAGTATCCGTGTGGTTTTTGGATTTAGAGTCATCATCAGCCTATTGCAGTCCACTGCTAGACATAGGCCTCTCCAGTTATTCGCCACTTAGGGCCGACATCTGGAGGATATACCCATAATCGCCACGCTGGGCAGGCGGGTTGGCGATCGCAGGGCATAGCTTCTCGCTCCGGTGACGCTGCTGCCCGTCATCGGTCTATGGTATTTAGCTACGCCTTTAATTGTGATGGTTATACCGCCACTAGTCGGTTGCCAGCGCCTCGTTTGTTATTCGGCAGGACGCACCACGAGCAGGTGAGGTTGGCTTTGAGCGAAATGATGATAGGCCGCTCCCTTACATCCCTATTCATTTCAGAAGTGACTTCGGTCATCTTCGGACATCTTGTACAGGCGGGGCGGTGACAATTAAATAAATAAATATAAATATCAGACAACATCACATACATTGCTTTAATCCCAAAGTAAGTAGCTTAAGCACTGGTGTTAAGGGTATCAGAACAACGAAGGTACCACAGTACCCAGACACGGAACAAACACAAGTATTCATCACACGAATGTTTGTCCCGGGTGGGAATCGAACCCACGACCCTTGGTTCAGAAGGCAGGGGTCACTACCAGTTTAGCCACCGAGCCAGTCAATTGAGAACTGATTAAGTCAGTTACTTGTCCGTTGACTCCGTACTTACAAGAACTATGAAAAGTGTGGTCACCCCACCAGGTTGTCTGCCGCCCCCGCTCGCAAGTCTGCGCATATATTGCACAGTGCACAAACACAGACGCACGATCGATGCGTCACTTTGCATCTGCTTTGCATCCAGACTCATTTGTATATTAATGACAGATTGGATTCCTATGATGGTCTTGAGTTTTCTTTACTGATATTCTTCTTTTTTTTGTAGAAGTTACAGCCCTTCAAGATTCAATGACAGGCTCGGTGGCTCATTTGGTAGTGACCTCTGCCCTCTGAGCCAAGGGTCGTGGGTTCGATTCCCGCACAGTACAAACATTTGTGTTCATGAACATGTCTGTTTGTATTGGTCTGGGTGTTTTCTATGTATAATATGTATTTATTCACAAAAAAAAATGTATCTAAGTAAGTTTATCAGTTGTCTAGTACCCATAGTCCAAGCTTCGGCTTAGTTTGGGGCTAGGTGGCGCTGTGTGGCCCCGCGTGGCATTTCTTGGGTTATTCATTTATTTATTGTTTTTTTTATGACAGAGGGGCATGAAGGACGCCTCATGGTAAGTGATCTCTTCAGCCCATAGACACCGCAATACCAGGGGAGTCACAGGTGCGTTGCCGGCCCTTGAGAAATCTGTAGGCTCGCTTTTAGACGGTCCCTAGGTATCCATTCGGAAAAATTGCAGCCAGATGCTGATTCCAAAGAATGTATGATGGGGTCATGGATCGCTTCTACGTGCCTTTAAGCGTGGTCTAAAAGAAGTTCATTCCTCACGGGAAGAAATGGTGCCCCACTCCCCTGGGGAGTTTGAGGGAGCTACCTATTTGGGTGTAAGGGAGCGGCCTATCATCTTTTCGCTCCAAGCCAACCTCACATGCCCGTGGTGCATCCTGCCGAACAACAAACGAGGCGCTGGCAACCGACTGATGGCGGTATAACCATCACAATTGATGGGGTAGCTAAATATTACAGGCCGATGACGGGCAGCAGCGTCATCGGAGCGAGATGCTGCGTCCTGCGATCGCAAACCCGCCTGCCCAGCGTGGCGATTATGGGCATATCCTCCAGATTTTTGCCCTGAGTGGCGAGCAACTGGAGAGGCCTATGTCCAGCAGTGGACTGCAATAGGCTGGTGATGGTGATGATGATGACCTACCTACCTGGGTGTACTGCGATGGCGGTGTCAGAGTCTCCTAGGACCCTTGAAACCGCCCCATGGTGCTTGACGGAGGGACCCCCGGTCCCATCCCGGACATTTTAGTAGGTTTTTCCTACCTAGCCACCACCATGAGGCACGGTGCCGCCCTTCCATTCCCTGAGTCAAAAAGTGGAAGAAATGAGGCGTTGATTTGTATTATTTTCCGTCAAACAAAGCTATGTTCTCCTATATGTACTAAGAATATGTCCCTGCCTATGACGAATTTAGATACTCCGAAATATTAATTTAATAAAGGTCTGGGTCAAACCCTGATTATTACCGGGAAAGGAATCTCTTGATTTATTAATAATAATTAATAGGAACCCATACGTAAGTGGCGTTATTACGTCAGTTCTCTATCAATTAGTTAGCACTTAGTGTATACTTTCTGTGCATTAGTATCAATTAGGAGTCTCCTTAATAAGTTAAAGGGATGATATAAATAGAATGTTTTAGGCGGGTCTATCCACAAAATGTGTTCGGAAAGATCGCTGTCGAAAATTTCCTCGACGTGTATTCAAATTTTAAATTCATCATCATCAGCCTATTGCAATCCACTGCTAGACATAGGCCTCTCCAGTTGTTCGGCCACTAAGGCAAACATCTTATCATTCTTATTTGTTAGCGATCTTTGGTTTCTAAGCTAAGGGTTGTGGGTTCAATCCCCTAACATTAAATTTATCAGTTGTCTAGTACCCATAGTACAAGCTTCGGCATAGTTTAAGGCTAGATGGCGTGTGACCCAGCGTGGCATTTCTTGGGTTATTATCTAGGTAGTAGGAGTTACTAGTAGGACTGCGCGGCTGATGATGATAATCGTCCGAAATCGGGCACTTAATTCAACAAGCAATGTACTGTGTGAGTACAAATTCTTTACACAGACCCACAACAATTTGCAAAGAAAAGAATATCAATTTATTCATCCCTTCACCGAACATCGTATACTTCGATAACACTGAAGCTTCACACTGAATAATCAGTTTGTATTCAAAGTTGTTGATGCGTTTATTCATCCTGCAGCGCCACAGTCTGTTATTAAAAGCCAAGATGACGGGGTAAAGCTGTGTCTAAGAATTCTGTGTTGTGCACGGAATTTAATCACAAGAAAGATTGCCAGGGTGGCAAAAATAATATGCGACCTCAACCGACGACACTGATAGACGACTAGAGGTAAAGCCGTGGCTTGGCGAGAGCGGGGATAAAAACTTTTTTAAATTTACCTAATATTTGTTTTTTTAGAACAGCTCGACATAATGGCTTCCCTACACCTGATGGAAAGCGAAAGAGAAGCCCAAGATGCTGTAACAACGGGCGAGTAACTGGTCAGTTACCCGACAGTTGCCACCGCCATGCCGGCCCAACCCCAATCACCCACGAGTTCCAAACTTCTTATATGAAATGTTTAAGATTTAAGGCGGATATACATTTTCCAAAATCCGACTTTGGCCGATTTTGGCCATGTTACAACGCCCGCAGTCACGGGGATTATTTGGTTTCTTTTCAACATTCTGAATACGAGTATTAAGCGGAAAAGTAACAAGACAACCTAAGTTATTGTAATTTTGGTGCTTCATAAATACTTGGTTTTCTTGGCAGTTTGCCTTCAGCGACCGGCGGCGGGGCGGGGGGCACACATCCAACGCCATTGATATAATGTTTGGCCCGCTGGCTCATTCGGTAGTGACCTCTGCCTTCTAAGCTAAGGGTCGTGGGTTCAATTCCCGCACAGTACAAATATTTTTGAGAATGAACATGTCTGTTTGTATTGGTCTGGGTGTTTGCTATGTATAATGTGTATTTATTTAGGTATACATATAAAAAAGTTTATCAGTTGTCTAGTAACCATAGTACAAATTTCCGCTTGGGGCTAGATGGTCCTGTGTGGCCTAGGGTGGCATATCTTGGGTTATTAATTTGCAACCACCAGTCTTGCGATCATCACTCGCCAAGTTTGCGTGCGACTATCGCAACCGCGGTTGCGACCGCGCAAAGACCGGTCTCGTCAGTTTAGGAATAAAACCTTAGTTCCACCACTGCGTTGGGCGCAATTGAAATTGGCTACTTGAGTTCTTAACGTAAGTGCTAAAACTGTATTACTCTACGCTTTCATACGGCCACCGCCGCATTGCTGGCTGCGTCACGTACAGCGCCCGCATCGAGAGGAGACGAACTGCTTGAACCCGCGCGAAGTGACAATGAGCGCCATGGCGAGGTCAATGACCCCTCAGTCGCGTGGTATGTATGTACTTGTGTAAGCTATGCCATGGGATGGAAGGGATCTCTCATCTTTTTTCTAAAAATATTGGAACGTGTATGTTAATTAAAAGCGCACAGTGCAAATACCTTTTCAAAACCGATGTTTGATTGTGACATATTTTATTTCCAGTTTTTTAAAAAAAATCACATGAAACAGAATGTATCCGTCTAAAAGGCCGATGTAACATTCATGCCAAAAACTCGAACAAAAAGTTCAGTCGTAAATTTTAGAATTGCTACTAGCGTTCTAAAATTTATGTTTCTCATTGTAACGCAGGAATTTATATCTGTGCCATTGTATTTTTTGTACTTGTAATTGTATCGATATTTTAATGTTAACTTGTCGACTGCGAACATATTTTATCCTCTAACAATATTATCAAGTAGACATCGTTTTCTCTCTAGATTCGATGAGAAAACTACTAAGTACTAACATTACTTTCATAGTGCAAACGGCCAAACTATAGAAATCCTTGCCGGACTCCTTGCTCCCGAGACATATAATTTTCCGATATTCAATGCTATAGTGAACCGGTTTTTGCTGGGTGAGCGCGTTCCATCGTAGACTCAGATATCGCTTACCATCAGGTACATTGTAGTCAAGCGCAAACCCATATCGAATTTAAAACAAAAATAAAAAAATACGGGTGTAACATGCTGATAGACCAATCTCTGAGACTCACCTTCGGCATTCTCTTTCTCCTGTATACGCGCAAAGTTCATGTCGGTCACAGGAGTTGCGGTTTACTGCCTCTTTCATAATAAAATATAATTATGCATTTCCTAACTGCACGATATCCATACATTGCTCGCTTGTCGGTATGCATTGTGATCATTGTTCACACTCCGTCGCCTTCTGTTTTATTGATATTCCAAGTCCTCGGAATAATTTGCTATGCTAATTTTATTAAAATAGAAATAAACCGTTTTCGAAACCGTATTATTATGTGTTACGTAAAAAATCGTATTTAAAAAAGTTGAAATATTAATAACTAGCTATGCCCCTGCGGCTTCGCCCGCGTTTAACCCCTATTTTACCCCTTTAGAGGGTGAATTTCGAAAAACCCCTTCTTAGGCGCCCGCCTACGTCATAAATGTAACCTACGTGCAAAATTTCGTTGCATTCGCTTCAGCGGTTTCGGCTCTGCGTTGGTCGTTCAGTCAGGACATGTTCTTTTATATATACATCATCATCATCAGCCCACATCAGTCCACTGCTGGACATAGGCCTCTCCCAATGCTCGCCACTTCGATCGGTCCCGGGCCTCTCGCATCCAGCACTTGCCAGCACTTTAAATATTAAATAACAAACATATTGCGCCGACCTTAGATAATGGGAACAGGGCAGGCAAATGATGATGATGATATACAGATAATATTAATAATAATGATAATGTGTGCCTTCTAACTCTATTATTAAAGGATTAGTAGGATCGATATCGATAGTGACTATCTCGTATATTTATTTCCACGTGCACCAGTCTGCGGTCAGTTAGCTCACGCTTCGCTTACTCGCCGAGCGTGCCTTACGCTTCACTATACGCTGACGCTGACTTGTTGATACATCGCTTGTGCGCATTTCTGCGTCATTTTATTTCCACTCAGGTACGATTTTTCCTGTTCGTTTTATTACTGATTGATAGCATTGTGAAACTGATATAATATATCAAAATTTTGTAAGTTTTCTTTATGATATTATTATACATTGTGACTGATGAATTGCGGGAATCCTTTTAGGAGGTCATAAAGTAGCCGATCTGTTGATATGTAAAACGTGTATTTAAATCAAGATGAAATGCATTTTTTTTTGCATATTAGGGATAATTTTCAAACTCATCCTGTCATTAATCAGAAGACTAAGGGAATATCGGGAGAAGGGGAAACTTCGTTTACCTGGGTACAAATAAAACCTACTGCGTCACCAATCCACCTACCAAGCCTGGTGACTAAGGCAGATAAATATAAAAAAATATCAGACAACATCACATACATTGCTCCGATCCCAAAGTAAGTAGCATAAGCATTTGTGTTATGGCTATCAGAACAACGAAGGTACCACAAACAAATACTTAAATAAAAATATAACACCCAACACCCAGACACGGAAGAAACACAAATGTTCATCATACGAATATTTGTCCCGGGTGGGAATCGAACCCATGACCCTTGGTTCAGAAGGCAGGGGTCACTACCAATTGAGCCACCGAGCCAGTCATCAGTCAGATGCCCCCCAATGACAATTGTCATTAAGGGTAGCCTTTGTCCAGCAGTGGACGTTTCATAGGCTGACAATGATGATGATTTATTTCAAATTTAAGAGCTTAGCTCTTGTCGGTGAAACCACTTCCATTCTTGATGATGATGATTAGGATAAAAAAAGAATCAATTAAACCACTTCCGCCTACAAATGGAATCAATAATACAACATTACTCGCAGATATTAAAATGGCACGCGGAAGGGAAATGTTCCCATTATAAATCAAACGACCCGATTTCCCCGATTAAGCCCCAATTGATACTTTTAGCCCCGAATATCCCTGGCAGCGGCTAATCTAATGGCGCGACCGTGTCGCACGGACAGACGGACAAAACGGGCCCTGGATATCTATCTATCTATCTGGTGGATTTCATTTTGTTCCTTTTACGCAATTGTACGCACAGCTGTTACGTTTTTGGGCGCTTTTGGGCGTCACGATGCGAATCGTTGAGCTGACGATGCGATCGTGATGCTTGCATTATAAGAGAGGTAGGGCATAGCGAATCTTCGCTCGAATTGAGCTGCCCGTCCGGGGAAGGACCTATATAATTATTTTATTTTATTTTTTATTTATTTATTTCAAAAAGCCTTAAAACTATCATTACAAGTAAGTAACCTAATGCGACAGTTTGGCCTAAAATTAATTTAAAAATTACATAATATACAAAACAAATAAATTCTAACTTAACCTATCTTTTTACAATATTTTAATAACTAAGTATATGAAATTATGTACAATAGAATTTTTGCGAGCTCACTCGAGTTCTGCAACAAGAAAATGTCCATTTTATCATGGAGTTCGTTCACCACGTTGATGGTACGGCTGAGAGGTGCTTTCGCGAGCAGATTGGTTCTGGCCGCGGGCACCAGCAGCAGGGGCGGGCGCCGCCGCCGCCACACGTAGCGGTCCGGCACGCACAGCTGCAGCCGCCGCAGGACTCCCGGGTTGTGTGCGACCCCCCGTAGCAGCTTCACCACATACGAGGCGAGGGCAAACTCCCTTCTCACCCTCAGTTGGTCGTACCCAACCATACCGATGACGAACAGTGTAGGGTACATTAGTGGGTAAAATGGGTATACCCCATAAAGCTTACAGTACAGGTGTCTCATGAATTTATTTTGGACTCGCTCTAACATGACGCTGTACTTAGCTTCATGCGGTGCCCAAATGACTGCATTATACTCCAGGTAACTCCTGACCAGCGCATCATACAATACTTTTAGAGTGGTAATATTTGTGAATCCCTGTGTTTGTCGTAGCACGAAACCTAGGTTCCGGTATGCCTTTTTACATAGTTTTATTATATGCTCACGGTAATTTAGGTCCGGAGTGATGTTTACACCTAGGTCTCGTACTTGTGACACTCTTTGCATCGGTGTCGCCTCTACATTGTACTCGTAGCGCAAAGGAGTTCTCGCACGACTAAATGTCATCACCGAGCATTTAGAGGCGTTGAAAAACAGCTTGTTCTCATGGCTCCACTTTACCACTCTATTTATGTCGTCTTGCAAGCGTTCACAGTCAAACTCGTCCTCAATTTTGAGCAACAGTTTTAGGTCATCTGCAAACAATAAACAACTGCCGTATTTGACGACTTCTGGCAGGTCGTTTACCATTAAAATGAACTCAAGAGGCCCCAAATTGCTGCCCTGACTCACTCCAGATCTGGTGTAGTATGGCTCAGACTCAAATCCCTTGTAATCCACGTATTGCTGCCGTTCCTTCATGTAGCTGACGAAGAACTGTAGTAGATTATAGACCTATATAATTAATTAAAGGACCCTATAGAATACCGCAGTCAAATGACCTCCGGGTCGTGTTTCTGCTGGTGAGTAGGGTTTCCGGAGCTCGTGGGGGGGCTAGGGTTGGGCCGGCATGGCAGTGGCAACTGACAGGTAACTAACCAGTTACTTACTTGCCAGTTGTCACAGTGACTAGGGCTTCTCTTTCGCTTACCATCAGGCGAAGGGAAGCCATTATGTCGAGCTACTATAAAAAAAAAATTGAAATTCGTATCGGGAGCTGTGAGAAGCCTCCGGCTAGGGGCTACCGTTTATTTTACGGAATAGGCGGTGAATTAAAAAGTATTTACTGTTTCCTTTCCTTTTGTTTCCGCCCGTCGGTCTGACATCTTGAAGTGTACGGAAAAAAATTGGGTCCCTTCTCAAAGAAAATGTGGAACGGTTCAAATTGAATCCGGTATTAGGGTATTGATCAGTTTTCTTTTTTTTGTAAAGTGGTAAGTGTAATTGGGACGAAACCTACATACCTATTACACTCATGGACAACAATTACGTTTAATTAGGGATGTAAGGGAGCGGCCTATCATCATTTCGATCCAAGCCAACCTCACCTGCCCGTGGTGCATCCTGCCGAATAACAAACTAGGCGCTGGCAACCGACTGGTGGCGGTATCACCATCACAATTGACGGCGTAGCTTAATACCACAGACCGATGATGGGCAGCAGAGTCACCGGAGCGAGAAGCTACGTCCTGCGATCGCCAACCCGCCTGCCCAGCGTGGCGATTATGGGTATTATCCTCCAGATGTTTGTCCTGTAGCGAACAACTGGAGAGGCCTATGACCACCAGTGGACTGTGATAGGCTGATGATGATAATGATGATGATGAAATAACAATTATGAAGATGATAGGTGGCCTTACATATGAGATGTAAGGAAGCGACTTATCATCTCCTATCACGTTTTTGCTCTAAACTACCCTTACCTGCTGTGATGCATTTTCCAAATAACAAGGCAAAAAGGATGGTGGCGGTATAAACATCACAATTGAAGGCGTAGCTAAATATCAAAGGCCGATGACTAGCAGCAGCGTCACCGGAGCGAGAAGCTACGCCCTGTGATCGCCAACCCGCCTGCCCAGCGTGGCGATTATGGGCAAAGCCTCTAGATATTTTCCCAGTGGCGAACAACTGGTGAGGCCTATGTCCAGCAGTGGTCTGAGTTAGGCTGATAATGATGTATAACAATGATGCCTGTGTGGTCTCGGATTTATGTAGAATGGGACCATCCCCTACAACTAGTGACCTAAATTCATCACTCGACAGATGTTAGCGAAGAAGGAAGCCTTATTTAAAAAGTTACATAGAGCAATTTTAAAAGGCACCCTGCTTATCTCATATTTCATTTCGTACGAACGCGAATCGAAAAAAAAAACTTTATCGGTGTATATTTCACTAGTAATAGACTTTTGCCGCAAGCCGGGCAGAAATACCGGTAACAAAAATAGAGGGAATAAATAATAAATATCGACACTATTTTTCAAGAAAAGGGACCCGTTAAAATATTTAACGTCCATTATTTGCCTCTGAAAAATGCGGGTCCCTTCCGTGTCCGCACTTTGTATGCAAATATGACGATCGAGTTAGTTTGGAAACACACGGCAGTGTTGTTTGGGCGTGGCCGCTAAGTCTCAAATCTTGATGTTCATCGGGGGAAACGGACTCTGGCAAAGAGTTCCAAAGCTTAGCCGTTTACACTATGAGTTTCTGTGTTCTTTATACATATTAGAAACGACAGTTCTCAGCATTTACTAATTACATTAAGTACTTTTCTGCTTAGTTGATACCAAGAGAACTAAGAGGTTCTAAGAACTAAGAGGTAAAGGGGGAAGGGAGCAAGCATCCGATGTACTTGACATTGTCTCCTTGATCGACGAGTGCCCAAAAGAAGACTTTGACCACCGTCAGACACGTAGCTGCTGTCTGCATGCGTAATGACTGACAGAGAATACTTTCAGCATGAATTTCTTTTCCTTTTATAAAATGTAGACATTCGTGTAAGCATGTAGCACTCTCCTTATTAGTAGTAAGTTGTAATTTAAATTTATGTGTTATTTTGTAAATAATTATGCTCTTAATTTAATTTATTTTTTCAAAATGTATTTTTAGTTAGACATCCGAAAAATATAAGATCCAAATCAAAAGACAATGTCCTGACGAACCGTTGACGCGCTTCCACGCTCGCAATAAAATCCCGTATATTCTCATAGTGGTATCTACACGTCTCGAACTTGGTATGTTCTTGTTATACAGCATTATGCGAATGTGCACGGACGAGCACCAGATAATGCCCGTTTGTGACCTGCTAAGACGTTAGCGGATGCGGGTCGAAAATTTCCAAGAACATTATTGTTTTACATGATTTAAGTTTAAACTCTGCAAAGCATGGTTTTCATAAGATATGAAATTTTGTGGGAGGACTTTTCAAGTGACTGTACCTATACGCGCCAGAATTGGATAACAAATGTTAACTGTACCTAATTTAAAGTCAATTATAAAGGATATCTTTCGCTTTCCATAAGGCGTAGGGAAGCCATTATGTCGAGCTACTATAAAAAATAAGGAGACGAGGTAGATTTTTTTATGCTATAAAAAAAATCATGTGTGGTGACGAAATAGATCTTTTAGATAAGCGAGCTTAAGTGCATTAGGAGAACATAGCACAATTTGTTTTTAAATATACACATAGATTATTATGTTAGTTATTATAGCTAGAGAAATTTCATCTTATTATTAATCATCAATTAATCAATCAAAATATCTCAACACCATAAAAGACCTCAAAAAATTTAATCAATGTGTGTTGTGATGACTTACTGAACCGAAACTTGGTCTGAAAAAAAAAACAGGTACAGGAAAATAGCATTATAATCGTAGACATAAATTAAATATAGTCACAACAAAGAACGTTCCGGTAAATGAAATGTGTTCTTCTTTAGTGGGTAGTTTAAACATTTAAAGAGGAGACTAAGTGAGTATGGTATCTGATCACAAACGGTGCCCTTTTTCCGTACAAGAACAAATTTCAAACAGCTTTTTCAACTTCTACACGTACGCGTAGCCTTTGATCACTTTTTGTTTCAGTTATAAAAGGTGAAAACTGTAATTGATCTATCTACTACAACTATGATACCCCTATGTCAGATAATACGTCGAGGACATAGTCCAGTGGAATGTTTTTGTACAAAGCTGAAGTCAAGTTTTTAAACTTTTGGTAGTAGACTCTTAACATCATCATCAGAACATCGTAGTCCACCGGACATAAGCTTATCTAGCTGTTTGTCACTTTGGGCAACCTGAAGGTACCCATAATTGCCACGCTGGGCAGGCGGGTTGGCGATCGCAGGTCGTAACTTCTCGCTTCGGTGACGCCTGTTGCCCTTAATCGGCCTGTGGTATTTAGTTACGCCTTCAATAGCGATGGTGATACTGGCATCAGTTGGTTGTCAGAGCTTCGTCTGTTATTCAGCAGGATGCACCACGGGCAGGTGAGGGTAGAGTAAAATTATGATAGGTCGCTCCCTTACATCCCGACTCACATCACGACTCCTAACGCTGTCTTTTTATTACTTACTAGCTGTGCTCGCGACTTCGTCCGCGTGGAATACTTATTTTTTTCCCTTTTTTTTTTTACATTTTCCATTATTTCTTCGCTCCTAATAGTTGCAGCGTAATGTTATATAACCTAAAGCCATCCTCGATAAATAGTCTATTCAATACAAAAAGAATTTTTCGATTCGGACCAGTAGTTCCTGAGATTAGCGCGTTAAAACAAAAAAACAAACTCTTCAGCTTTATAATTAATGATTAAACGAACTTACCTTAAGTGAAGTTCTATCATAATTATACGATAGCTTTGTCCGAAAAGATTAGAATTTGACACATGTAGTTTCACATACGGTGATGCCAGATATGCACTAGAGTTGAGGATAGGAACACTCATTTATTAAAAAAATAAAAGAAATTGTGGGTAGGTTTTACTTACAAACCGATTGACAGTTCATTCTATCGTCATTTAGTTCAGAGCCATTATGAATAAGGAAAGAACCATTTCATAATATTTCACGTATATTATGGGCCCTTTATGAAGAAGGGAGGGAGGGTCTCTAATCTTTTCGGACAAAGCTATCGTATAATTATGATAGAACTTCACTTAAGGTAAGTTCGTTTAATCATTAATTATACTTCAAGCTTTGTCCTTCAAGATTAGAATTTGACACATGTAGATTTTGAGAGCTAAGTCATGTTAAATATTATGAAATGCATCCCTTCGTTAGCTAGGTACATTAGCTTTTATTAACTTAATTTGTAAGATACAAAGATATTGATATTGATTCATATTATTTACTTATTATTATGTTATCTAATTGTCTTAGATTCGTTTTATAGTGTTTATACTGTCATAATTTTACAAACTGAAAAATTATTATTATCAACATTATTTATCAATAATGAACTTAATTATTTTGTATACTCAATTACATGGCTGTAACATAATTAACTAACTAAAATATTATAATATTATGCTTCTAGCAAAATCATTCGTAGGATTACGATTAGGTAAAATTGTTCTATTATAGAACTTACCAATAGTGTACGAAGTGCCGCTCCATCCGGCAGTTCTTATTGGTCTAGTTCTTATGCCTTGTACTATGAGCAAAAAAAATGAGGTGTCAATACCACTCGTTTGTAGGGTGGACTTGATCCATCTGCTGAGAGTTTTAGCAGTTACTGCTTTGTGTGGCTTCTTGAAGCTAATAAAAAGAGATGTATGATTATTTTGTAAGTTTTGTGTAACATCTATTTACGTACTTAATGTTTCAACCGGACATATTTGTAGCTTTTCTCTATAATATGGTAGAACGACAATTGGCCACACACCCGGGCGAGATGTCTTAATCAAATCAGGGATTTTTATATTTATCTCATGAGTTTTGAATTCTATATTTTCTAATATTTATTTTAGGAAAAGTCTGAACCCTGTAAGCGTTGATTAAGGCTCAGAGGTAACAAATTTTTTAGATAAGTTTTCTAATGAAAGTTCTTTATTTGGGAACCAATTAAATAAAAAGTCGAATAAGTAAGACCTGTGACGTGTCCCCTTTTATATTGTACTTCGGCAACGGAGGCCTTAGTCTATAAAAACCTTTAAAAAGCCGTCTCACCCGATCATCATCTCCAACTTTTCGACTTAATTTATTAGACAAAGCAGACCTGCACCTATTTAGTGTGCCGTACTGCGATCCCGAGTTATAGTTTTCGGTTAAAAAATAAATAACTTGTGGTATTGATGCTTCAAATACATTAATATTGTTAGAGTGGCAAAATCGATACCATTTTCTTACACACGTGTCGCATTGTTTAATGCTATTATCTGACAATGACGACATCATTACATCTATAGATGAAGGCGGAACGGATCTTCTTAACATCGATTCCCGGATAATATGCCTGCAACCAGGGTAATCTGGAGGTGCAGGTTGCGATCGCTGGAATGGGAAATGATCACTTGATGAGAGGGATGAAATACCAAACATTTTGATACTAACAGTTTTTTAAATAGAGGGAATCACGGCTGAGTTGGCCGCAGAGGTACAACTTGTATACCTCTGGCGCGGTCGTTTATGATTTTTCTTAAGGTCTTTAGAACGATAGCAAAGGGTGGAAAACCATAGAAATATATGTTGGACCATGACACAGTGAAGGCATTTATTGCAAATGCATCTGGGTCTCTATTCCAGGATACGTATTTTTGGCACTTCGTATTAATACGACTGGCAAAAAGGTCAATATCAGGTTTTTTACCGAATTGTGATAAAATGCTATAAAGGCGACATCTGATAATTCCCATTCTTTGTCGCGATGCACGCGCCTAGACTCTGCATCCGCGACTCGGTTGTCTGCCGAGCTTATGTATGACGCAAACACAATAAATTATCTTGCTTCACACTATTGCCACAATTCCTTAAGTTGCGTTAAGTGGGGAAACTGCACCCCGCCCATGCGATTAATATAATATATTGCGGTAGTATTATCAATTCTTAAAAGAATTTTACAATTACAATAATCTTTGGCAAATATTTTTAGCAACCCCCGCACGCTGCCCCCCACCCCGTAGTTGAGGCATCGGAGTATATTTCGAGACAGTAATCGTCAGAAATTATTAAACTAACAGATTTGTCAATTGATTGTAGCCACCATCCAAATTCAGATTGCAGTTCGTCCGGAATAGTCATGTAATTTTCATAATTATCATGGCATAATTTTAAGTTTAAATATTTAATACGTTCAAATCCTTTTGTATAGAATACCAACCGTAATCTATTCCGGAGCAAGCTGAAGTAAGTAGACCGAGAAGTTGAGCGAAATCTCTTATTTTACATCTTTTAATTTAATTAATGTTTTTTAATTTTTTCTTTCTTATTCGACGGTAGGCTGACTTGAAATAGCTCCGAGTTTAATATAAATCCCAAATATTTGCACCCTGTTTTTGGAAACAGGCAGCTTTTTTAGCAGCTTGGTGGTTGAGAAACCCTAAAGACGAGTTAATAATTTCAGGGTGAACATGATATTTTCCGAACAGGAGTCAAAGGAATCGGCGATTAGGTATAAATCGTCGAGATATATTGTGAAACAATATCCCATACACCGCAGCAATCTGACAACTGGCTTCATAATCTTTGTAAATACATAATTATGGTGCTGTATTCAACCCCTAAGCTATCATGTTAAATTCGTAGTATGAACCATTAAAATAAAAATGTAAATATTTTTTAGAATCCTCATGAATTTTTCAAAATATGAGGATAAAAACTGATCATTACAAAGCTCACATTTGGAAATAGCACCGATTTGCATAAGATTATGAATAATTTCATGCAATTGCAATTTTTCCCTGTCAGAGAATGCTGGTGTTATAAGTGGTTTATTTTGACAAACTGGTTGAGAGATAGGTATCTCGTAGCCATTTATGCATTTTAAAATAAAAGGGTCGTTTGTTATATGAGCCCATTGGTGGTAAAATAGTAAAAGCCTTCCGGCGTACTTTACCGCGTCTATCGGTGGTAGCGGTTCTGCGCTGGAGGTTGCTGTGATAACCTGCAAGATGGACCGCGCCGATTCTTCTGAGAGGCAGGCTGCTGATGCCTCTGGGTCCTCGGCGGCCTGCGGCTCGGAGGAGGCGCTTTCCAGTTTAAAGGCCTCCCTGGGGCCTTTGCCATCTGGACTACGGATCTTACATTGGGATTAAACTTTAATTCGGAACTAGATTTAGAAATCGCCTTAGCGGTTTTTAAAGTACCGGCAGTCTTTTCCAAAAGGAAAATTATATATTTTTGTAGTTTGTAATTAATCCTTCATGTCCTTTTTGAGATTGGCCAGAATAAAATTTCTTCTGGTCAGAGAGTCTAGTATTGAACATTCACAAAGGATGCGATTAGCGTCCAATAAGATTTTTAATGAGTATTAGGGTCTTTATTTTCCAAAGATAACAAATGAGTAATAACTTGTCTTACGCATGATATAGCGTTAGCTATTTGTTTTTGTTTTATTTCAATGCGTTTGTCTCTTTTCGATGACCGATTCATAACGGCGGCTTTGATTCTCCGCATACAGAGCAGAGGTGCATCGACAAAACGCAATTTGCCCAGGCAATTATTTGTATGAAGTTCCTTGCGTGCTTCTTTTGCTGAGTCCGGTAGTGGCAGTGTGTTCAAACCGAACAGTATATTCCTTACGAATATTTTCGCCATTATGAGCTGATGGGTCATCATCACCTAGTAGTGATAAGAGCTCTTCATAATATGCCGGTGCCTGTGTGCCACTAGCGGTGGCGGCGGCGACATTAGGGAGCGGCGTAGGTATCGGCGGCGGCGGTGTGGCCGGCGGCGCCGTCGCGCCAGTAGTGGCGGGGGCGGCGGGCGCCGGCGCCGGGGCGCGCGAGGCCGCGTATTGCGGCGCGAGCGCGGCGTCTGCGGCGTCAGCCGCTGCGCTTGTCAAAGGCATTGGGTCAATATTCATTATTGTTTTCCATCCATGTAGGGATCAATTTCTATAATTTCGTCTTCTGGAATTACAGAATAAACGTATCCGATAATCCATTATGCCCCTTATTGTGACAAAATTTATTTTGTCCGCCAATAGAATGACAATCTAACACTATTACAGTAATTAAACAGTCGTTGTGACTGCTTGCGGAACTGTAATGATGGGGTAGGTAACAACTCTAGGCGTTGTACCGCATTGCCCGGTAGGTAGATTTATTTTATTAAGATACGTGGAAGGTATTAATCACATAGCCGATAATACCAGCAATCCCCATTAAGTGAGTGACAACCCGGTATGGTATGACCGCAAACTACTAATATTTAAAGCACTATAGGCATTTAAACACTCGAAGACATTTTATTTATAAAGATACGGGAAGGTATTATCACATAGCCGATAATACCGGCAATCCCAATATAGTGAGTGACAACCCGGTATGGTATGACCGCAAACACTTAAATATAAAGCACTT